>ML677419.1:2286663-2605392 GCA_007922305.1 Dermatemys mawii | reverse complement strand
ATTCTTCCAGCCCAAGTCCATTCCCCCTGTTCCAACACCAGCACTCCCCTTTCAGCCCCATCCCCCATTTCCGCAGTCCCTCAACTGCCCCATCACCCTGCTCCCTCTTACCCTGAGACTTCCCCCTCACAGTGCCTCTCCCCATCACTCTGAGCCCCATGCACCCTCACACTGAGAGCAACCCACCCACACTGCCTGAGCCCTAGTCCCTACACTATCTCCTCTGCCTGACACCTCACCCCAATTACCTGGAGTCCCCTTAGGGTTGAAACTATGGTGACCAGACAGCAAGTATGAAAAATTGGGACGGGGTGGGGAGTAATAGGAGCCTATGTAAGAAAAAGATCCAAAAATCAGGACTGTCCCTATAAAATCATGACATCTAGTCACCCTAGTTGCAACACATGCCTAGTGTATCTGCACATCCCAGAGTTTAAAGGGAATGCTCCCTGTCAAGACTAAACCCAGTAGGGACGCTTGATTCTCCCCATCTTGCTCTGAGGCCCCCAAAATGTGAATGAAATGCATTGTTCTTTACTAAAAAGTGATTTTTCACTGTGAGGAACTCATTAGTTTCAAGAGCATCTAGTAGACTTATTTGGCCTTCTATCAATACGTGACCTGGTGATAATCATTTGCTGCTCATATCTTTCAACCTTCAGGCAGAGAAAGCCAGAGAATGACATTAGAAATCTATAGCACAAACTCTTAAATTCTATAGCACTGTGACCCATGTGCATTTGCAGTAACCAGCACACTCAACAGAGAGGCCAAGGCCTGGATGGGCCGGAGGACTTGCGTGTCCTGCTTACATCCTGCGAGGAAATCCTCTCAGATCAGAGTTGGGACACCCTCTGTTTGTGGGAAGCTTGCTGTGCTCTGTAAATAAATTACAGTAGACTCTCGATTATCCAGGACTGGGTTAGCCAGAAAGTGGATTAACCAGGATGTCAAAAAAAAAAAAAAAATATGCGTAACTTGCAGGGCCCGCTCTGGCTTTGTTGCCACCCCAAGCACACAATATAAACCCCACCAGGGCACAGGGCAGCCAATGAACCAACACCCCTTGGCTCCTCGGCCGAGCGCTCTGACAACGCCACGGCGAGTGGTCTGGCTGCTGGCTGGGCGCGCCGCCCGCACAGCGGGGCTGGTGCGCTGCCAGGGACAGCAGCCCCGCGGCCGGCCAGCTGGGTGTGCTGCAGGGGATAGCGGCCCTGCAGCAGCCCAGCCGGGCGCACCGCGAGGGACAGAGGCCCCCACGCCCGGCCCGGCGCACCGCTCAGAGATTGGGGCTGGTGGGCCACCCGGAGCCCACGCTACTGGGCTGCCGCAGGCTGCCTGGAGAGCAGGGCTGGCCCATGGGTGCCTGGGCGTGCTGCCCCGGACCGCAGGCCCGTGGCTGGCTGGGCACACCGCCTAGAGCCCGGGACAGGTGGCCCGCAGCTGGCCGGGCACTCCACCCGCACAGCAGAGCTGGTGACCCACCCGGAGTCCGGGACAGCTGGCTGCCGGTGGCTGGGTGCCTTGATCCCAGGAGAGCAGGGCTGGCGATCCGTCCGGGAGAGCGGGCCCATGGCTGGCTGGGCACCTTGCCCCCAAGCTGACCAGTGGCTGGGCAGACGCTCCGCTAGGAGCCCAGGAGAGCGGCTGGCGGCTGGCCGCGCACTCTGACTGGAGCCCAGGAGAAGCATGGCTGGCGCTCATCCTGGGAGAGCGGGGCTGGCGGATGCCCCCCCACCCCTCCAGCTCTGGGGATCAAGACTGCTGTTTTGCTGGTCTTCACGTGCTCTTCAGTGATGGGCAGTCGTTTTTAGCAGCATCCTCAGGGAAGATTCTGCAGGCAGAACTCCACATTCTTAAGGTATGACCTCACCGCCCCTTCAACAGAGTTTATTTGAATATCTCTGAATTGTTAATTTTGTGAGCGTTCATGGCCCACCATGAGGTAGTCGGGATGCGGGAAGTGGGAGGGGCTCAGAAAGGGGCAGGGCCTGGCTACCCGGCCCTCCATACAGTTTCACAATGCCGATGTGGCCCTCAGGCCGAAAAGTTTGCCCACCCCTGACCTACACTGTCCCAACATGCCTGGGATTCTGTCCTTGCAACTGCACCCTCCACATGGCCTGGGACCCTTATTCCCATGTTGTGCTGCTCTCCTGCTTGAGATCCCTTTCTCCATATTCCTTTCCCCCCAGCACCATACACACACTGGAGGCCCCATGACAACCCACTTGGAAAACTTCCATTGTACGGCCCCCTGTTCCTTAGACCCCACTTCCACATTACCTCTCTGTACTGTTTCCCCAACCTAAAAACTCTTTTGCTTTACACTGCCTCCTCACCAGAGATCTTTTCCCTAAAACTGCAAGCCCCCGCTCCTCCCTGCCCAAAAGCCTTAATTCCAGAGCTGCCCACACTACCCTATCACCTTCCAATGTACGGTCTCCTGACTGCAGTCTCCTTCATGGCATTACCCACCAACCAGAGGCCTTTCTCCTCTCCTGCCTAAGGGTCTCACTCCCAAATCAGGCTCCATGGAATTTATAAAGGACCTTTGGAGGTATGGCAGGAAATTTATGCTGAGACAGATATAGTCACAAAGACCTTTTATTAAAACCAGTGAAATAGTAAATGGTAAAATAGAGTTACACTTTTAAGAAATACAGACACAATATTGTGCATAGCAAACCTTGATTAATATACTCACACCCTGTTTTGGTAACCCACTGCTGGAAGACACAGGACCTCACCTCTCGCAGTTCCGGTTTCTCACCTCTTGAAGAAGAAACTATGGCAGAGCTTCAACGCTGTTGCTTACTTATCTAATTTAACTTAAACTTACTATTAGCACTAAGAATAAAGATTTAAGGAAACCAAGCTTAGCTTAGTTTCTTTAGAACTTAAAGTTCTGAAAAGAAAGTAAGTAAGGACTATTACTAGTTAACAGCTGCTGTAAATAGCTTAGATCAGCGATCTTCAAAGTTTTTCTTCGGCGGCCCCTTTTCGCTGTCCCGCCTCCACTCGTGGCCCCCGAGGTATGTCTGCCAAAACGCTGCTGAATAGAAAGCTTCCGCTTTCTGCGGCATTTCGGTGGGACAAAAATAGACTGCTTCCAAGTTCGGCAGTCTCCCGGGTGGTATTGGCAGCGGCACCGGGGTCTCATGTCCCCCCCCCCCCCCGTGGGTGGTCTCACGCACCCCTGGGAGTGTGCACACCCCACTTTTAAGACCACTGGCTTAGATAGTTGATTGAAGATGAAGAGTGAGCGCGCTGCTTAGCAATGGGGATTTGCCTCTTTTATAGGCCATAAGTGCCAGAAATCCTTCCTCTTATGCCCAAATTTCATTACTCCTCTATAGGAATATTAGGGTGCACTTTGCCCTTATTGGCTAATATGGATATGTGTATAGATGACCTTATGTATGCATTTGTGGTGTACATGTTAAGTCTTAGGGATAGTCCCCTAATGTTATTTTCCTTGACTATTAGTCTAGGTAAAAGGTTGCAGACACAGCATCGGTGTTTCATCTGTTTGGATAACAGGATGACGGTGGGTGAAAGGGCTTCGAAATTGAAAATAGACCTTTCTGGGTGAAAGGTCTCAGAAATAGATGGTAACTTTGCTTTTAGCTTAACATACCAAGTTTTAGTCAGTAGGCGTCTTGTATTACAGCCAAACTAATTCCAATATTAATCTATAAATCTATTACAATAGATCAAATTCTTAAGCTTATAAGAAAGATACATCTATACCAGCAAATAGATTAATCCCTCAGGCTACAACCCCCAGCATAGACACAAAATTGTGCTGACAGAAAAGTGCATAACCAGTGGAACAACTTACTAAAGGCTGTGCTGGATTCTCTATCACTGACAATTTTAAAATCAAGAACGACTTATCAGACACGTAGATGAATATGATTTTTTGTCAAAGAGTGAACATGGTTTTTGTAAAGGGAAATCATGCCTTACCAATCTACTAGAATTCTTTTTCAACAAGCAAGGGTGATTCAGTGGGTATAATATACTTACACTTTCAGAAAGTCTTTGACAAAGTCCATCACCAAAACTCTTAACCAAAGTAAGCTATCACTGGATAAAAAGGAAGGTCTTCTCCTGGATCACTAACTGGTTAAAAGATAGGAAACAAAGGATAGGAATAAATGGTCAGTTTTCAGAATGGAGAGAGGTAAATAGTTGTGTCCCTCAAGGTATGTATTGGGACCAGTACTGTTGAACGTATTCATAAATGATCTGGAAAAAGGATTGAACAGTAAGGTGGAAAAATTTGCAGATGATACAAAAGTACTCAAGATAATTAAGTCCAAAGCTGACCGCGAAGAGTTACAAAGAGATCTCACAAAACTGGGTTACTGGGCAACAAAATGGCAGAAGAAAATCAGTGTTGAAATATGCAAAGTAAGGCACATGGGAAAACATAATCCAAACTATACATATAAAATGATGGGGTCTAAATTAGCTGTTACCACTCAGGAAAGAGATCTTGGAGTCATTGTGGATAGTTCTCTGAAAACATCCACTCAGTGTGCAGCGTCCGTCAAAAAAACTAAACAGAATGTTGGGATTCATTAGGAAAGGGAAAGATAAGAAGACAGAAAATATCATATTGACTCTATATAAATCCATGGTATGTCCACATCTGGAATACTGCATGCTGATTTGGTTGCCCCATCTCAAAAAAGATATAGTGGAATTGGAAAAGGTACAGAAAGGGCAACAAAAATGATTAGGGGGCTGGAGCACATGAGTTACGAGGAGAAGCTAAAGGAACTGGGATTGTTTAGTTTGCAGAAGAGAAGAATGAGGGGGGATTTGATAGCTGCTTTCAACTACCTGAAAGAGGGTTCCAAAGAGGATGGATCTAGACCAGGGGTAGGCAACCTAAGGCATGGGTGCCGAAGGCGGCACGTGAGCTGATTTTCAGTGGCACTCACACTGCCTAGGTCCTGGCCACCGGTCCGGGGGGCTCTGCATTTTAATTTAATTTTAAATGAGCTTCTTAAACATTTTTAATACCTTATTTACTTAACATACAAGACTAATTTAAAGACATAGAAAAATACCATCTAAAAATATTAAAATGTATTACTGGCACACGAAACCTTAAATTAGAACGAAGAAATGAAGACTCGGCACCCCACCTCTCAAAGGTTGCGACCCCTGATCTAGACTGTTCTCAGTGATAGCAGATGAGAGAACAAGGAGTAATGGTCTCAAGTTGCAGAGGGGAAGGTTTAGGTTCGATATTAGGAAAAACTTTCACTAGGAGGGTGGTGAAGCACTGGAATGGGTTATCTAGGGAGGTGATGGAATCTCCTTCCGTTATTGGACTCTTTCCAATTTTTCCACATCTTTCTTGTAGTATGGGGCCCAAAACGGGACACAGTACTCCAGATGAGGCCTCATCAATGACGAATAGAGGGGAATGATCACATCCCTCAATCTGCTGGAAATGTCTCTACTTACACAACCCAAAATGCCGTTAGCCTTCTTGGCAATAAGGGCACACTGTTGACTCATATCCAGCTTCTTGTCCACTGTAACCCCTAAGTCCTTTTCCGCTGAACTGCTGCCTAGCCATTCAGTCCCTAGTCTGTAGTAGTGCATGAGATTCTTCTGTCTTAAGTGCCAGACTCTCCACTTGTCCTTATTAAAACTCATCAGATTTCTTTTGGCCCAATCATCTAATTTGTCTAAGTCCCTCTGTATCCTATCCCTACCCTCCAGTGTATCTACCACTCCTCCCAGTTTAGTGTCATCTGCAAACCTGCTGAGGGTGCAGTCCATGCCATCCTCCAGAAATCATTAATGAAGATATTGAACAAAACCAGCCTCAGAACCAATCCTTGGGGCACTCCACTCCATTTAATCATTTTAGTTTAGTTATGTCTTCTTTTTCCCTGTTTTATATAATTCTGACATATGTTTTATGCCCTGATATTTTTGTTTTTGTTTTTAAATAGACAATACTATACTTAGAAACAACCCATCTAAATACATAGGAAACAGGATCTGTTTGGCCAACAAAAGGTTGTGCTCAGGTTTATGTGGCCCTCCTGTGTAAGCAGGTTGGGCATCATGGACTATAGTTAAACCCTGCATTCAGAAGATAATTGTGATATTAGAACAAATAATGTTGGAGAATAGGTATTGTTTTGTATCAAAAGGATATTATTTTTCACTCTGATCATAGTAAATGGAGCTCCTATAATGTGGCGTAATTAATAACATTAATTTGTGTGGCATAATTAAACCTTCCAAATACAACTTTGCGAGTGAAGATCTGTTATCAGCCTCTCACCTCTAGTAAAATTGTCGTAGGAGAAACACATACACAAAAACTTAAAAATTTTTAAGATTTAAATGTTTAAGATTTATAGCCCACAAAAGCTTAGGCTATGTACAACCTTTTTTTTTTTTTTTTTTTCTTCTTCCTCTTTCTGTGTGTATCAATGCATCTTACTTCTGTTCCTTTCTATGCATCCGATGAAGTGGACTATAGCCCACGAAAGCTTATGCTGAAATAAACTGGTTAGTCTCTAAGGGCTGGTCTTCACAAGGGGGGGTGGGGGGGATCGACTGCAGATACGCAACTTCAGCTACGTGAATCACATAGCCGAAGTCTGCGTATCTGCAGCCAATTTACCTGCCGTCCTCACAGCGGCGGCAGTCGGCGGCGTGCTCCCCTGTCGACTCCAGCTTACACTTCAGGTCAAGCTGGACTTATGGAGTCGACGGGGGCAGCACTGGCAATCAATTTCTCATGTCTTTACAAGACGTGAGAAATCAATCGCTAAAAGATCGACGGCTACTCGTGGTAGTGAAGATGTACCTTAAGGTGCTACAAAGTCTTCCTCGTCTCATTAAACCTAAAAATGGTTGAACCAGGAGAGGGCAGTGTAAGCATTAGAATGGTAAATTATGAGTCTTAAAAGTAAAGGTCTGAGTAATTTTAAGAGCAAAAAACATTGAAATATTATCATGTTCAGCAGTTCTATATCAGAATATTGGATTATATTTATTTAGACTAATCCAATGTAGTGTCCAAATAGAGATTCTTTTGAATTCTGTGAACTGTTAAAGCGACAAAAGAGTCCTGTGGCACCTTATAGACTAACAGATGTATTAGAGCTTTCGTGGGTGAATACGAATGCATCCGTGGATGCATCCGACTAAGTGGGTATTCACCCATGAAAGCTTATGCTCTAATACATCTGTTAGTCTATAAGGTGCCACAGGACTCTTTGTTGCTTTTGCAGATCCAGTCTAACACGGCTACTCCTCTGATACTGTACATTGTTAGTACATATACTGTGTGCTCAAAGAAATAATAAGAGAAGCTGTGTGTGTGTGTTAGCATTTCAGTTAGCCAGCAAAACATGTTTATAGTCTCTCCAACCTTTTCATTTTAATGAGTCCTAAACTTCCTCTTTCAGAATTGCAAAGATTTTGGAACTCTCCAGAATTTATCCTGTAGTCAGAATTATTTTCACCTCCCGGCAAACTCAAATTAATCACCACCTGAACCTAAAAAACCAAAAGTACTGCATCTTCACTGCTAATCCCTGAGATACAAAGGGAAAGCACAGGGTGCATCTTTCAGAGAAGATCTTAAAATAATTAGAATGATTTTCAGAATTAACCATACACATCATCATCATCTGTTCTTCCTCAAATACAGAACAGAAATATTTATTCAACATTTCTGCCTTTTCTGCATTATTATAGACAATTCTATCATTTCTATCTAGTAATGGCCCAATACCTCTGTTAGGATTCTTTTTATTTCTAATATACTTTGAAAAACCTCCTTATTCTCCTTAACTATACTGGCCATAGAGTTCTCCTTGTGTTCCTTGGCTTCCCTTATCAATTTTTGATGGTTCATAGCTTCTGATTTATACTCTTTACTATCAACATCCCCTTTCTTTCATTTGTTATTGTTTTTTATAGCAACCATCACTTCCCTTCTAAACCAGATTGTTTTTTTAACCAATATGACTTTCTTCCTCAACTGTGGGATTGTGGCTTTTTTGGCTTCTAATAAAGTGTTATTAAATTCCCATTTATCATTCACATTTTTTTAAATAAATTCTTCCTCCGACCTGATTTGCTTCATAATTATTTTCAGCCTTGTGAAACTGACCCTTTTAAAGCACGAAGTAGATATTTTACTGGTCTGGACTTGATTCTGCTTGTGGTCAAGTCACGATCACTTGTACCTAAGCTACTGTTAATTTTCAGTTCTGTGATCAGTTCCTCTTTACCTGTCAAGATGAGGTCAGATATAGAATTTCCCCTTGTTGGCTACAATACTTAAGTTAAGAAATCATCATCTATAATATTTAGAAATCCCAAGAATGTTTTGAATACTGGCATCACAAGACCTGCAGCATAGGTCTCTCAAACCGAAGTCCCCCATGATCATGCAGATTTTTTCCAGCATGTTACAGTTAGGTAGACAAGGAGCCAGTAATCTCTAGTGTGACTTGCTGATGTGTGGCAGACAATAACTAATACTCTATCTTGTGATTTATCTGTGTAATGGAATGCACCCTTGAATTCACCCCTACAGATTATTGTAATAATTTGCATAAAAATGCCTTGTAAGCACAATTACCAACTTTCACACAGTAAATAAGCACCCTGACTTTCACAATAAGCCAAAAATCAAGGTAATCACATTTCAAAACAAGGCCAAAACAGGCCAATCCTTAAGAACCCCAACACTGTATGTGATTAGATCCCCCCGGCATGCAGTCAGGGACTGTGGTGGGCCTGCTGTGCGCTCCAGACTTTCTCCCCGCTTGCCAGGACCCAGTCAAAGAAAGAAGCAACAAACTACAAGCCAAAAACTAGCCAACAAGCCAGTTAAGCAAAAAATAAGCCCAACTTCTGTGTTCTGTCGTGGGTTTGGCGTGTCTGAGGTAAGATATAATTTAAAAACTAATAACTTGCTGGTCAATAATATCATGGTGGAATGTAAGTAGGAACATATGTAAAATTATGAATTCTCCCAGAATGATGCTGGTGGCACATGTTCAAACTCACATTGCCCTAATTAAACAGAACTGGTAAAGTAGGCCTACACGAAAGGATGTGTGTTTATCTCAATTTGCACAAAAGGTATAAACTGCATCCTGAGACTGAAAGATGGAAGAAAGATGACAAAGAAAAATCTACATTTCAACATACACAGGTAAAAAAGAAACAGGATGAAGCCTTAGTCCTCCACCAGACTCCATGTTTCCTTGCTCTCAGCAGGAAAAAAATAATAATTGTGGGGTTATGTTTGGGAAAATGTTTTTCAAAGGGTGACTGACCTATAAAAATGAGAGACAAAAATCACCTCAAGTTACCTCTTCCTTAAAAAGGCAAAGAAACAGTTGTCATATCTTGAGAGCAATACCTGACCTGAAACTTGATCAGCAATATGCTGAAAACATGTGGTACGACCTTCACCTGTACTAGCTTGTTAAGTTTAGAGAGTGTTTTATCTTTATTTCTCCTGCAACCACTTCTGAGTTTATTGCCTCATTTCCTCTCCACACTTAAAATCTCACTTAATATTTAAAGAAACTTATTTTTTTCTTTCATCAAAACGAATCCAGTGTTGTGGTTACTCTGGGTTGTATGGTAACTCCATTTAAAAGGAGCACATTGTTGTCTATTGTTTCCTTACAGGGAAAGCAGACCTAAAAATGTCTGAATGGTCTAGGAGAGGGCTGGAGAATGCACAACACATATTTCTAGGGGAAAATTCAGGACTGGAATTTGTTGTGGTCACTGAAAATAAAAACGACAGCTGGTGGGAGTCAGAGTGTGGCTGGCATTTGCTGACAGGCTGTTGTGATCAGAGTTGCTAAACCAGAGCTGTGGACACACACACACACACACACACACACACACACACGGTGTGACCTGCATGCCATCATGCTGTCTGTGAGTGCTCCAGGTAGGAGCTACAGCAGCAGGCATTGTGAGGCATGCAAGGTTGCAGGTCCAGGGTGATAGACTGTCACTAATCTGGGTTGCACCCTGCAGAGTCATAATCTGTTAGGAAATTGATTTGTAAACATTCAAGATCATTTTCTTCTAAGTTATTGGTGACTCAGAGACAGATAATGCCATTTTGACAGAGTGCCACTCCCACACCCACTTGATCCTTCCAAAATAGGCTATAACCATTGATTTTTTAACATTCCAGTCATCTGAATAATCCTACTGAAATAGGTTTCAGTAATACCAACTAGATTGAATTTACAATAATACATGAGCAATTTCAATTCCTCTTGTGCGTTACCAAGGCTGCTAGCAGTGGTGTATATGCAATTAAAGAAGAATTTCTTCTCTTCACGCCCTTTGGTTTCTCGGTTAATTTTGTTCTCAACCTCTCAGTTTTGTTCTGAGTGTTCTTATCTTACTTGTTTTTACCCTCCCCTTTTGTTTTCAGTTTAACCCGCTTCTGACTACTCTAGCCAGTTTGGTTGATAGCAGTAACAGTGCTGATGTAATAGACTTCTGTAGACTGTTTGACTTGGTACCACAAGACATTTTGATAAAAAACTAGGATGATATAAAATTAACATTGCACATGTTAAATGGATTAAAACCCAGCTAACTGATTTGTCTCAAAATGCCATTTTAAACAGAGAATCATCAAATGGGTGCTGTGACAAAGGAGAAGAGCAGGCTGGTTGAGCCGAGTCAGAGGGAGCTGTAGGATGGGAGACCGCTTCTCCTCGGACCCTGGGAGGACTGAGCACACAAGGGATGTTATCAATAGTATTGCTATACAAAATGGGAAAGATGTTGTTGGAGGAAACATAGATAAGGAGCATGGTGTGGATACCCAACTGGTGGAGTCTGAGCAAGTTCCTGTGATACCAGAGAGCAGGGGCAGAGTCTCACCATGTTACAAGTGTGTTTCTAGTCGGGGTCTGTAGCAAGGCGGCGACTCACCCTGCGGTGCCTCCTGCTTGTCGTCTGGGGAATCAGCTCTTCCCAGCACCCGGAACACCCTCTGCAGGCAGATGTCCCGCTTGCTCCTGGCCCCATGTCCCTCCCTGGACCCCGGTGTCCTCTTCCCTAGGGTGCTGCACCCCTGCAGTACCCCCACAATCTCAGGGTCTCCCCTCCCCGGGGAACCCTCACCCCCTATCCCCACCTTGCCTCAGTCTAGGCAACTGCTAGTCACCACTTACCCCCGTTCTCTGGGGCAGACTGCAGTGTAATTGCCACTCATCACCGGCAAGGAGGGTTTGGCCTGCTACCTCTGTAGCCAGGAGCTGCCCGCTGCAACCCCCATCCCCTAGGCCGTGAATCCTTAGGGGTTTCCAGGCCAGCAGTCCCCCCAGTTCCTCTTGCCTTGCCCCAGGCCTGCTCCACTCTAGGTACCCTGTCAAGCTCCCAGCAGCCAGGCCTGTCTACCTCTGTAGCCAGAGGAGACTCTGTCTGTTTGAGCTCCTGGCTTCCCTGGCCTTTATATGGCCAGCTGGGTCTGTTTGGGGCATGGGCCCCAAGCTGAGGCTGCCTCTCAACCAGCCCAGCTTTTCCCTTGCCGCAGCCATCTCCCAGGGCTGACTTTAACCCCTTTTCTGCAGGAGTGGGGCAACTGCCGCACTGCAGGGTCCTACAGGGACTGATTCTTGACCATAATCTATTTAACATTTTTATCAGTGACCTGGAAGAAAACAACATTATAATTGATAAAGTTTACAGATGAAACAAAAATTGTGGGAGAGGTAAAGAATGAAGAGGACAGATCATTAACATAGAGCAATTTGGATCCCTTGATAACTGGGTGCAAGCAAACAATATGCATTTTAATATGGCTCAGTGTAAATGTATACGTTTAGGAACAAAGAATATAGGCTAGACTTAGAGGATGCGGGCTGGGGGGATTCTATCTTGCAAAGCAAGAAAAGACAGTTACCTTTCATAACTGATGTTCTTCGAGATGTGTTGCTCGTGTCTATTCCACAGTAGGTGTGTGTTCTCGCCACATGCACCATCCCAGAAATTTTTTCCCCTAGCAGTACCCATAGGGGGAATGCCCTCCCATCCCTGGGGTGGCACCACTCTGGCGCCCTATAAGGGGTGCCACACACTCCCCTACCCTCATTTCCTTCTTGTCAGACCATTCTGACAGAGGGGAAGGAGGCGGGATGTGGAATAGACATAAGCAACACCAGTTACAAAAGGTAACTGTCTTCTCCTTCGAGTGATTGCTCACGTGTATTCCACAATAGGGGATTCCAAACTATGTCTGTTGGAGGTGGGTAGAAGTTCACAAGTTCCCGGGATGGAGGACCGTCCTGCTGAACTCAGCGTCATCCCTGATTTGGGAGACAATCAGGTAGTGCGAGGTGAATATGTGAACCGAAGACTAGGTAGAGGCCCTACAAATGTCCTGGATAGGGACGTGGGCCAGGAAGGCTGTGGACGAGGCCTGCGCTTGAGTCGAGTGTGCCTTCACAACTGGCAGAGGGGAGACAACCACCAGGTCATAACACGTACAGATGCACAAAGTGATCCGGTTGGACAGTCGCTGTGTGGAGATCGGGCGGCCCCTCATGCGCTCAGCCGATGCCACGAACAGCTGTGAGGACTTTCTGAAAGGTTTGGTTTGTTCCAGGTAGAAAGCCAGAGCCCTGCGCACGTCGAGCATGTGGAGACGATGCTCCTCCTGAGAGGTGTGCAGCTTGGGGCAGAGGACTGGCAGGAAAATGTCCTGGCCCACGTGGAAGGTGGAGACCACCTTTGGAAGGAGTGCAGGATGTGGGCGGAGCTGGACCTTGTCCTTATCGAAAACTGTGTACAGGGGCTCAGATGTCAGGGCCCAAAGTTCTCAGAACCTCCTAGCCGAAGTGATTGCTGCCAGGAAGGCCACCTTCCAAGACAGGTGGGACCATGAGAATGTGGCTAGAGGTTCGAACAGGGACCCCGTGAGGTGGGACAGTAACAGGTTTAGGTCCCACTGAGGAACAGGAGGCCTAGCATATGGGAAGAGGGTCCAAGCCTTTAAGGAACCACACCATCATGGCATGGGAAAACACCGTATGGCCCTGCATTGGAGTGTGGAAGGCCAAGATGGCCACGAGATGTACCCTGATAGACGAGGGCGCCAGGCTCTGAGTCCTAAGGTGCAGGAGGTAGTCCAGAATAACTTGTATCATGGTGGCCAGTGGATTAGGTTTAGGGTTAGGACGCCTTGGCTGCTGTTGCACCCTCTTCGACCAGTGCCCAGAACTCCTCCTTTTCACGTTCTGGGATGTAGGACTTGAACTTTGGTTTAGAGTCCCACAGGTTTAACTCATCTCTGCCAAGCAAGGCTTGGTGGCTGGCCACCCACAGCTGGAAACTCACAGTGGAATAAAACTTTTTCCTGAACGAGTCCAGTCGTTTCAAGTCCTTTTTCTTTGGGGTCGGGGCTGGCTTCCTCTGTCGCTCCCTGTGGTTAACTGACTCCACCACCAAGGAGTTGGGTGCCAGGTGGGTGTACAAGTATTCATGACCCCTTGCTGGCAAGAAGTATTTTCGCTCTGCTTTTTTGGCTATGGAAACCAGGGAGGCCAGTGTTAACCACACAGCCCGGGTAATCTTGGCCGTCATAGAGCGGCAGGGCCACCCTGTCCGGGGTGGGAGAGGACAGAACATTAAACAAAGTGTCCGAGGGTTCCTCTACCTCCTCAGCTTGGAGGTTAAGGTTGGTGGCCACCATCTTCAGCAGGTCCTGGGGGCCCAGAAGTCTTCTTGTGGGACCACTAGGGGTGGGGCTGTTATTGCCACCTCTTGCGATGGAGAAGAGGCCGGTACTGTGCTCTGGGCATCCAGAGGTCTCTGAGGGTCCACCCCCGGTTCAGCCTCCAGGCACGGCACCAAGGATGAAAGACCCGGTGATGCCTCTCTCGGGGGCTTGGGCAAGGAGGCTCGCAGTGCCTCTGAAGTTCCAGCCACTGATTGCGGCACCAGCTGTGGCGGTGCCAGGTGCTACGGTGTCCATTGGTACCACTGGCCCGGCCTTGGGGCCCGATGCCACTCCATCTGCTGCAGTGCCGATGGCCTGGGCTGCTCCACCTGGTGCAGAAATGGCTTCTGGCCAAGGACGGGCTCGCAAACGAGTCTCTACTGCAGTACCGTACAGTGTGGTGGTGTCTGGATCGATGCTGTCCACGGGACCGCAATCTGGAGCTGGACCGATAGTGGTAGTTGCTGCTCCTGAAGCAACTCCGTGACAGCGCAGTGCTGGCAAACGACACCCAGGACTATGGAGTTGATGTCGCGGGGGAGACTCCGAACAGGGTTTCAGGTGGGGGCGGCAACGACATCCTTCAGTTCTGCTGGTGTGAGCTCCCTGACATCGAGCGGCACCCGGATGTGGAGCAGCACCTGAGGCTTCAGGCCGATGGCACCCAGCCCGAAAGCCTGGCGGGCATCAAGGGCAACCCATGTGACTGCGCCCTGGACTACCGCTGGATGGTGCATGGTGTTGGGAACATTCCCTCAACCGTGACTGGTACTGCTAAGGGGGTGACTGCAGGGCATCGAGCGGAGGCTGCTTCTGGAGTGTGGGACTGATGTTGGTGATGCTCCCAGTATCGGCAGGAACAAGACGTCGCAGCCGCTTGGAAGGCCTGTGGCAAGGAAGACATCTGGAGAGGCTTGTGCCAATGCGAACAGACTACTCTGCTCAACACGAGTCGGAGTCCTGCCCAATGTGGGCCTAGCCGCTGCCCCTTGCTGTGCTGAGTGCGTCTTTCCTGACCCTCTAATGCCGCATGGATGGGGAGCAGTGCTGACCAGATGAGGGTGCCTTGGGTTCACCGCGCGCCAATGTTATGGTGCCCAGAGCCCACTGGGAGTGGCACACTGGGGTCGGGGTCAGTGCTGACTCCATGAGGATAGCCCGGAGACGAGTATCTTGTTCACGCTTCATTCGGGACTTGAATGATCTGCAGATATTGCAGCCGTCACTGAAGTGGGTCTCACCCAAGCAGCACAAATAGTCCATGTACAGATCACCCCAGGGCATAGACAGCCTGCAAGTGTCGCATGACTTAAAACCCAGGTCTCGGGGCATGCCCCAGCCCAGGCACTCTAACTCACTGAACTAACTTGAAGCACTAACTAAGCTAATACAGGTACTGGATAGAAAAAATGCTAGGGATGAGCTGCAGCAAAGCTGGAGCTGTGAAGTTCTGATGCACCTTCACTGGCAGGAAGAAGGAACTGAGGGTAGGAGAGCACGTGGCGCCTCTTATAGGGCACCAAAGCGGCGCCTTCCCAGGGATGCGCTCCCCCTATGGGTACTGCTAAGGGAAAATTTTTCCAGCACCGATGCATGTGGCGAGCACACACACCTACTGTGGAATACACATGAACAATCACTTGAAGAAGAACAGAATATAAGATATGATGGGGGTCGTAGTGGATAACCAACTGAACATGATCTCCCAGTGCAACACTGTGACCAAAAGGGCTCGTGCGATCCTTGGTTGCATAAACAGTGATAGTGACAGACTCCTGGAGCTCAATCTATTTAGTGTAATAAAGAGCAGGTTAAGGGGTGACGTGATTTCTATAAGTACCTATCCAGGGAACAAATATTTGGTAAGGGACTTCTCAGTCTAACAGACAAATGTGTTGCACAATCCAATGACTGGAAGTTGAAGCTAGACAAATTCAGACTGGAAACAATATGTAAATTGTCAACAATGAGGATAACCGCTGGAACGATTTACCAAGGATTGTAGTGGAGGCTCCATTACTTGTAATTTTAAAATTAGGATTGGATGTTTTTCCTAAAAGATCTGCACTATAAATTATTTTTGAAAAGTTCTATGACTTGTGTTATAGATGGGTCAAATGAGATGATCACAATGGTCCCATCTGGCCTTGGAGTCTAAGGATCTCTGAATGGAATGACTTTTTTTAAAGTCAATGGGAAATAAGAATTAAAATTAGAATATAAGGTCCTTTCTGCGCTGACTGTGTCTCAGTGTTATGCTGTAGGTATATAGGGCCTCATGATGATCACTATGCAAACAAAAAATCTCCTATTAAAAGTCAGTGGACCTAATTCTGATCTCACTTATATGAAATCAAGGGACTTATGCTGGTATAAGGACACTCTGGGTTGTATAGAATCATAGAACCATATAGAGTTAGAAGGAACCACGAGGGTCATCTAGTCTAAACCCTGCCAAGATACAAGATTTGTTGTGGCTAAACATATTACTCTATTGTTAATTAAAACCCTAAAGTATCCAAGCTGTCCAGCTGAACTAACTGAGTGTTACCAGGATAACCCTGCCTCATACAACTTCTGGCTTTAAACCATTTTAGTTGCAATCAGACTTTTGCCCAATGGGACAGATTACACTGCTCTACAGCCAAAATGCTTCTGGAATAAATGTAGTCAAACTTTTCTAATTCTGGGTCACTGAGAACGAAAATGATGCTTAAAATTGTTGATTGGCTCTAGTTTTCAAGATATGTTATTGGGTCAGTATATACGACCCTTGACACGGGAATGGCGGAGAATAAGTGAGTTATAAAGGGAAGGGATCTCAATTTAAACCAGAAATGACTAAAATACATCTTTGACTGGATCTATGAATAAATCTATGACTGGGTTTGGACAGTACTTGCTTTTTAGGCAAAACAATGAATGATGCAATCAAGATGGTATTGCATCATACATGATATGAATTGCATCATGTTATTCCTAGAAGTCATGGATGATGCAATCATCGCTAAGCTTACATCACTCTGCTGAACAAATTGCCCTATATCGGCTCTAGAAATCATACAGTGTCGTGCTCTCTTATTTGTCAGTGTTTGATTTTGCAAAGGGACACCATTTCTGTTTAGCCAAAGTGAGCAGAGATGCCTCGTACTTGTGCGAACAGTGCAGATAACTTCTGCTATGTTTGTGGTGAAGTGACTTTTGCATCACAAAAGCGCAGTATAACCACTATGGTTAAGAAAGCCTATCACCTTTATTTTGGCTGCAAAACTGGAGATCAGGACAAGAGGTGGGCCCCACACATATGCTGCAACACTTGTGCAGTGGTTGAACAGGAAAAGGAAATCTATGCCTTTTGCAGTGCCGATGATTTGGAGAGAGCCAACGGATCATACCAGCAATTGTTACTTCTGCATGGTGCCTCCAGTTGGGAAAGGTGTGTCAAAGAAGAAAAAGTGGACTGTGCATTATCCAAACATTCCATCAGCTATACGCCCAATACCCCACGGAGAAGGACTGCCGGTTCCTGATGCACCAGAATCATTCTCACTTGAATCAGATGGAGGAAGAGGAAGACGATGAAACTTCTGGTCCTGAACCATTGATGTCCCAGGACCCACATTTTCTCCCATCCTCCTCCTCTGAACCACACCTCATAACACAAGCTGAACTGAATGACCTTGTCAGGGATTTGGAACTACCCAAGAATAAGACAGAGTTGTTGGACTCCAGACTACAGCAGTGGAACCTCCTGTCAGGTGATGTTAGGGTTTCCATGTTCCGTGACCGTCAAAAGGATCTTGTCCCATTCTTCTTCATGGAAGGTGATCTTGCAGCCTGCAACAACATCGATGGTCTGATGGCGGCCCTCAACATCGTTCACGATCCAGATGAGTGGAGACTCTTCATTGATTCATCGAAGATGAGTCTTAAAGCTCTTTTGCTGCATAATGGCAATGTTTTGCCATCAATTCCAGTTGGTCATGCAGTCTATATAAAGGAAACCTATGACAACATGAAACAACTTTTGAGGTGCATAAACTATGACCAACGTCAGTGGCAGCTTTGTGGTGATTTGAAGGTTGTTGCTCTCTTGCTTGGTCTGCAGACCGGATACACAAAGTACTGCTGTTTTCTCTGCGAATGGGATAGTCGTGCAAAAGATTCCCACTACATCAAGAAAGATTGGCCACTCCGACAGTCATTGGAGCCTGGGAGGAAAAGTGTTCAGCATCCAGCACTTGTTGAATCAAGGAAGATTTTGTTACCACCCTTACACATCAAGCTGGGTCTGATGAAGAACTTTGTCAAGGCCATTGACAAAACACAAGCAGCTTTCAAGTACCTCCGTGGAAAATTTCCAAGCTTAAGTGAAGCTAAGATAAAGGAAGGTGTCTTTGTTGGTCCTCAGATTCATGAACTTCTTCGAGATGATGCATTTGACCATGCCCTGCGTGGCAAGGAAAAGACAGCACGGAAAGCCTTCCAGTCAGTGGCAATACATTTTCCTCGGAAACAACGAGGCAGACAACTACAGGTTGTTGGTGGAAAACCTCCTCAAGGCATACAAAAGCCTTGGTTGCAACATGTCACTAAAGATCCATTTTTTGCACTCTCATCTAGATTTTTTTCCACCGAACTGCGGAGCAGTGAGCGACGAGCACGGCGAGCGATTTCACCAGGACATTGTAACAATGGAGAAACGCTATCAGGGCAAATGGAGCCCATCAGTGCTTGCAGACTATTGCTGGACAGTGACAAGAGATGCTCCATTTAATGAATACAAGAGACAAGCCAAGAAGCGCCGAGTAGACACTGAATAGGACTAAACTATGTACATAATAGTTTTTTGCCTTTTGTTTCATAATACATTTTATTTATAGAACCCTTTTGCTGATTTTTAAAGTGTTACATAAACAGGACAGGTGAAATATTCTCATGTAAAGCAACCATAAACACATGAAAAGACCTAGGTTTACAATTTATGATTAAAACTCTACTATCTACACAATATACATAGACATAAAATGTAAAAACTTAAATATCTTCGAAACAGTCGCCAATCAGTTGTTTTAATTGTCATATTTGAATTCAGCACATTTTATCTCTGAAGCAGACGACTTCTAAAAAATTGTAGACCAGTGTTATCCAACGAGTTCTTGGAATACTTTGGAAACAACATTTTATTACAGAAGGTGGAGAAAGAGACTGCAGGAGAGGCTATTCTGGGTTTGATTCTGACAAACAGGGAGGAACTCGCTGAAAATTTGAAGTTGGAAGTGCTCATGAAATGATTGAGTCCATGATTTTACAGAATAGGAGGGAAAGCAGAAGAATAAAGACAATGGTCTTTAAGAAAACAGACTTTAGCAAACTCGGGAAATTGGTAGGCAAGATCCTATGGGAAGCAAGACCAAAGGAAAAAAGAGTTCAGGAGCTGTCAGTTTTAAAAATAGACATTATTAAGGGCACATGAACAAACTATCCCAACGCACAAGAAAGACAGGAAGTATGGTAAGAGAGCACCCTAGCTTAACCAGGAGATCTTCAACAACCTGACACTCAAAAAAAGAATCCCCCAAAGTGGAAACTAGGTCAAATTACAAAGAATAATTTTTTATATTACAATATATTATACATAAAAATAAAACCACAACCATGTAGGGACAAAATTAGAAAGGCCAAGGCACAAAACAAGATTAGACCAGCCAGGGATATAAAGCGTAACAAGAAAGCATTTTACAAATACATGACAAGCAAGCGAAGATGGAGAGGACAGTCCTATTACTTTATGAGGAGGGAAAGAAAAGAACAGAAACTGCAGCAAAGGCCAAAATGTTAAATGCCTTTTTGGTTTCAGTTTTCACCCAAAAGGTTAGCAGTGATTGAATGACTAATTGTGATGCTATATGATTGAAACATGACCATTTATATCATTAATACTGCCACTGTTAGACAATTGCAACAAATCGTATACAAAGTATGTCATGTAAGGTATCTATCAAATATGATTATCCTGTTTATATGCATGTATCATCTTTGTATGTAAAGTTATAAATATTGACTACATACCAGTATTTCAAATAAGTTTCCTATTGGGATAACACCTATAAGGCAATTTACATCCACTCTGGCTAGCACATTGTGAATGACCTATTCAAGTTGATGGCCCATAAAAAAAACAACACAACAGTAGGCCATAGAAGCAGCTTCTCCCCATGCAGTCAGCCTTCCTGTGGACCCATTAGCTAGAATATAGGTAATGGCTGCTCCTATGAGTCATAAAGCCATGTAATATTTGACTTGCCCACGTGACCCTGGCCTCCATCTTGTGCCTGTAATTTTCCACAAATAGACCAAGAGCATTCTCTCCCCAAGGGTGAAGCCAGGGATTAAAGACCCTGGACGTATCTCCATTTTGCCTCTTTCCATATTCCAGAGATCAGAGCAGGACTTACTCTAAAATGGAGCATTCCAATCAATGGACTGAGAACCTGCCAATCCTTTTTGAGTTATCAGAGGCTTTACAAGCCAGCAGTCTGTAACATCACTGCTTCAAACTTGATACAAGAACTCTGCAAGGATTAGATTTCCTTAACCTTTTCAACTCTCTCTTTATTCTTTAGGTATTAGATACTAAAGGACTGGTAACAGCATGATTATTAGGTAAGATCTGAGTTGTATATTGACCTGGCTATGTGACTGATATTTTGGGATTAGAAGAACCCTTTGTTTGATTAAATTGGTTTTAAATAACCACTCATTAAGTCTAGTGTCTGGCTGGTAAAACAAGGACTGGAATGCCCAAGGAGACTGCAGTTTGGACTTCCCAACCAGTGTGGCAAGACGGAGGTTTACTTTTGTTACTGGCTTGGTATATTTTATGGAAGAATAACCACCAGTTTGGGGTGAGTCTATCCTATTTCTGATCAGTTTGTCCCAAACCTGGCAGCCTCAGCTGTGATCCATTAAGCCCTGCTGACAATAACATAGTGAATATGGGCAAAACAGGAAAAGAACAAGTTAGATGTCTTCAAGTCAGCAAGGCTTGATGAAGTACATCCTAGAATACTTAAGGAACAGGCTGAATAAAATCTTGTGAAGTCTGGGAGAGGGCAAATATATCACCTATCTATCAAAAGAGGAATAAGGGTAACTCGGGGAATTATAGACAAGTCATTTTAACCGTGGTATCTGGAAAGATAATTAAACAAATAATCAACTTGCAAGAAGAAAAAAAAGTAACAAACAGTCAGCATGGATTTGTCAAGAACAAATCATGTCAAACCAACCCAATATCTTTCTTTGACAGGGTAACAAGCCTTGTGGTTGGGGGAAGTAGAAGATGTGATATATCTGGTCTTCAGTAAGGCCTTTGATACTGTCTCACATGACCTTCTCATAAACAAACTAGAGAAATACAGCCTAGACAAAGCTACTATGTGGTGGGTTCACAACTGGCTGGAAAGTCATACTCAGAGAGCAGTTTTCAGTGTTCACAGTTAAGCTGGAACACATATCAAGTGGGGTCCTAACTGTTCTGGATCTGGTTCTATTCAATATCTTCATAAATGATTTGGATAATGGCACAGAGTATACTTTTAAAGTTTTCAGATGATACCAAGCTGTGAGTGGTAGCAAGTGCTTTGGACGATAGGATTAGAATTCAAAATTATCTTGACAAACTGGAAAAATGATCTGAAATAAATATGATGAAATTCAATAAGGACAACTGCAAAGTACTCCTCTTTGGAAGGAATAACCAATTGCACAAATACAAAATGGGAAAGGGGCTCACACTTGTGTACTGAAACTCCAACGTGGACAAACCACCATGCACACAAGCCCAGGCTATCAACCCCATAGGCCGGGACAGAGGATGTGCAAGAAGTTCTTCACCACTGTGTGCAGCCCCTGCAACAGCAATCCCTAGAGCAGGAGCTGCCTGGCATATGCGCCTTACAGGAACTGAAACTCCTGTAAGGTAGAGTGATCATAGCCCTACCCCTCACTTCTGTACTAGCAGGAGACATGGCTGGCAACGTCACTGTCCTTCTGGCACAGCCTCTCTCAGTTCTCCTACAAAGTCAGCGCAGCAGGTCACCTGCTCCAACACAAGACTGTGTCCATATCATACAATCTAGTCCCCTGTGGCTACTTACATAGGCCCAGTCCTCAGGGTCACTCTGGCCACCTTAATGTTGATGCGCCAGCTTCTCCAAAGCTCAGTGAGGTTGCCTGTTAAGAGTTATTTCTGACCTCCTCTGACCAGTTACTTTCAGCCATCTTTTCTTTCTGGTCATGATTCAGTGTCTTCAGACAACATGTAGTTCTTTACTCAGGTGAGTAAGGAATCAGTAGTCCTCAGAGTGAAGGTGTCCCTAAATGATGCACACGGCACTGCTGAGAAAACTAACTAGCACTGTCCGAGAGGAAAACAGGGGAGCCTGCACTTCCAAAATCCCCAATGGGCACAAACCCAGCAGGAACAAGATGCTTTCAGCAGCCAGGCTCCATAAAAGAAGATCAAGAACGCAGTTAGGGAACCTGATATTTCCTGAAGAATTTACTTTCTTGTACAGTAGTTTCCATGGTTACAGAAATGGCACCATTTTACATTGCACAGTATAGCAATGACAGAGCTGTCAGATGCAGCTGATCAGGAAAAGGCTTTTGCTGCTTTTTTTTTCCTTACAGTTTTGTTTTCTTCAAACATATATGCTCCTTGTGTTTCAGGATGATGGGGCACTTGTACAGTGAATCAGTGATTATCACTGCCTTGTATAAGAAGCAAATTTGTTTAAAAAGGTGACCATTCAAAATTACTTAATTTTAATTGACACTTTAGGGAGAGGGGTGTGTGTGTGTGTGTGTGTGTGTGTGTGTGATATCAGTTAGTCATACAGAAGCAACCTGATGGGATTTCAGTGAGGAGGGAAAGGGAGCTAACATAATTGATTTAGCATGGATATTCCCACAAGCTATACCTTATTGTTAAGAGGGCAGTTAAAAACAAACTACTTCTGTTTTCAAGGAGTACAGTGGAAAAGGACACATTTTAATGGATGCTATTGGTGTTCATAGAGCAAAGCTGTGGGTCGAAGAGACCAATGGCCCTGTATTTTTCACAAGTGATTAGTGATTTTCCCGGCCCCTGTGATGAGGGACACTCACCTCTTGTGAGGACTGCCTGTTGGCTGGGTGCGAAGCTGCACGCTCTGTCCTGGCGATGCCCCCTGCCAACTCTCACCTTGTCAGGCAGGTCTTCAGGGGCTCAGCCCTCTGACTAAGACACACAGTCAAACACATGAACAAATATGCTGCTTCTGGAGTAAAAGGTCCATGAGGGCCTTGTCCTGCGCCCTTGGTAATGTCAGTAGCCCTGTCTCTGGGCTCAGCTCTTAGCATCTTGTGGGCTGGTTTTAAGTCTCTCTCTGCCCTGGTATAAAAGTGCACCGTGGGCTTTCTCCCCGGAGACTCTAAGTCCTTTAGCTGTTCTCTGGTGTCCCTTTATGTCCTAAGCACTAGAGCCTCTAAAACAGGGGATCACAAACTTCCTACATTCGAGACCCTTTTTACTGTTCCGTACACGCTGTGGCCCTGGAGCATGTCTGCCAAATTGTCGCCGAACAGAACATTTCTTGTTATGGCGGCATTTCGGCGGACTCACAGCGCTTCTCTCTGTGCCTGCCGAAAGCGAAGTGCTCAGCTCAGCGGCTTTTCGGCAAATGCACTCTTGCATTCAGAGAGGCCACTCAAATGCCACCGAATGCAGTGGGAGCTCACAACCCCCTAGGAATCGCCCTGTGACCCCACAGGGGGGTCCCAACCCCCAGTTTGAGAACCCCTGCAAGTCTAAAACAAGCCTTATCCCCTTCTTGGGTCTTATGCTACCCTACCAGTGGGCAGACCCAGGCCTGCCCACTACTCTTACCCTACAAATAGCAGCCATGTTACTTCCTTTAATTGGGTCTGCTCTTCTCTGAGTCACTTCCCATGCAGCCCCTTTCTCTGCACCCTGACCCCAAGACTTAAGTTCTTCCTCACAGAGTGCCATTGTCACCAGAATTTCCATCTTCTCAATCTTCTTTGAGCTCCAACTACCACCAAGGAGCTGCTCCTCTGCGACCCACCAGCCACTGCCCTGCACTCAGGCCCAGCAGCGCCTTTTTAACTGAGCCTGCTGGACTCTGATTGGCTGCTTCCATGCAACGTCTCTAGGCAGGCCTGGAGAACCCACCTTCACTGCTTCTTTCCTAGGGCAGGGCGTGGTAGAACTGTAAGGCCTCCAGCAGGGAGCCTCAAAGGGCCTGGTACAACCTGGCACAGGTCCCACATTTTAAAGAAACCTACAAATCAGGTTACTTTAAGATGTCAAGTTGTGGATCTAAAATTACTAGCTATGTTTGAAAATGTAGGCCAAGGAACATACTGAGTCTGGCCTACATGCCTAACAAGCATTGCTGCTGTATTCACGAATAACTGCTTCCTGATAAAGTACTTGCCTCCTGTAACATAAGTCATTCTGGCTTCATGTAGGGTTTCTTAGAGAGTTATACTGTATGGGCCATTTGACCTATTGTAATTTCATGGCAGGGGTGGATTGAGTAGGTATTATTGTTCCTTCTTTAATAGTAATATATTAGTTCATATGTAAAAAGGATAGGAATAATATCTCTTCTGTACATTCGCATGGAAAATTAAAGGTGAGGTTTCATTAAGATATTCCCTTCGTGTCATACTGCTGTCTGTCTGGGATTCTCACTTTGTATTCATAGGTGCTGGGGATGCTGCTGTACCCACTGCCTTGCAGTAGTTTCCATCATATCCAGGGTTTACAGTTTGGTTCAATGGCTCTCAGCACCCCCGCTATAGAAGTTGTTCCAGCACCAGTGTGTGTACTTTGTTGGATCTGTCTTTGGTAGGCCTGGTGGTGCACTATGCCTAGCCTATGGGTCAAGGGAGCCTCCCTTGTCTGCTGTACTCAGTGTTTGAAATTTCAGGTGGTCCCTTCCAGTCCTATGACTGGTAGTGAGAAGTACGCAAGGCAGCACTTGGAGTACTTCAAAAAGGACAAGAATACTTTACAAATTAGCCATGTGGAATGGGCTGGGTCTCTGTAAATGGACAGAAACTCCAGTGAGGTCCAAGGGTCAGCTGTGGAAATTCTTTCAGGTTTCCAGTTTACATGTGGGGTGAAATCCTGGCCAGCAGAATTCAGTGGGAATTTTGCCATTGAGTTTAATGGGGCCAGGATTTGACTCACTGATTTTTTTTTCCAGGTGCAACCAAAATAAAACAGGCTCATAATATCTCTGATAATTTTGTTCAGCTCCATGAAGGAAATCTGTGAACTATCAAAATGAGTAGTATAAACTAGACATTATCTTGAAATCCCAGGGCTCCAACATGGATCATATTCCTTTTTAAAGGAAAATATAAATATTTAGTAGCTCAACAGGTAGCTTGTTCTCAGTCTATAAGCACCTACATGGGGAGAAGATTTCTGATAGCAGACAAAGGCATAACAAGACACAAAGACTGGAAGGTGAAGCAAGACAAATTTAGACTGCAGAAGGTTGGTGAGGGTTAATAGCCAGTGGAACGAGTTACCTAGGGATGTGGCAGATTCTCCATCACTTGGTATCTTAAAATCAAGACTGGATATGCTCTAGTTTAACCACAAGCCATTGGGTTTAATGAAAGAATTACAGGATGAAATTTTAAGACCTGTGTTTTGCAGGAGTTTAGACTAGATGATCATCATAGCCTATTCTGGCCTTAAAATATGTGAATCTGAAATTTTTGAATTCCACATATGAAAGAAGAAAATGTTGTTTAGGTCAGTGGTTCTCACACTGTGGTCTGTGGACCACAAGCTCCATTCAGGTGGTCCACAGATAGTTCCCTCTTGTGTGTGGTTGCCCAGGTGCGCACCTAAGAGAACGAAGAGCCACCCACCTAATTAGCAGTGCTGTGCATGCATGACTCCACGAATTAGGTGCCTGGACCCTGGAGAAGAAGCACATAAGGTGAGATGGTGGCCTTGGGGGAATATGGGAGAATGTTGGTGGCCTTGGGGGAATATGCAAGGCTGCAGTGGGCAGAGAAAGAGGCAGCTTTCCCCAGCTCCAGCGTTGTGGCTGCCAGGGACAGATGGCCCTCCTTCCCAGCCCCAGCCCTGTAGGAGGGGGACCCCCCCCCCCCGGCCTTCCCAGCCCCAGCCCTGTTGGGGGGGGACACCCCCCCCCCCCCGTCCTTCCCAGCCCCAGCTCTCTGGCTGCTGTGGCAGGGGAAAACCCTTCCCCCCGCCCCCCCCAACTCCTTCCCAGCCCTGTGGCTGCTGTGGCAGGGGGACACCTCCGCCTCCCAGCCCCATCTCAGGAGCTACCACAGCGGGGAGAGAGGACACATCCATCATTTTGGAAAGGTAAGACTATTGATATTAAAATATGAGTTGTGTGCTTTTATTTGTAGAACATTAATTATTAAAGTTTTTTTTATATAGTGCTTTTATCCAAAGCGCTTTACAGTAGTTAACTAACGGTACAAACAACATTTGGAAAGATCATTAAGTGGTCTACCGAGACTCTCAGCAATTTTCACGTGGTCCATGAAAAGAAGTTTGAGAACCACTGGTCTAGTGGTTAGAGCCCATGACTAGATATCAAAGTTCTGGGTTTTATTCCATCTGTCCCACTAACTCACTGTCTTGCACTGAACATGGCACTGTTGCCATGTCCTCTGCTGTAAAATAAGGATGTGTCATGTCACAGGGTGTTGTGAAGTTATCTAATGTTTGTAAAATAATTGAGCCTCAGATGAATGGCACTATAAAAGTGCCAAGGGAGTTTAATCAAATCTTTATTACTATTTATATCATTCTTCAGAGGCAATGGATTATTTGATCTAAAAATAGCAGCAATCAAAATACTTTCTTAATTCCAACTGTATTAGCTGAAATTTGGGTCAGCAGATTTGTGAAGGAACAAAAATAAATTTTAACTTGAACTGGAAATTGCATGGGGGATTGCCTCTCCTTAATCCTTTGTGGGATAAAAATCCTCATTTATGATACATAAAAGGAGACAAAAATTAATGAAGAATTTACAAACATCTATATTTCAGTGTTAGGAAATGTGGCAAGGTTAGGAAAACAGTTAACTGAAGACACTGATTTATACAACTGACTATTTCAGGAAATGAGAGGTATACATATTACAGTTTAACAAGATAAAAGGTCTCCCACAAGATACATGTATGACAGACAATTTATCTGAATTTGACATAACAGCATCAGATACACATGTAATGTGATGAAACAATGTCAGGTCTTTTCTGGGTTATGAAACATACAACCTTTTTACATAAGGCAATTCAATATAACTCTTAGTTTTAAATCACAACATACCTCAGGCAGCATGCAGGAAAAAAGTCATTTATTTTGTACATTTGAATGACACACCTTGCAACAAGTTTCCATTTTATGTATTTAGCTCAAGAGCATATAAACCATTCAAATAATATATATTAAATTAAAAATTGTATTTATGGAATAAAGATTAGTTTTGTTAAAAATAAAACTTTGAATTCACTCATTAACAAAATGCACAGTGATCATAAACCCAATTCTTCTCACAACCCTCTTTCATTAATAATTTCTCTGCAATACAGCAACCATATAATTCTGGATTCATAAAGCTGAATGTACATAGTACTAGGAATTAATCTTCATGTAGTTCCCATGGCTACAAAAAGTTGCTAATTATTTTAAATCACATGATGTAGTACCATTGCTATACAAACATCATATTCATTGGATGTCCAGATTCTTAACAGTATTATGTTAAGTGTTTTGTGGAAAACTGGCTCATGCACCTCAATCACACACACCTTGAAATTTAGAAAATTAATTTTATACGTTAGTTATCTAGGCCCATGTCCAGTAAAGCACTTAAGTATGTGCTTCACTTTAAGAAATTAAAAAGTTAAGCACATGCTTAATTGGTTTGTTGGATCAGGAACCTTATTCCTTTACTACCACTTAGTTCTAATGATGTTCCTTAATAGCTTCTTGAAAGTTTAATCTATAATCTGCTCAGAAATAAAACACCTGAGCCAAAAATAGTAGTGTTGTTGATGGACATGTCTGATGTTTCCTTGAACATATACTAAGTCTAAAACTCACAAGAGGATAAGAAAAGCTAAGTTCTTCCAAGCATTATAACCATTTAAAAAGAAATTAACAAGGGAAATCACATTTTCCTCTTTACAAAACCACCAATTTGCCATTTCTGGCAGACTCTCTCTGTTAAAAGGTTGTAGTACTTTTGGACTGTTTAAACTTGTGTGCAGGGTGACTAAACTTCTTCCTGATATATTATTTTACATAAGGCTCAATCTTGCTTGCCTTATTCCTAGCACAGTCAATGGGATTTATGTGGTAGGCATCAATGAAACTTCTTTTGATTTCAGGGAAAAAGTATGTGCTTCGAGTGCTTACAGTTTTGGAACTAACTAGAATACTCATATGAGTGAGATGAGAAGGATTTGAGGCCCATTGAAATCATTGGACAGACTCCCATTGATTACAAGGGACTTTGCTAAATTGGCACCTTAAGAAATAAGGTCCAGATCCAAAGCAATTAAGTCTGCATTTAAAATTAAGCATACGCTTAAGGGCTTCACTGAATCAGGACCTAACTCGTTGTTCAAGGTGATTCAAATGCTTGAAACGAATAGTGCAGATTCTGTGCCTTGCTGAGTTTCCTCAACAAACATGAACCTCAGTGGAGTTTGGGAATACTCTGAACCCAACAGGAGATGATCAGACCCTTGCACCATTGGCCCAATAAAGGGATAGTGTCCATAAGTCATAAGTAACCTGCACTCCAGTCAAGTGTACTATTAGAATGACCCTAACCTTGCACACAGCCAGTGGAATTATTCAGGCAAGTAAAGTTACACAATGGCATAAGCATTCAGAGGATTGGGGCTGTAGGTGATGTCTGTAATTCTCTAGAAATCTCCAAGGTGTTAAATTGTAATCTGCTGGTAGTACTGGAAAAACTAAGGGTTTACAATTTTTCATAATTATCCTAGCCCATTGTAATATGACTGACAAGGTTACCGCATGTCATCCAGTTACTTTATTTACTGCTCCTATTAAAAAGAAAAAAAAGAGCCTGGCAATCTTCTTTGTCCTTAAATATACAGAACGGTGATCTCCACAAGATAGTGGGTGAAAGAAAGAGCGGTGGTACCTTCACAATGACATTCATAGCAAAGGAGAAACTACACTTTACAGATCTTGAGCAAACAATCTTTGGCAGCATATTTTCAATAAATTGTTACAAATATGTTCTGCATTTTATATTTTGAGTATTTCACTTAGTTTAGCTTTATTGATATTCATTCACTACTCTAGGTTAATAGGAAAACACCACAAATATAAAAATATATGAGCTTAGCACATTTTCTGGATAACACAACTCTCTTCCATTATTTCAAAATTTGCAATTAATACCACAGAAAATATTAAACAGTAGGGGTCAGTTTAGAAGATCACAGGTTTTTACAATGTGTTCAAAAAGACTCTACTTGATCTTTTTCAAAGATTAGCATTGAAACAAGCTAAATGAGATAAATATGCAGAATCATTATCTACTTTTGCTGTACATCCTGTTACTAATTCAGGTGATAACTGAATCTCTCCTTGTAAGGCTTTAAATTTTGCATATGCCACTGAATGCAAAATCTATTATTCAAGGGATGGTAATAAGGTTAAAATGCAAGGCTTGATGTACTAAAAGTAACAAATATAGGGTAACAGTATGTTTTACTTTTGGGGAAAAGTTGTACCCTCTCTCCCCCAAGAAGGTGTTTATTTCCCTTCCTTCCTGAATCCACAGAAGATAAACCGTTTGTAGGGTTAACTTTGTACAGCACAGTATACACAAAATGGTCTTTTAATCATTTCTTTTTTATGTGATTTTTTTAAAACCCCCAAGTCCTGTTTTGAGCTTTAGTCAAACAACCCACTCCAGGAAGATTTTATTCCCAACCTTAGAACACTCTTAAAAGTCTTGGAACACTACTTACTGTTCCATTTGCTTGCAGTGAGATTGACAAAAATATACACTTACTTAATAAATCATTGTGAAAATATTTTAACACCAACAGGGTTTTCCTTCTGGAGCAGCAAGGACTACAATCTTGTGCTTTTGGAAAGGAGGTTTCCCCATTCCACGCACATTCACCTAATCCTCTCTTCATCATACACCACTGATTACATTTAATTTTTTTTATACAGCATGTACAGAATATACAGCATTACATAGTTATTTCCCAAAAAACTACAAGTGTCCTTCACATGTTACCTCTTATATCAACAAATATTTATAGCTAAAACGTGGGAGACTTCCCATTATAATAATAGTTGTACCAACAAATATTATGGCTTTTCTGATAGTTTAGTTGCATTACTTGTAAAGTAATCATGAAAGACATTGAGAGGCTAAACTTTATTCTGAGGGAGGAGTGGGGAGGGAAGCCATTCGTAACCAACAACCAAACATAGGGTTGTATCTGGCAAAGGGAAGTCACTCCCATCTGTGGGTCTTGTTTCTAGCTGTATGTACAAAGCTAAAACAGACAGGGAAAATAAACTCAATCCAAACTTTTGAGACCTGTATAATGATTTAAATTCACATGAATCTATTCTCCTCTTCAAACTCTTTTCAGTGGCATCCTTTAATAGGAAAAGATCTGTAGGCAATGCCATTTATTTACAGTATAATTTATTGTGGAGGTGTAATATATGCAGTGCTGTTGGCTTTTAGAGGGGATGAAAGAACGGAACTCACATTTTGAACTATAAATGACTAAATGAGCATGTAAAGCAGAGATAGTGGCTGGCATGTAGTACCAATTAGGCTAACTAGCAGGATAGTCATAATTCCCACCCCTATGTACACACTCCATTAGTAATTTCCTAAGGTTGGGGAGGGGGGTGAGAATATGTTCCCATCAGTATCCTGAGCAGAGAAGTTGTGGCTGCAATAGGCAGGCACAACAGGAAAACACAATCTTGTCATTTCCCACACTGCGATGAACAAAGGAAAAGCTGGTAGCTATTCAGAATGACCCTTCAGAAGCAGCTGGCTAGTTTGTCAGGCACTTTATCAATAAATGTGTGTTGCAGTGCACTATAAAGAAGAAAGGAAATACTGACTTAGTAGTGCAACAGGAACATAGGGGACATGTAATGAGTGGCCCAAGAGAGACAGGGATGGGGGAGCCTTGTTCATGCCCCAAGAGACTTCTAAAGTTGCAGATACGATTCAGACTAAATGCTACAGCCCCAGGAATACCTGGGCTCATTTCTCACACAAAGCAATAGGTGATATTGCTTGTCACTAGTACCTCTCATGTGCCTGCCTACTTCACTTTTACTGCTTCCTATTCCCATGAATTCGAGAACTTGTACCATACATTCACAGCTTTACCGTGCTAAGGGCAACCCTCCCTAGAGGCACAGGATTTCACTGTTGTGAATTCACCTTGGTGAATATCTGGCATCCTGCATAATCCATGAGTTCCCAGTTGGTCACAGCTAGGTCCAGCAGTGTCACGACTATGGATGAGTGTTGAAATGTTTGTCTCTCATAACTTGGGGTCCTGTACAGAGAAGTTGTGACCCCGCTGCAGTAATCTGAAGCGGCCCATTTCCTTCCTTCTCTGCATCCTGTCTGAAGCAATGACTTGTGAAAATAGCTTTCAGTGCTTGACCCTGCTCCCAGTGCGGAAATGTCATGGATTTTAATGCTTCAAAAGTATGCTTTTACATTTTTTTTGCATCATCCCTTATTATGAAGCTCCAAGCACTACACTTTGAAAACTGCTTGCTAATAAGCTAACTGAAAATACATAAAGCCTTTACCCACTAGACCATACCACCCAGCTTCTGTAAAGTCCCACCCTGGGAGTCAGGCTATGGCCATGCTGCTGAAATGCTGTGGGAGTTTGCACAAGTTACTTCCCATCTGTGTCCCTTCCCACTCATTGACTAGTTAGGTTGCAAGCTCCTTAGAGCAGGGATTGTTTAACTGTGATTGTGTAATGGGGTCCTTAAGAACAGCTGAGGCTTTCTAAGTACTACTGAAATACAAATAGGTTCTTACTGTGAATCCAGCAGTCTGTGGAACTACTGCACACAGTCCCAACCTGGACTAGTAAACAACCGGTATGTGACATGCTCATTCAGAGTCAGTTTCAGAATGACAACAACACTTTTGTCTTTATAAAAAGGACAAAAGGTTTAAAGAACAAACATGCAAACAGCTTGCAAAGGTAAAATATTGAAGCAAATATTCTTTCTTCAAGGGTCAGATACTGGAGAATGCTAAGTAGTCTCAAGTCCCATTCATTTCAGTGAGAGGCAAGGGAGTGGTGCACCAGGCCAGCCTAGACCCGCCATAGAGGAGATTAAAAGCTAAAGAGAATTAAAAGGCCCATGTAGCAGATCCTCAGCTGGTGTAAGTTGCTGCAGTTCTGCTAAAAAGTCAATAGAGCTATGAGAATTTACATCAGCTGAAGAGCTGGCCCCCATGTCCCAAGGAGACAGGGGACTGAAACCAGGTCTGAGAGTAAAATGTATAACCATGGATTAGGAACTCTGGATTATCTCTCTATTTATATCATATCACATATCTGTTATACTCAATAACAATTAGTAACAGTAAACTCTAACTTGTGTGCTGTACATTAGGGTTAAACAAGTTTCACTATAGCATTGCTTCATCACTTTTACTACAGTCCCCAACTTTCAGGCTTCAGTATACATGCAAGGGGAGCAATTTTAAAATATTTCCAAACTGTAGTTCCATTCATTTGAAAATATCATAGTCACTGAAAAACCATGCCAGCTGCCTTAGACTGCACAGCCATCTATTTGCAATGTGCTCCATTTTAAAAAGAGGAATAATGCAAATATCTAGCTAACTATCATGGATTCAAGGCAAAAACATCCCATTTGTAAAAAGTAAATCCTGGTTTATGATTACCTAAAACAGTTGTGTTTTCTACCATTTACTTCCTCAGAGGTCAACAACATTTTTAAATAGTTAGAATGCCTATGTAAAACTTTGCTTCCTGACTCATCAGAAATCAATTTATATATGTTTCTTACCATCTTCTATGGTGACTTTATCTCCCCCCTTGGTTATTATGGTCAGATACTGCAGTCCTGTGAGTTGCTCCTCTGAACTTAATGACAGTTTAAATGTACTAGGGAACTCTTAGGGTATGGCTACACTGCAATTAAAGAAACCTGTGGCTGGCCTGTGACCAACTGACTCAGCCTTGGCTAAGGGGCTGTTTAATTGCTGTGCAGCCATTCAGTTTGGGCTGCAATCTGAGCTCTAGGACCCTGTGAGATGGGAGGATCCCAGAACTCAGGCTGCAACCAGAGCTGAAACATCTAGACCACAATTAACCAGCCCCACAGCCAGAGCCCAAGTCAGCTGGCACAAGTTGGCCACAGGTTTTTAACTGCAGTGTAAAGATACCCTCTGTGCACATCCACAGGGTCTACGTAGATCAATTGTATGTGTAACGTATTAGTGTGCTTTAGAAATCTCCTCCCTGCCCCCTAGTAACTCCTCCCCCAAAACGTAGCTATATCCTTAATTTGACCATAGCATTGGTCCATGACTGGGGCTCCTCAGCACTACTGCAATACAAATAATGCAGAGCTATTAGTGACTTCTTCTTTCAGAGACTACTGAGGTTTGTGTTGATTATTGACCAAGGGCCAGGGAAGCTCAGTGTTTAACCCTTAGCTAATAAGCCATGATGCTTAGCTCAATGGACCTCAATATCTTCTTGTTGACCTCTGAGGAAGTAAATGGTAGAACACACAACTGTTTTAGGTAATCATAAACCAGGATTTACTTTTTACAAATGGGATGTTTTTGCCTTTAATCCATGATAGAGTTAGCTAGGTATTTGCAATATTCCATTTTCTGCCTAAATTGAAGATTTTACAGTCTTTGGTTCTTAATACATCCCATGTCTCTTCTCCACAATTATGTGAGATACAAATGGGAATATCAGCCTGGACATTGAATTTTGTGACATTTGTCCATCACCTAAAGTTTATTTTAAGCAGAAGAGTTTTAATTTAATATACTTAGCTATATTTCTGGAAACCTACACAACTGAAAATAGGAACAACCAACAAAAATTCATTCTTCAGAATTTCTGGCAGACAATGCTTTTATTGAACTATGCCCTCAAAGGATGATTCTGACAGGCTTCCTTTCAGGGTCTATGTTGCCTATTAAAATTACTAAATGTTTAAATTGTTAAGAAAAACTAACCCGAGTGTTATCTAAAGCTAAATTGTCACCAGGGAAAAATAAATAGAGCTTTCCATCTTGCCTTGTTATCAATGTCATGCCAATGATAGTATTGCAATCTTTTGTTCTCTTGAGCTGCTAAAATTAGTTCCTTTTTCTGATTAACAACAAGACAAGCAGTTTTTACATGGTCCCTTCTTGTGCATGACTTTATTGAAAGCTTAAAACACAGAATCAACATGGAGCGAACAGATGGAAACAACAATGCTAATCAATTCATTTCAGTCTGTCCATGGGGGATTAAATTGTCATTTAATTACATCTTCATGTTTCTTTGACTGATGGGCTTGGGTGGGTCAATGAAGCAGGCAGGATTTGAGAGGAAAGGCTAAAGAAGCAAGCTAAGCATGATAATAAGACATTGAAGAAAGGATAACCCAAATCTCATACACACACATACTGCTCTAAATAATGAGTCACTTGTGATTGACAGAGGAAACAGTATTGCTTATGACATTTGAAGAAGATTAGTCAGGCCAGTTTAAAAAAAAATATCTACCTGTCGGTGTTAACTTTTCATAATCAAAATAAGGAAAGGGTTTCTTTAATCAAATCCAACAGAACTGCACACCTCCAGACAGTCTGTCAAAAAGAAAAGCATCTGTATGCAACAATGCAGGATGAGACACGGCAAGACAGTTAATGAAAATGTGCACAGGGATAGATTTCGTGTGCATTTGCCCGTAAGCTTGGTAGGCATGTGTTTTTATTTGTCTCCTTCTTTGCAAAAGTCCTCCCCGTAAATCAATAATAATAAATATAAAAGTATATTAAAATAATTACTTTGTAGTATTTCAGAGCTTCCTGCATACCAGCTTTAGGAGAATCCTGTCAAGAGTTGCTTAGCTGTCAAGTTCTCAATACCTGACTGTCTTACAGAACTCAAAAGCCTCTCCTGTACAGCACAGACTGTACAACACAGATCTCCTCCCCTGGCAGCTCCTCTCTGCCTGTGCAGAAGCTACAGATACTGACACTGTGGCCAGGGTTCTGAAAAGGAGGTGCTGCAAGTTAGACTCCAGAACCTGTACAGTACAGTGGAGGCCACGTAATAGCAATCACAATGTAACTTTCACTTACTAGAAACGTTTTGCCAGGAACCAACCCTACCCCATTGACGTTACATTTAAAGATTCAGATATTGGCAACAGGCAGCCTTCTTAGTGACGACATTTTCTGGAAGAAAGCCCCCGCTGCAGCCAGGTTTGTAGGGCTGCAGCCAGGGAAGGAAGCTCTGGGACATGCTGAGTCCTGGCTGCAGGCAGGGTTGTGGGGCTACTGCCAAAGAACGCACATTCCAGCGCTTGCTTCTTTGGCCGCAGTCCCACAAACCTGGCTTTTATTTATTGGCAGCTTCTGGATAATGGCAGCTTTTTGCTGGGAATCAAGAGACTCCCAATAAGCCTAAACTACTGTACTAACTCCCGTGATATGATTTTCAAAACTGCTAAGCATGTCCTACTTCCCATGGAAGCCAAGGGGAGTGGATGGGAGCTCAGGACTTCTGAAAAGCAAGCCACTTCTTTAGGTGTCTCAATATGGATCTAGGAACCTAACTTCAATAATAATGATGCTTATCTCGTCCATGGCACTTTTAATCCTTAGAGCTCAAAACACATTAGCATGGTTAAGCATCACTGTCCCCATTTTACAGACAAGGGAAGGGACTGTGGCATGCCCAAAGTCACTCAGCAGGCCAGTGTTAGAGCAGGAAATAGAACTCCACTTGGCTGAGTAGTAGCATTCACTAGTCTAACCCACACCCCTTTTGGGTGTCGTGTCTGTCCCATCCAGTGGCACTGAGACCACTTAGAGAGAGATGTAAAGTCAGCCTGCTCTGCAGGCTTAACAGCCAGTCAGCTTAGAGCTCACAAAGTAGAGGCTCAGACACTAAGCTCCAGAGGTCCTAGATTTGATCCGGCCTGCCAATGACTAGGGTTTGTTGGTGTTGCACATTCACTGCCTCCCTTTAAAAAAAGTCCCATCACCACAAGACCTGTGTCTCTGCTAAGTAACTGCAAATAGAAAATCACAGTATTGCACTCTTTCTTCCTTCCTCTCCAGCTGTGTAAGAAGCCAGGAGCTAGAACAGGGGTGCTTCCCTGCTTGCAAGCTCTGGAACCCAGCTTTGCAGGGAGCACCTGACATAGCTGTCTGCTGCAGTGCTTTGCACTGAATGGGAATTATTAACGTGAGATGATCCACCAGTATGAAAACCTCACCAAACTTTCCCTTTTTTCCAGGTCAATTCGAAGCAAAACAGGCCCTCAGGCTAACCTAGCCTTCAACTGGAACAACAGCTCCAGAATGGCTTCACTCCTAATTGATGGCTTGGGGGAAAAGGCTTCCTCTTGTCTCAACCCTGCCAAATTCTGCTGTGAGGATTTAGGGTGTGCAATAGGGACAGGATCCTGGCTTGAGCATGTCATGATAGTGGGGATATTGTGCCATGCTGTTTGATCCAAAACAAATTTTCTTTACTTTTTAATTAATTGAAAATTGTTGAAAAACATTCATTTTCAGGTTGACCCCAAACTAAATTTCCCCCTCATTTATTTTTTGGAATTTCCAAACAAAAAAAATCCATTACCATCTGTGACGGAGTCAGACCAGAAGGGTATAGGAGAGTGCTGGAAGGCAGGTATATCAGCCTCAGGATGTGCAGGTCCCTGTTCTCTGGATAGCCAAACAAAGGCCATTCCAGGCCAATCAAGACACCTGGGGCCAATTAAGAACCTTCTAGAAAGGAGTAGAAACAGCTAGCCTGATTGGGACACCTGAAGCCAATCAGGGACTGGCTGAATCCAGATAAAAACCTCCCAGTTAGTCAGGTGGGGTGTGGGTGTCAGGAGCTGTGGAAGGAAGTTATGCTGCTGGTGAGACTGAGTGTTGGACAACATATCATCCAGAAGGAAGGAGGCCCTGAGGTAAGGGTGAAGTGGAGTTTGAAGAAGCGGAGACTGCTGTGGGGAAGTAGCCCAGGGAATTGTATTGTGTTTTGTGCCTAAAAGGTCAGCCATCTTAGCTGATACTATTAGGGTCCCTGGGCTGGAGTCTGGAATAAAGGGTGGGCCCGGGCTCCCCCCTTTCTGTCTCCCCTAATTACTTACTGAGAAAGGGAGGTCACTCTGGGGTCTATATGAGTTTCTGAGGCCCCTAAATCTGCCAGGAAGCGCAGGACCCACCAATACAGACTTGGAACTTTGTCACACATCCCAACTCCATTAGTAATAAGGGTATATTTCCATTTCATTCTTACTGTGCCATTTTCTGTGTGTTATTCCTCCGCTTCAAAATAAAGCGGGGAAACACACTCCAGTCTATTTGGGGCAAAAACAGAAGAGCGGACAGGAGGTAAAGAAAAAATACCTGTCTTGTTTTTGAACTTTGTGTAAAGCTATGATGTTGTATGAGCTTTAAATTTAGGTAAACGGAGAGATTCGCTCAAGCAGAAAGCCTCTGCATAAGAATTACATTGTATTCTGTGCCCATCAGTCATAGATTAAACTTCCTCTTAGCACTGAAGTATGGGAACTGGCTTCTTTCAGATTCTCTCTGTTTTAAAAAAAAAAGTTGCAAGGAGACAGATAAAGCTTTTCAAACTCACCACAGTTTTAACACAAAGAACAGATATGATATTGTGGGCAACTTCATAGATTCCAAGGCCACAGGGTAGTATTGTGACCATCTGGCCTGAATAACACAGGCCATAGAACTTCCCCAAAATAATTCCTAGGTTGGATCTTTTTGAAAAATATTGATTGACTTCAAAGCCTACAGTTAACGAGCTTAACTTTCTGCATAAACATAGAGCCAAGGATGGGGCCACTTAACCAGACCAGCTGTGGAGTTTGACCATTGGGGAAATGGAGCAGAAATGGTTAACATTCAACAATCTAATCCATGAAAGAATTAGAACACCACAATAAAAGGACTGCACATTAACATGTGACGGAAGAATGCCTTTCGAAGCAACACTAAGCTATCTGAACTAGCAGTATGGCTTGCTGTGCCCATGTTCTCTTCTCATACTGTGAAGGTTGTGACAGTTCTGTTTCATTTCTACAAACTTGAGCCAGAAAGAACTTTTGGTTTGACCTAGCAAGGTGTTAGATCTTTGATATTAGATCCTGATAAAAGTCTGATCCAAAACACATTGACTTCAGGCCCAGAGAGACAGGAGAATGGTCTATAAGAGGAGCTATTCACTTCTGAGTGTGTGTTTCAAACAGGTCTATGAATGTCAATTGTATGAAGTGGAAAGAAGTCTGGGCTCACACCATCAAGCCACATGAGAATATTGTGAAAAATAGTTCACCCTGTTACAAGGTGTAGGAAGAGGCACTTTGTAGAAAAGAATGTGAGGCCAACAATTGCAAAGTTGGATTAGCACTGTGGCAGTGCAACCACTTGTGGTCAAACCACTTGGAAATAGCTCAGCATTAGCACACAGGAGCTTAGTAAGCACTGCCTGATTTTGAGCATTGGAGAAGACCAGGGATAGCTAGCTTGTTGTGGTGTTTAATTAATATGGAAAAAAAGATGACCAAAAAGTAAAAATCTTCAGAAAGGTATTGAGACACACTCAGCACCTGGAGTCCTGCTAGTGTTAACAACTTCCTAGATATTCATACATTCAAACTGTCAATCAAATTGATAGCATTCCCCTAAAAGAAACAGGATGACTGTAATTAAGAATTTGAAATTAGTATTTCCTTTAATACTTAACATTAGCCTTCAAGAATTTTGAACTGTAGCATCTCACTTTCCCTTTTCCCTACCATCTCAAAGTAGATTTGCATTCAAATGGATACATTGTTTTAGCAGTGTGGTTTCAGTCAGTGCCATTGTGTGAATATTAATCCCTTCCAAAGAGATGTGATCATACTGAAAAAAAGAAAGTAATTGCTTTGAGTAAATTTTCAGCCATCTTTTGGCTTTCTGGATAACTTCTCCAATGTTAACAGCCAGTGCTTTACAGTGGCTCAGTGCATTGAACTGGATTGCCTTTTTAATTAAAAGTGGCCAACCAAGCAATATCTTCACATGACATTTCAGACCTTCCTAAGAAGGGAATCTTGAGAGAGAACAGTGGGACACTGGAGATACTGAGATGCACAATCAACCATGATAACAGTTTGGGGCTATTGATGCTAGAAAACCTCTCCTTCCTACCCAGTGCAGGCTGGACTGAATTTAAGGAAGAACTTTAAAAATCAGGAACCAAGTTATAATACATTTTCATAAAGCCCACTGGATTTAATAACAGCAGATTGCTGGTGTGGCTAAGATGCCAAGCAAAGACCTGTGTTTGGAGGATGCATAGCTTCCTGGTAAACATAAGAAAATGTATTGAAAAACGTAATCCAAAACCCACAGAAATTTCCCCACTGATTTAATTTACTTCCAAGGACTTTGGGTCAGCCCCATAGTCCTGACTGCCAGGGTTTTATGAAACACCCACATTAGAGGATTAGGGGTGTGTGTGTGTGTGTGTGTGTGTGTGTGTGTGTGTGCGCGCGCGCGCACGCGCTCTGTTTGGCGTTTACAACCCCAGTAGGCCCTAGCATGGAGTGAAAAACAGCTAATGAGTAGACCATGAGTTGCCATCTTTCCCTTGGAGTAATAGCTGAAACTGGAAATATCCTACTGCCAGCTAAAACAGCATCATGGCTTTGTAATAATTCAGTGTATCAGACTGGGAAAATGGATCGCTTTGCTCATTTGAATTGTGTATATACAAAAGTACTGAAAAACACTTGGCCTTTTGCTCAAAGGGCACCAGAAAAAGCAATTCGCTGTAACTCATGGCTGACCTGTCGAGAATTCATTGGTGATACACATAGTCATAAGACTTGTGGGGAGAGAGGCCATGGTACAGTAGCCACTAAAATGGTGTCTATTACTGATTTTCCAGAATGATGGTGTCTTTTCTGTGAACTGGTTATTGTAACTTTACCCACAAAGAGGTAAACGAGAATCATCACAATCAGAACTGGAATTCACCATGATAAGGGGGAATCAGTCTTCAGGGGGGCACAGTCCTCTCTAGAGGAGTAGACTAGAGTGTCTCTCATGGCTGTAGCTATTGGGTGTCCAGAAGCAGCAAGGACTACAGCAGAAACCTGAGGCTGAGGCCTGTTTAAAGATCTGAGGGCAGGCTGATTCCAGGCAGGGTGTCTGCAGAGATGATGAATTCTTTAGGGTGCTTCCTTCTTTCCAGAAGCATCACCTCATTATATCCCTGGCTCAGCTCCAGCCAGTTACTGACCTCAGCCATGCTTTGAGTAACTGAAACACTACTCTATGGGCCTGACGTAAAAGTGATGTGGAGCTGTCTGCATAGTGCCGGCTTTTTTGGCCATGCTGTACTCCAGTTTTCCCTAACAATGCCATAAAGCTGCTGAATTGCATGGGGCGAGATCTGGGTCTCAGTGGGACTCACAGATGGACCTGTAGGAGCAATGCCCCCAGGGTGCAGCTTAAATGAAGCCATGTCAGTTCTATCCTGATAACCCTGCTTAAAAATGGAAAAATCCCACTTCTTGTAGACCTATGCACCAATTCTCAGGAAGGTACTTAGTATTACAGTGCTATTTTGGGCAGGCACGAGTCCATAAATGGTTAGGAATTGGGCTTGTATTTACTGTAGCCTAAATTGCATTTTGCAAAAATACAAATGACACAGACGTGCCTGGGGAAGGTAGTTTTCAAAAGGACAAGGCAGTTTTGCAGCATACATCCTCATTCAGTGTTCAGGAAGGACAGACAGATTCCTTGGGTTTTTGTAAAGAATCTGTCTCATATTTCCTGGTGCCAAAGCCTACAGAGAACAAACTGTGTTGTGTCTTGAGAATTTCTCTTTTTGGAATAACTATCCATAGCACTGAGTTTCCTCTCTCTCTCTCTCTCTCTCTCTCTCTCTCAAATTTTGGAGGCTGGATCACAACTATTATGGCTGTACCTCAGGTCCATCCCTTCCAGAAAACTGCAAGGGCTTGTGCTCTGTTTAGATACTTATATAGCCCCCCATCGTGCATTTGAATACCAGCCAAGCATTTAACAATAGACATAATGCTGCCTGTGCTGCCTCTCCCTAGCCTGTAGCATAAATAACTTGATTAGTTTGTAGACGTCTTCGGTATGTTACAGCTCTGGAAACAATGAGCCCGACTGGATCAAAGGCTTTAATTTTTTTAAAGGAAATTAAAATTTTTATTCAGATAAAAAAAATGGAAATAAAAGAACAACTCTCCCCCGTCCATCCAAAGATGCAACAAAATGCCCAAGCCAGTAAATCTTATGATGCAATCATGTAATATTTTGATTTGCTGGGTCAGCATGGCAGACCTGGTTATTCAGAGAAGAGACTGTCTTACTTAAAGAACAGATATTTCCCTCACTGTCACAACTGGATAAAAGCTCCCCGTGTGCGTTGCACAGGTTTTTTTAAGGTCATGTTTTTTAACAGCTTTGTATGGTCTTCTGCATCTTGGCCACACTGTTGTCAGCGTATCTTGCCAGATGGGTGAGTACATTGTCATAGATGGTAAGCATAAACAAACCAAAAGCCTTAACATCAGTGGGAGGAAGCATGACCTGAACTGATGCCAAAACATCAGCTGAGTCTCCGTGCAGATAGCAACTCACTAAGGGATGACAGCAGACAACACTTAGGGGTGACAGAAAAGCACTGATGTCTAGGTCCTGACTTTGTTGCCTTGTGTCTTCATTCATCTTAATGAGCAGTGAGTGTAAAATGCTACTGACACAGAATGGAAGCATTGTCCATGCACTTTGTAAACTTGACAGCACAAGGCACAGGGCAAGAAGAAGGTAGCCTCTGATGTGTAGTTTCCAGTAGTCAGGAGGGATGCTAGGTAGTCACTTGACACCTGCTCAAAGGGAGTGCAGGAGTTTGCAATGCTATCAAGTCATTTGCTTTGCTAGCCTCAGCAACGCACAGATCCCAGCCAGGAGACAAGGGATGAGCCTGTCACCCAGCAGTAAAGGGAAAGAAGAGGGATGTAGACAGTTGGAGATGCTTGGTTCTCCTGATACAAAGGTTTGCTGGCTTTCCTTCTCATGGCTGGAGAATTCTCTGTGCTGAAGGGGCGTGTCTGAGGAGGATTACTGTTGAGTCTGAGGACAATCTTTTGGGTGGAAGAGGTACTGTACTGATGGTTCAACATCCTCTTTGCAGAGGTGATAGCCCCCTGGAAGGGAAGAAAGGCCAAGGATGCTGATTGTGTGGGTTCCAATGGAGGCATTAGTGAGGCCTCAGTGACCAGGCTGAATTTCCATGCAGGGACTCAGTGTACTTCCCTGGGGTGTTTGTTAATGCTGCTGCTCTCTGGAACCTATTAAGCTAGGGTGTGAGGAGAAGAGAACCAAAGCCGAGAGCACTAAGTGGTGAACTATCCTGTAGTGTAAAAGATAGAGTAGGTGTGAAATCTTGACTGTTAGGGCCTCAATATTCCTGACTTCATTCCAGACTTTGAACTTCAGCCAAATTCTGCAAACTTCTCTCTGTGGGGGGTTATTTTTGTTAGGCAGGGATTATGGATTTTGTTGGGTTTAGGTGTGAGAGGAAAGTCTGTAACAGCAGGTCTTTTTGTGCATGAAGCAGAAAAAGGGAGTAACCACCTGGGTGACAGTGCTGGAATACTAGAACTGTATTATCCCACAACCCCCCATCTCACTGAGAATGTGCCATTTTCTCCAGGAACAAAAAAGGGAAAACTGTGGGAAAGAAGAATTTAAACCACTCGGAGCAGGATGCCACATAACCACCCATCAGCCAATGCAGCATGGAAAAAAAGCCATGTTGCCAACAGCTGCAGGTGGGGAGAGGAGCAGGGGTCGGCCAAGATACATGCAGGAACTCTGAGATCAACTGGGTTTGCCGCCCCAGTTCTTCCAGCCTCTGGGCATGCGCGAAGCCCTGCCTATTATCTGTCCATCTGGGTTTTATAAAGTTGCCCATGTCTATGGTACCTGAACGTGTTCTTTGAGATCTCTACCTGAAGCTGCCAGTGTGGGAAGGGGGAGAGGTGCATGGATGTGCATTTGAGCACTAGAATTGGCCCCATTTTGTTTTTCTCCAGCTATTTTATATTTATTTTGATAGCTATGTGATGTATTGCTAGACTGGGGAACTCTTTTACAGGAATGTAGTTTATTCCAGACATTTTACTGCTTTACCAAGGATGGCTTCTATTAATAACAGCAAAGCTCACTCAAATGCTCATATGAGACCATTGTTTTTTAAATGGAATAAATGAAGTGCAGCACCAGCTTTGTGGTGAGGGCCTTAATGCAGTTAAAATAATAAACACTACCTTTCAGATTGTCAATTATGCGTGGATGATAGACTAGATAAATCAACCAGCCAGCAAGCATTTCAAACCTCTAGTGTGTTTGGCAAGGATGCTGCTGAATAAAAGACTTGTAAAGGGGAAAAAAGTCCTATAAAGAGGATTCTAGTTGTTGCGTGTTTTCAAGGTCTAAATGTCTTATGAAAGCAATATCCCAAAACTCCCTTTAGACTGATCTTCAAATAGAACAGTCATTTACTGCTTGTTTACTTGAGACGATAGGACAGTCCCAACTGATTTATTAATAATTTCAACTAAACAGTTTGTTCTGAGGAAGCAATTAAAATATCATCACCTTCTGAAAAAATGTAATTACTAGGTAGTTAAAAAACATTGTTTTCAGGCTTCACTGCTTGTGGGGAAAAAAACCCAAGACAACCCTGGGTGAATTTTAATATGGTGCTAACAAATTGAGGAAAATAACTTCTAAATTCTGGAAAATGATAAAGAGCCTCCTCCTGAAAGGCAATGAGCATCTGCTGGGAACTGTAGATTTCAGCAGGAGTTGGTGGGACAGAACAATGGCAGGAAGTACTCAGTACCTCACTAGATGAGGCCTCAGAAAAGAGTCAGTGTTGTAGCCAAACAGCAATTATATTACAAACATGATAATAAGATTGCATTAGTCACCTGCTTTGTTGCATGCAACACTAGGGAGGTCAGCAATCAGGGCAGTATGGGGGACGTCACTCTCGATTGCTGAGCATTTTAATGTGTCTGTGTCAATGGAGACAATGGTAATATTTCAACAAAATTCAGCAACATCTGTAGACAAGCTATGTCTTCTGTGGCATTGTTATATCCCTGAAATTGAATGCCTGCCTCTGCTATGGTGGCTGACTCACTTTATTTTATTTGCATCTAGAGAGAGCAAGCGCTTATATGAGTAACTTCGCTTATGGGAGGGATCTCATTAAGTTTAATGAGACATAAGATTAGTTATGTGAGCAAGTATTTGCAGGATCAGGGCACTCAACTGTGAGCTCCCAAGATGTGGACCATGCCTTCTCCATAGCATTGTGCAGTGTGAGACCTCTGGGTGTGATTGCACTGTTAATATTTAACAATAATAATTACAGACCAGGGTGGATATGGCTGATTACACAGATTATTAGGCTGTTCTTAGATTGTAAAAAGCGAGAGGTTCACCCACCCTTGAAGAGCTCTCATATCATAATCCACCACCCTGACAGGTGGCTGCTCTGTCTGTGGGAGAAACACTCCTGTCATCCTAGTGCTGTCTACATCAGGGGGTAGGTTGGTATAACTACGTTGCTCAGGGATGTGGATTTTTCCACACCTTGAGTGACTTTGTTATAGTAATATAGGTATGTAGTGTACAGAACACGTGAACTGATTCACTTGAGGGTATGAATAGCCTTTGAGGTAAGACAGTATCCATGCCAGAGCACCCCACTGTGACCATGGATTTTTGACACACCCTTTTCTATTTGACTTGGAAGCAGACAAAAAATGGATGATAACTAGAATTTGGAGAATGACAGTACGGGCTGCATATTTTTACAACATACCATAGGGAAGGTTTTGGAGTAGAATTGTTCAGAGAACAGCTTTCTTCACATCTTGGAGTCCCAGATGAGCTTAAATCAACATCAAGACACAGATTGTCTTTTAAAAAAGCATTTAGACAGATTAGCTGGGAGAGTCCTCCCAGTGTCAATTTAGGCATTTGCATTAAAGGATACAACATATCATTTGAGTAAGGCAAGCAGGATAAAGCTGAACGTGCATGAAGGGAAAAGACTTGTAGTGGTAACTGGTACATAGAGGATTAGTTGATTAACTACAATTACAGAGTAGAAATTAAGTGGATGAACTGTAGTTTTATCTGTAATTTACATGATTAGCATAAGCAATAAGGAGATGAAGATACTGTTACAGTTTCCTGGGTACTGTTACAGCTTACCTCTGTCTGGGTATCTTCCTGGAAAATGTCACCTGTAGCAGCCCTAACTGATCTCTCATTAGATCTGTCCTGGCTTAATTCACTCCCTCTTAGCACAGTATGAGTGAATCTCATTTCTGGAGTATCTCATAGCATTGGAGAGGAAGGAGAAAAGCCCAGGCTCTTGAAGATGATGCCATGGTGCCTAAAGAGTCTTGTTTGGACTGAGCTGTTGGTTCAGAACTTTTGAAGTAGAGTGGCGAGAAACCCTTCCATAGATTCCAAAATAGATTTATGCAAACTGATGAGACTCTGCCCCTGTGATTCTTCTAGGGCTTGAGCCAGATTTATTATAGTCAATGGGAGTCAACTGGCCAAGGGCATGGAGGAGCTACTCAAGGAGGAAAATCCTAATGCCTTCCATTCCTTTATGATTTTGCTTAGCTTTCTACTTTTTTGAATGTTAGTCTTTGCAATTTCTTTACTTACAGAAGTTATTTGCTAAACTCTGCTATTTACATATATGGCACAGGGCTTACCATTAGCAGCACCTCCAGCTGGCGGTCCTGAGCATTAGCTCTGCCAGGCATTGTGCTCCTCTTCTGGCAGTGTCTGTCCCCTATTCGGTCTCATCCTGTAGCTCCTCTCACTCCAGGAACTCGGTCTCCCCTTTGTGGTGTGGCCTGGCCCTCTGACCAGGTCACTAAGGCCCTTCCCTTCTGGGGAATGTAAAGTCCTTCCTCACTGGCAGTCCTAGGTAGTCTTCCATCTCACTGCCCCATAGTGCCACTGCCTCAGGGACTGATAGGGGAATGCAGGTCCACCCTCTACACTGGGTTTCAGCCCAGGGACCCTAGAACAAGCAACCAAGGCATCTGTGTGGTCCTACCCCTTGCTGTTGTTCCTCTAGGTTTCTTTCTACTCATCTGACTTCCCTCATTTCTGGGCTTTCCACTCAATCCGTGCCCTCTACTCAGGGAATAAATACAACTACACCACCACCTTCCTACAGCCCGCTGAGTGCTTATTGCTCATGGTGCTTTATTCTGGCCCCACCTCTTCCTGCTCAGCTGGACCTACTTCTAATTAGAGGTATGCTTCCTGGCTCTTCCTCCAGATGCACCCAGTGGAGCTAATTGGCCTGCCTAGCCACCTTAACCCCTTTCAATCACCTGTGGGGTGGCTACTCCGTCACCCTTTACTTTACTCAAATAAAACACTCATTGCCATTGTCACAGAAGGTAGAGAACTTTGCGCTGTGTAACGACAAAGCTAAATGCTGGCTGTGAGACCAAACAAGTGTGCTCATCCAGTACTAAACCTCACCCGGTGTCAGAGGGCAGACAAGAAGGGTTATTTGCTATAGAATGAGGTCTGAGTGGGAAATGTGGCTTCACAGGCAGAGCTGGAGGCATCTCTTCTAGGGTGAATGAAAGGGCAGCCCTGTGCCAGAAGCAGGGGGCATAATCTGGCCTATCCATTTTCTCCAGGGCAGATCTTGTCCCCTTCCCCTCCCCTTCCCCGCTATCCCTGGGCCAGGCCAGTGTGGAGCCTGGGCAGCTGGGCTGAGAGAAGCCCCTAGCCTGTGGTCCCCACCCCCCAAGTTCCCCACCTGACACATAGGGCAGGTGTAGGGTCCGCGACTCTGTGCCAGCTCCCCATAGCTGCTCATGCGGCTTTGTCCCATACCTTGTTCCGGCCAGGGCTGGGGCCTCAGAGCTGCACCCAGGCCATGGTAAGAGCTGTGTGGGCAGCTGTTGGACCCACAGCCCCTCCACCTGCCCTGGGTGAGAGGTTTTGGGGAGCAGGGACACCAGCCAGGGGCTTCTCTCAGCAGGCCCCCTGCACTGCAGGCAGGTGGCAGGTCCATCACAGCTCCCCACAGCTGTCTACGTGGCTCTTACCATGGCCAGAGCCAGGTCAGGGAGAGCCATGTGGGCAGCTTTGGGGAACCATGGCTCCTCCACCTGCTCTGGGTGAGGGACCCTGGGAGTGGGACACAGGCAGGGGGTTGCTTTTGCACCACTCTGGCTTCTGGCTTGGCTGGCAGCAAAGCCTCTAGGGGAAGAAGAGGGGCGGTGGCAGGATCTGGAGTGGGGGCCCATGCCCCATCCCTTTTTGGAAGGCTCCAATGCCCTTGGTAGGCCATATCCTCGTTGTCTCATGTACGTTATGGAGCAGGGTCGGCGCTGAGTTCCAAGAGCCAGAAACAGTTCTCAAGGAAGGCTAGGGGAGTCCCGGGTCAGACTCCAGCATGGGCAATAACCCATCTGCTCATATGGACGTCAATGCCCTCAGCCCCGAACATCAGCAGAGTTAGTTACAAAAACAAACAATGAAGGGCTCCACAGGACTCTCCACAGGCAGGGGAGGGACTAGCCTCATGAAGCACATTCCTTGAAGCTTTACTCTCGAATGTTGAGTTAATGCAAGAGAGATAGACACATTCAGCCAGTGTACCCCAGCCTCTGTCACTGCACTTTACCTTGGCAAGCAGTCCTGACGGTAAGAGTGTAAGTTAGCAGGCACATGTTGGACACGTGCCAACCCACAGCAGGTCACAAGAATGCAGCAGGCTGTTTACAGGCACAAGGCAGGGGTTACACCTATTTTTTGTAGGTCACACTCACTCTGTGAGCAAATGTGTGTATGTAGAAACTGACACCAGAGCAGAGAACTTGACCTTTAGTAACTTAACTGCTGCTGCCTTACTGCTTGTTAACTAGGGGCCTAATCCTGCTCCCAGCACTGACCTACATGAGAGCAGGAATAGGGCCTGCGTAAGTGAATGGTGACAATACTAAGAACTAGTCTACGATAGGAAATTAGGTCAGTATCACTGCGTTGCACAGGAGTGTGAAAAATCCACACCTGAGTGCTGCAGTTAGTCCGATCTAATCCCTGCTGTAGATAGTCTAAGTCTCCCATTGACCTAGCTACTGCCTCTTGGAGAGGTGGAGTACCTACGCGGATGGGAGAAGCTCTCCTGTTGGCCTTGATATTGTCTTCATTGAAGCACCACAGGGCAGTGGTCAGCTGCAGTGGTTTATGTGTAGATATACCCTAAGGGCCATATATTGCCCTTGAGGCGTATATGCAACCCCACTGATGCTGAAATGGTTGATATTGATGGTAGGCCTAGCACAGATAAAGGTAGTACTAACCTTAAAGGATCTAATTGTCTCTTAATGCTTGGGAGGTTTCCATGCATAACTCTGACTGTCTCTACTGGGAGTTATCCAAATCCCTTGCATGTCAACAGAGAATAGGTTTCCAAATGCATAGGGGTGATAGCACACTGGGCTGGCCACATGCTGCAGCAATGGAAAAATGAGAGATTAAACGGGGCATGGAATGGAAAAGCACGGCTACGTCTTTGAGCAGACGCTGCATTACGTTGCGAACAGTGCTTGCTTCTGTGGCTACAACAGCTGACATTTGCAACTGACTCTTCTTAGGCGTTCTAGTCAATGAAAGATACACATGAAGCAAACCAATAAATACAAAGAATGAGGGGAGACAATGAGAGGAGAGATGTCCCACAGAGAATATGCAGCCGCACTACTGTGTAAATCTGAAACAATTAGAAACTTTATTTTTCTGTGTGGCTGTGCACTATTGATAAGAATCATCACAATCAGTGTACTTGCTGCCTATGACTGTGGACAATATACACAAATAAAAATTAATGAACCTAAACAAATGAAATGAAATCGTTGTACACAAAGGCAATCACAATCCTGAGCAACCAGAATCAGGCTCTAATTCTCTTTCCCCCCCACCCTGCCCCAAGAATAAAAATGTAAAGAAAAAAACCCCCACTCTGATTTAAAGTGAAAAATGAGTTTACAAGAAACAAAATCAGTATATTCCTAGATGAAAATGCACAACAAGATAATTAAACCCTTCCACAGCTTGTTCAAAGTGAGTGCAAAATCTCCCCCCATTCCCTGGCCAACCGGGTATATCAATGTCAGACATGCCCTTTCACTGGATCCAAAGATGCTACCAAAGGACATGCCGGCTGTGATTTAGGGAGAGGGAAAGAGTAGGGGGGAGAAAAGCTAGTAATGCTAATGAAGAGCAGTATCCCTGCAGTTCCCCTTTGAGATATTTCATTCATAATATACAAGGAAAGCTTCTCACCAGATGTGAACTGCCATCACTCGCTTGGGGTCAATGGAGAGATGCTGATTCACACCAGCTGAGGATCTGAGCCAGTTATTTATAAGCCACTGGCTTGTGCTTCGATTGTCCATTATTTTTTAACATGAACCTATCAAAGTATCTTTACTATGTTGAGCTTAGGGGAATCAAATGGGAGATATAAAGGCTGCTAAAAGTACTGTGCTGTCACTTCACACTTCTTCTTGCTTCTCCTTTGTCTTGGTGAAACAGTCCTTTAGGGACCAATGCTGCTACACTTCCTTATGCCTTGCCTCTTCTTGCTACACAGCTTGGCCCACTGAAATCCACGGGGTGACTCGTGCAGCAGGACTGGGCTCTTAGAGAGTGGGAACATTGGCTGTGAAATCGTCATCTGCTCTGTGCAGCAATGCTTCCCTGCTCTTGGACACAGCTGTGTGGTGCACTCAGTCACAAGAGCTGGGACTGACCCTGCCCAGGCACTTCTATACCGAGGGACGATAACGTCGGGGTGAAAGTGGACTGGGAGGTGTGGGCTTTGGGGGCAGGGTTTTTGGAAAGCACAGTGCACAGGAAGTGAGTCGTGCAAACTGGCTCTGCCGCTCAGGTGCAGCTTTTCTTCTAGGTACATCAAGGCAGCAGGTCCCTTGCTACACCGGTGAACTCTGCTGCCTGGTGCATGAGGGGATGGGGGAGCAGAACTATCTCCTGCCTCCTTCCTGCTCCCTTTGGGGCACTGTGCACTCCTTGGGGGGGCACTCCTGTCCTCTGAGCAAAGGAACAGCGATTCTGAGGAACTCTGACTCAGGCAGCCCAAGCAAGGGAGGAAGGTTCTCAGACTCCCCAGCTCCATTACGGTGCACTCATGGAGGGGCAGGGCAGTATCTCCCGCTAAGTGACCATGCCCCACATTGCAGCCTGTTTTCAAGAATCCATGTGGGCAGACCCCTTCGCTGGCTCAGGGCCTCAGGTTCAAACTCAAGACATGACTCAGGCTGACAGCCACAACCTCTCAATGTACTACCCCTTCTTCCTGTGCCCATGGCCCCACTGAATCCTGCAACCTGCTTCTCTCCACTCCCATATTGCTCCCACCAATGTCACAAGCAGATCCTCTGCCTTGTCCTCCATGCAACGCTCCTTGCCCATCATCAAGAGTTCAAAACTTCCTGTCCTTAGCTTCAAGGCCAGGCTGAACTCAGTCCTGGCTTAGCTCTGGGATCCTGCCTATCCCCTACCCTCCTTATACCCCCGCTAACCCCTTTGCTCTGTGAGCGATGCCAGACATGGCTCCTCCTCCAATCTCTTCTTACTGCTCTTTCCCTGATGCTAAGTGTGCACAGAAGGACCCTTTATTCCCAGTGTGTCATGCCCCACCCTCTCCTGCTTCCAATCCCTCCTGCAGAGCCATTGCTTCCATGGGGAACACAAATAGAAAACGAGAGGGTACTACAGTGGATGAAAATGAAGGGAAAACCAGATCAGGCAGGGTAGCTCCTTCCTCTAGGACCTCTGACCATGTCTGTCTTCAGGGTGGAGACTGTCTTGCAACCTGTGCGCTGTACAGAGCCGAGCACATTGTTGTAGTGCACAACAGATAATAAATAGCCACCACAATAATTTCTAGTGTCAAATGTAATTGCTGCTGGACAGTGCAAGAATCACTCTGTATCTGGTGGGAACGCTTTAACCACTGGAGACATTACATTTCTCCAACCCCACCACTGACTTCTTCAGTCCTCAAGTAGCCCTAGATGAGATGCAGTTGTAAAGTCCTGCCAATCGCCTCTGCTTAATGGTCACACACAGTGCTGCAGCTAACCCTCAGAGACGGTGAGCAGGAGAACAGAAATGGAGTCTGGGGCTTCTACGGCTGCCACTCGCAAACACCGACGATATCTGACATCTGTTGCAGCCACAGAAGTTGTAAAATAGCCACACTGGGAAAAACTGACGCTTACAAAACCCAGGCACGGTTTGCTTATGCGGGGGCTGGTGCTGCCACTCATGCCAGGCTGACTGGTATTTAACCTCTTTGTGTTCAAAGCGACTAGTTGCGGGACAAAGTTCTATGCTGCATGACCAAGGGTGGCAGGCCCTGGACCTTAAAATAGTATGTTAATCTTTATGGACCAGATGCAGAACCTACTGAAGTCAATGGAAGTATCTGCAGTGACTTCAGTGAGCTCTGGATCATCTCATATGGGTAAATCCCTGCCTCACTGAAGTCAATGTGAATTTTGCCATTGACTTAATGGAGCCAAGATTTCACTCTAAGACTTACTTTATGATGCATTTTGCACAGATTCTTCCGTTCAGCATTTACAGCTGCACAGTTCTTTGTTATTGCTTCTTAAAACCCCTTGTGCAGTGTGCTAAAGAGTTAGCCACGTCCCATTATCCCGTTAAGAAAAAACCAAACCAAACCAAAAACCAACCCTGGGTGAAAAGAAAACTCACTCACTTCTTCAGCATCCAAACCACACTGCTGAATGGACTATTGCTATACAATGCTAGATACAGATATGGGTTGCTTCATTCATGCAAAGTGTTACAAGTACCACAACAGCATTTCCAAACAGGAATATGAGACAGGATCAATGCACTAGGGGCTGGACAGGAAATGGACGGCAACAAAAGTAAAGCCCACAAGACTGTCAGAACTAAAACAGGGACTTAAGACAAGGGGTTTGGACAGGTGCCTGCAAGGCCCAGCGGGGTGGGGGTGGGAGGGCTCGCTGATTCTGTTTGCAGGGAATGGGGAGAGGGCATGCTGATCATAATACAGCCAAAAATAAGGAAACGGCTCGCATGTTCTTGGGACTCAACATGTTGACACTAACAACTGAATAATAAATGGGGCATCCAAGCAAGAACAGCAGTGGGGTTTCCATCCTATTGGTAGAAAACCCCTGGACTTCCTTCTTCAGTCCAGGCTCTCATTTTCATTCAGTGGGGAGAGAGCTGCATGTCCTCAATATAAGAAGGCAAATAGACTTTTGTAAGAAAGTCCTGAAGTCCGCTAATTCCTTGCTTCCCTCCACCACTCGGCTTCTTAACAGCTATTCTGGCCCCTGCGTTCCTGAAAAGCCCAAATTACATTTCAGATCAATCCTCCCCAGGGGGCAGGGTGGGAGCAACAATAAAGTCAGTATAATTCGCTCTTGTAGGTAGAGGTGCAAAGATGGCCCTGCATCCGCGCCTTCTTTAATATGCTGCAACCCCTGGTTAAGAATCTTGCTGAATTCTTACTCCTACCTAGTACAAAGAATGCTCAGGCAGCATTCCATCAGCAGGTGCGTGAACATGGCAAATGTCTTGTAGTTTTCCTCTGTTCATTATACACAATGTTGTATTTCTATTTATACCTATATAGCTTTCTATATAGATACATATAGATCTCTAGCAATATATTTACTCTCTCTGATTGTTCCTTTAGAAGCCCTTTATGTGGCAGTAGGCTTCCAGAGATGAGAACAATATGTACAAGAGCCAAAGGAGCACAAAGAGGGATGATGTCAGAAGCTTGGCAGTCCGTGGCCCACCCAGCTCACCTCCAATCTCTGGTCTCCGCCGGTAAAGCAGCACGCCCACACTGATAAAAGCAAAAATGGTGAAGAGGGTGACAGAGAAAGCCAAGGTGCCAGGGGAGACGTAGAACACTTCCCCCTTTGCCGCGTGGTAGATGGCAGCGATGGACCAGGCCACACCAATACCCAGGAAAACATTCACAGCATTGCTCCCGGTGACGTTCCCGATCGAGGCGTCGGCGTATTGATCCTGCGTGGCCGCCACTTTGCTGGCAAAGGTGTCTGCAAAGCAAAAAGAAAAGCAGCCAGTCAGATGGCAATAAAATAAGTTGCCTTGGAAAGACCTACCCTAGTGTTGTTGCAAGTCCTTTCCTATTGAAGAACAGAGCTCCCAACAAGTTGGTCTAGATAACAGCTTGGCATCAAATGTACGTCTCCATGGCTGGCCAAACCTGAGCTAGCTTTAATCTAGCTATAGCAGGGTGTGTGAGGTGGCCTGAACTTCAGCATGGGCTAGCTGCCCCAGTACACACCTGCCAGGGACTCAGGCAGCTAACCCATGCTACCGTATCAACACTACCGCTATTATCCCTGCTCACAAGAGTAAAGCTAACCCAGGCACGACCCTGCATGGTACAATCACACCTTGGCTTGCAATATAGGCAGCCTACCCAGACCCTGTATGATGGGGCAGTATCCAGCCAGTTTTGGAGTGACAGTCAAGGCCATGTGTGATGAAGTCCAAATCCTCTGGAATGAGCAGCTTTCCCTGAGGAGACCTGGACCCAGATCCTACCTCCCAAAGTTCTCTGCAGGAGTTAGAGGACCCCAGACAATACACTTCCTGACCTCTTCCCCCAAGTACACTTTCTCTTGCCTGAAGCTGGCAGTCTCCCCACCTCCTCAGGCCTTTTCTTTTCCACAGAACTAGCTCCTGGGCACCTCCATTGTATATGAGACACTCACTGGCTTACGGTGTCCTCCTTACAGAAAAAAAAATGCTACAAGAATCTATCGTCATCTCCCAAAAGGCTGTAATAAGTTCTTCCACAGGATGTAGTATCTTGGACCACTGCTGTACAATAACGTAGCACTCATATGACAGGTCCTTTGCAGCTGCATGGGTCTCTGGGAGTTGGCTGTCATAGGTGACAGCAAACCAGATAGCATTCCCTGGATGCAGGTTTGTCTGGAGCAGTGGTTCTCAACCTATTTACCATGTGGGCTGCATGTGCAATTCTCCGTGTGTTATACGGGCCAAATCCACACAATATATATACTGCCTGTATGGCCCTTAGGACGCCATATGGGCCGCAGCTGTGTTGCAAGATCTGCAAGTCATTCAAGCCCCGGACGAACCGAGTGTTCTTCGAGATGTGTTGCTCATGTGTATTCCACAGTTGGTGTACGTGCTCGTCATAGTTCCGGAAACTTTTCCCTTCGCAGTGCCCGTAGGTGGAGTGCCCCCCCACGACCGCTGGAGTGGCGCTGCCCTGGTGTGCTATAAGGAGTACCACGTGTTCCCCTACCCTCAGTTCCTACTTGTCAGATCACTCCAACAGAGAGGAAGGAGGCGAGATGTGGAATAGACATGAGCAACACATCTTGAAGAACACCAGTTACGAAAGGTAACTATCTTTTCTTCCTCGAGTGATTGCCCATGTGTATTTCACAGTAGGTGATTCCAAGCCATATCTTTTGGAGGTGGGTAGGAGTTCACATGTTCCCGGGACGGAGGACTGCCCTGCTGAACCTGGCATCTGGAACGTGGACCCGACGTCGGTGGCACTCCAGGTATCGGAGGCACAAGACATCCCGGGCTGCTTGCAAGGCCTCCAGTGTGGAAGGCATCCAGACATCCGGAAAGGCCTGCGCCGACACAGCCAGGCTGCTCCAATCAATGTGATTCGGAGGCGGAAGGGGATCGAGGATTGCCTGACGCGGGTCTAGCCTCTGCCCCTGATGCACCACGGCACTGCTACGTTGAGGGCATCTTCTTGGCGCTCTTATGCCCCGAGGACGGAACGCGGTGCCAACTGGATGATGGTGCCGGGGGAATCACCACAAGCTGATGTCACAGTCCCCGGTGCCAACTCGAAGCAGCGTACTGGAGCCAGGGTCAGCGCTGACTCCATCAGGATGGTCTGGAGTCGAATGTCCCTTTCTCGTTTCATCTGGGGCTTGAACGACTTGCAGATCTTGCAATGATCGCTGACATGGGTCTCACCCAAACAGCGTAAACAGTCCATGTGCAGGTCACTCCTCAGCCTAGAACACCTGTGCATGCCCCGCCGGGCACCCTAAGTAACTGAACTAATGGGAAACTAAGAGCTACAGATAGAAAATGCTAAGGACAAGCTGCGACAAGAAGGAAGTGAGGGTAGGGGAGCGCATGGTATCCCTTACAGCGTGCCAGGGCAGCGCCACTCCAGGGGCCGGGGGGAGTGCTCCCCCTATGGGTACTGCTAAGGGAAAAACTTTCCGGCACTGGTGTACGTGGCGAGCACACACACCTACTGTGGAACAGACATGAGCAATCACTCGAAGAAGAACAGGCAGCTTGCAAGTGGTGGTCCCATGGGGTAGGGATAAGTTGGTTCTGCTGCCTCACTGAGGCAGGTGAATCTTTACTACACTGATGGAGACAGGATCTAAGGTGTGTGCTAGAAACAGCCCAGCCAAGGGAAGAGGTTTGAACTGACTGATGTTATGGTGTTAATTTCTCTGCCACTCTTGCTCAAGTTGATTAGTACATGACTCTGCATTTAGTCCTACTGAACTTAGTAGGAGGAAAGATGGCCTTTGCAGTGAGAATGTTCACACAGCAGGGTTTTGCCAATATCCCACCAGCTCTAGCCACACTTCTGTGAACACAACTTCATGATTTCCCCCCCGGTGGTCTGTTATCCTTTCTACATAGTGCACTGCGGCAGGCAGCAGGAGAGATGCTGCCCATACTACCCTGCAGGGCCACTGCCTGGCCTGTAAGTCAAACTACCTGGAGTTCCTATTCAAAGCAGATACACCTCTACTCTAGGGCAAGCACCCTTTTAGCCTTCATGGACTTCAAAGTGTAACCTAATCAAATACCCAAGATTGTGAAACCCCTACTGAAAACTCTGGAATGCTATTTAGGATGAATATGTTCTAAGGGTGCTTAGCTCTGCCATAGCACTAGTTGTCTGCAGACACCAGTGTCTTCCAAAGGAAATGCAGTGGTCTGTAGCCATCTACAAGAGCAGCAAGCACCAGTTATGCAGCAATGTTGTACATTTATAATGGGCCCAATTCTGCACTCCTTGAAGTTAATGGCATAGCTCCTACTGACTTCCGTGGTGCAGAATCAGGGCTGGAGGGCCTCACCTTGGGATGCTCTGTACATAGTTGTGCCTATCCTTTGTGTCAGTACCTTCCCTCCCTACAGCACATCCCATGCAAAGGCCAGGGACAATTGTAGTCCCCAGGACTCAGAAAGTCCAGGAATTTCCCCCTTGTGTACCTGTGGTCAGAAACTACCCCCTAATGAGGGAGTTGGGTCCTGGTTCACTGCACTGGTCCATGGAGCTAGGTGGGCATGACTAGGGATACAAGTGGCACCATCCTAACGGATACACAGTGTGCATGCTGGGAAACTGGCTGAGGCATCCTCCTGTCTCATAGCTCTGATGCATTCGCTCTGAAAGTTTGTGGCTAAATGCTATAATCTGCCTCTCGACAAGCTGTATAGCTAGTGGATATGTTTTTATACTCACTCACATTCAGCAAATATGGCAATTGCCAATTTATGCCTAAAAGAAATCATATCGAAAAGCCAGTTGCATGGTGCATAAGTGCATGTGATTTGCACTACCATGAGGATGAAGTCAAAGCAAAGACATTTAATAAGATGGTATAAAGGCAAGACACAAGACGCAAAACTGGGATAACTGTACCCTCTGTGCTTACGCTTGCTTCTGCATTCTCCACACAGCCCTGCCACACTGACTGCCCAGGGAATCAGACAGGGGTCTTGTAGGGAAAAGGCTGTATTGTAATGCACACACGTAAGAGGGCAGAATTAAGGTTGTGCCAACACTTCATGATGGACTGACTTCTGTTAGTGAGCAAGCCAGACTTTCGAGTTTACACGAGCACTTCTTCAGGTCTGGGAAACATATTCAGTGCTCTGGTCTAGGCTACAGAATTACTTTGGTATAACTACGTATTCACACCCCTAAGTGATGCAGTTACACCATCCTATGCGCCAGCATAGACAGCGCTATGTTGGCTAGAGGGCTCTTCCGACCAACACGGCTACTGCTTCTCGGGGATGTGGATTATGGGAGAAGCTGGCCCACTGGCATAAGAGCCTATTCATTGTAGCACTACAGCGGGGCACAGCTGTGCTAATGCATCACTTTAAGTGTAGACTTGTCCTGAGCATGTTTCCCAGACCGGAGAAGAGCTCTGTGTGAGCGTGAAATCTCGCCTCGCTCATCAACACAAGTTGGTCCAGTAAAAGATATGACCTCACCTCCTTATCTCTCTAATAGCTGAGACTGACAAAGCTACAACACCACTGTCTATTTTTCGTGATGTCATTGCCTGAGTCCTGAACGCTTCAGTTTGCAACCGTACCTTGCTCTTAAAGAAGGATTTTTTGTAATGGAATTTTACACATCTCTTCCCCGTCTCTCCTCAGTCTTCTTCCCTAGCGAAATAGGCCTAAGACCTGATCCTGCAAGTTATTCCACATGGATGACTGGATTTCTGTCCACCGATTTCTAGGGGGTTCTGCATGCTCCACTTGCTGGATCCAAATGCCTATCTTTAAAAACTCCCTCCTCATCCTAAAATCTTTCCAAGCCTCTAATGATTTCCTTTGCTTTCCTCTGGCCCTTTCCTATTGCTGCTATCTCTTTTCTGAGATGGGGTGCCCAAAGTGAGGGCATCAGTTTATTTATTGGCTTTGCAATCTTGTCAGCCTCACTCTCCATCCCTTTCTTACTATCCTCCTGGCTTTTTGATCACCACTGAGCAGAAGTTTGCATTGAACTATCATACCAGGCTGATGTATTTTTTGAGGGCTTGCAATTAAGTTAGAACCCTTCTGAGTATGAGTTGCTCATATGGTTGTTCCACTATGCAGTACTTTGCTATGCTATATTTCTGCTTGACTCCATCTTGCCCAAACATCTAGAGAAAGAGAATTGGATAAATTCCTGGAGGCTAAGTCCATTAGTGGCTATTAGCCAGCGTGGGTAAGGAATGGTGTCCCTAGCCTCTGTCTGTCAGAGGGGGGTGATGGATGGCAGGAGAGAGATCACTTGATCATTACCTGTTAGGTTCACTCACTCCGGGGCACTTGTCAGTAGACGTGATACTGGGCTGAATGCACCTTTGGTCTGACCAGTACGGTCATTCTTATGTTCTCATGTTCTAGCTTTGTAAATTCCTCCTGAAGGACCAGGCCACCAGGGCTAATCTGACTAAGCTCAATAATTTTGTGTAGTCCAGATATTTTTTTGCCTTTCAGGTAAGGCATCTCCCGTTTCAATAAAAGGTCTCTATTTAACTGTTCCATCAATAGCTCAAGGCATGGCACTGGTTTAAATTTCTTACTGATATTGCTGTTCAAAATTATACTATCAAAACTTGGTTTGCAATGGAAAATAGGGTTTTCAGCTCAATGAAAATCTTGGCTGAAAGTCAAAACACTGGAGGTTTTTAGAAAAGGTGGCACAAACCCCTGTCAGGGATGGGGTTTACGTCTAGGTTTGCTTGGTCCTGTCTCAACACAGGGACTGGATTGATTACTTGCAAGGTTCCTTCCGGCCTGACATTTCTGTGATTCTATGCCAAGGCCTTAACCACAAAACCAAGACCCCGCCTCCTCGTCCCTGTCACTTACTCACTAACTTTATTTTCTCCCTAATATTGAGACACTATTTCATGGCCAGGAAGTGACGCATCCCATTTAGTCACCTCACCAAACCATTGCTTTTACTGGAAGAAACTGACCATGCAGTGGCATTAAAGGGATGAGCACTATTTTGTTTAATCATTCCTACTGTTGATACTTTGCTTACTTAGCTGTTAATCAAACAGTGGCCACAGATCCAATGAAATGAGATTATTGTAATTAATACAGCACATTGAAGAAGGGATTAGGCATTGTTCAGTGAATAGCCCATTGCAGTTTTTAATATACGAAAGATTGTTATTAGGCCACACACTGTATGTTCTGTATTTTGCCTCTAGGTAAGTGATGATGGTTAGAAAAAAGGGGTTTAGCTTTTCATTACAAGTCATCTTAATTGGACGCTGCACTGTGCATTTGCCCTCTACACTCCAGTCCACTACGCTGCTGCAGAGCGCAGCCATTTTCCTCTGGCGTGCACCTGGAGCCTCACAGGCATAGAACAGTTGTAAGCAATGTTTAGATCATGCACTACGGATCACAAAGAACTTCTCATTTCAAATAAATGAGAACAGTCATACCCACAAGAAGTGGAATTTTCTGTTTTGTAGCTCAGTAAAATAAATGTAGTTCTGGGACCTGATGGGTCTCCTGGTTGCTCCTGTATGAGCACCTGTGTCATTGGTTTTATGCAGCGTTGCCAACTCTTGCAATTTTATTGCGAGTCTTGTGATGTTTAGGGTTTTCCTTAAGACCCAGCTTCTACAGCTTCCGTATTTTAAAAAAAACACAATAAACTTCTAGCCCTTGTGGTTATAGAGAAAGGCTTGAAAATGTAATCCTGCCAGCTCTACAAGCAGAAGGCAAATAAACCACCCTCCCTACCCCCAGGTCTATTTTTGTAAGTTAATATCATGATTTTTGGGGGCCTGACTCCTGATATTTGAATGCTTGAAGCTGGTGATACAGTGCATAATCAAAATATATTTCAGCTGAACTGGTTTTGGTCATGGTCTCTTGAACGTCAGTTATGCCTGGTTGGCCCAGCCCATAGTAAGGGGTGGAGGGATGAGTGGAGACATTCTGACACAGGAGACAAGACATCCTGGAGCAACCAGGTCCTTAGGTCCTCCACTTCATGAGTCTGTCCTTAATTAAAGGCTTCCTTGCTCACCCTGCTTGATTCAGTCTCTTAAAAGAAGGCAGAACACCATGGAGTATGGAACTATAGGAGTACTTATATCAGCTGATAATACTGTGCTATGAAGAACAGTCTCTTCTTTGCCTCTCCTAGGCCCCTTTGCTAAGTCTCCACTAACCATGACTTCTTCTGAGGCAGTCTAATCAGTCCAAGACCTTTGTCCAAACAACAGGTATTAGAGGACTCTTCAGATGTTTCACTAGAAACACTTCTAGCAGCTATTCACACTCAGCAACCTAATTTTGATTCATCTGGATAAAAGCTGAATCTGGTCTCATCAGAGGTGTTCCATGCAGAACAAAGGACCTGAATGCAGAAAAATGTGTGAGAGATCAAGGGAAAAGATTAAAGAAGCAGAAGTTCAAAATGAGAACATGGGATGGCAACTCTGGCGGGGGTTTGAATAAAAGACAGCCATTTGCTACACTGAAAAACCGAGGGCATGGAAAACTTTGTAAAGCTGACGGAGGTATTAGGTATTTTGGAATCTGTGGAAAAGAGGAGTTAGTTATTTGAAATACTTCCCGGCATACTGAATTGTCTTTCCAAATTTCAGCCCCTTAGTCTATTGGATAGTCTAAAAATATTCTGCATACCTTTCAAATCTCTCCCAGTTTAACAAGTGTCTGCTTTAGCTGTCTCAACAAGAATGGTCACACAGTAATTTTAGCAATGCCATGGAAGTGGTATTTAGATTATAATACGGAGGAGGAGGTAAAACATACTACTTGTAAAGAAAGGGATCTTTACTTTCCTCAATATCAGCAGAACTACTCAAAAGAAATTATTTTTTCTAGATTTCCAAGTTTCCCATAAAATTGAAGCTTACTAGAGATTTTTAAAAAACACTTGGTATGATTTATTTTATCCACACAGGATGCTTGTTGAAATGGAGAGGATGGTGTGGGTCTTGATGAGGCTGTGTCAGATAATTCTTTGTTACCTGATTACACAGCGTTGTGGGTTTTTAAACCTCTCCTTTTCTTTTGCCATTTTTTATGTTTCCATGTTCGAAGGCAAACCAATAGCTTGTGTGTCTGTCCCTTTCCATGCCCAAATGCAATGGGCCCAGTTCACATACCCCTCCTCCCACTAACTAGTACATGAGCTGTTCCAATGGATTCTGTAAGGAGCTGGGTAACTGGGTTCGCATGTTGGACTATGCTGGGAGAGGTATTCTGGTGGGAATGCAATTAGAGTCAGTGATGCTGCTGTTGTTACTGGGGCATTGTGATGGGGAGAGAATGGTAATTGACAACATCTGTTATTTGGAGAGCAAGGTCACAGAGTGTAAGGCTAGAAGGGACAGCCAGGTCATCTACTCTGACCTCCTGCCTAGCACAGGCCACTAACCCCCATTCAGTTACCCCTGTATGGAGCCCAATAACCTGTAGTAGACTAAAGTATTACAGCCTACAGCAGACTAAAATGCAGGGTCATGTGAAGAAAGGACACATAAAAGCTACTAGGCTAGAAAGGAAAGAAAGGCAGCTGAGTAGTAACATTCTTGGTACATAAACAGGCTCTTGTCACAGAGGTCTCAAGGTACTTTATGCCCATTAATAAATAGCAACGCAACATCTCCTGCATTTCTGGTTCTGCAAAACTAAAGCTGATCCAAAACTGTTACTGAGATGAGACACAAGAGGAACGGATTATCCCACCCAGCCCATTCCTCCTCTTTGGTGGTTTGAATAATATGAACCTCAGAGCCCATCCAGGCCTGGTTTTGGTTTGGAAAAAATAAAATCTGACTAATGAGGTTTTGCAAAAACAAGACACAAGACTCCTTGGCCCATTTCTAATTAGCACGTAGCATCATTTATTGAAATGCAGAGCTGGTGATTCCAGTCACAAGCTCCCTTTGCCAATGGGTCTGGTAACACCCAGTGCCAGCTGATAGGAGGTAGGGAACATGGTGCTATTGGCTCCATGCCACCTCTTCTTCTCGGTCCAGGGCAACTGCCTTCCTTCCTTGCCAGGCCTCTCTTCCTTGCAGGGGAAGGCAGGAGGACAGGGACTTAGAGCTGCAGTGGGAAGCACCTCTCTTCCTACCCCTAGCAGCCAGCCAGCAGTCCCTGTCCTGTGGAACATGACCAGACAGTGAGATGAGCGAGGTATAGAGGCTGATCCGGCCTCCCTGTGATATGGGAGAGATGTACAGCAAAGTGCAGCTAACAACTCTGGGTGTCCCTGGTGAGCCTTCTCTGTATGGCTACTGATTCCTTACACCTCCGTCATGTACCCTTTTCTCTGTCTCCTCTCACAGGGAGCTGCCCACTCTCCTCACCCCTCTGTACTGCTCTGTTCTTTGAGGCAAGGTGGAGGTGCAGCGAACATAGCGTCCAGGTGAGGTCGTACCTTTGTCTGACATAATGATGAGACACTATTCTCAATATTATTTTCAAGGCCATCTCTTTATCTCCTAATGTTTAGTGACGGGGACAGACATTGAAAAAAGGACTCACAAAAGGGTCCTAGCTATTTAGACACACTGTACATAATTTCCAGTTATGCCAGATGAAAACTCAAGTGTCACTGCATTTTGCTAGTGGGTCTCAGTTAATGGCTGTCAGTTAAATACCAGGAGTGTGTGAGAGAAATAAGCACTGTGGATCCGTGTAAATCCAGAGTAATTTATAGCAATATACCAGATAGCAGGATAGTAGTATGTTTTATTATCAGTAGCACCAACAGATTAAAATGACAATAAGAGTAGCATGGCCAAAAGTACTTTCTTCTCATTTCACTGGTTTTCCTTTCACTTATACACCAATATTAGTGGCACAGAAAAAATCTTTTGGGATCTAAAAGAAACAAAGAAAGGCTTGCCAGACACAGTATTTCTGGAATGGATTTTGCGTTAATGGGATTTTTTAAAAACTCAACCCAGTGCAGTTAAAGTCATACCTATATGAGGTGTAAACCCCCTCCCCCCCAAAAAAAACACAACAACCCAACACTCTGTAGGCAGTGGAGAAAACAAAAATGTGGATTGACACATGTTACTTTTGCACTCCCTGGAACTAGAATTCTATTCCGAGGAAGAAAACTGATGTTTGCTGAAGTTAAGACTGTAAATATCAGTTACAATGTGTTATCAAAACATTAGAAAGCCTGAAAATTCAAAGCTAAAGCTATACTTTAAATAACCTACAGCCACCACAAAGGGAAACACAACACTGTGGTCTCCCATGTTGTGTCAGTGTTACTAGTTAGCTCTTCATCCAGATCTGGATTGCTGCCCACTCCCTCTGAATCCCAAATACACTGCACAGGAGAAGGATGGCAGAGATCATGTCAGAAAATTAAATTTCTTTTTTACCTGGCACCGAAGTTCCCAATGCAACGAACACGACTGCAGTCACTGAATCTTTCAGGCCAATGGTGCAACCAAAATGGGATGCCAAGTCTCCAATGAACGCCGTCAGCAAGCCAATCATTAAGATGGAGACCACGAAGCAGGCCCAGCCATTCCAGTAGTCTGTTGGGGGGACGAAGGCGAAAAGGACCTTCCAGAAGACGGTCAGAAAGTGCATCACATAATCAAAGCAGGAGGGCAGCTTCTCTTCCCCACATTCATCATCATCATCATCCTCGCCTGGAGCAGCAACAACAGAGTGTGATTAAACCCAGAGCTGCACAGCTGGGTGTCCGCTCCTGCCTAAGTACTTATTCAGCCCTTTGTACTGCACTGGTTGAGCCTCGCTCACTCAGTCATTGAGTTTATCCTCAACACTTCCCTGTGAAATAGGGATGTACTGTTGTTATTATCACCCCTTTGTCACTACTGGGGAAGTCAGACCCAGAGAGAATGATGGTGACATTTTCAAAAGCATACAAGTAATTTTGGAAAGCAAATCCCACGGACTTCCACTGAGGTCTGTGCTCCTATGTGAGCTAGGCGTTTGGGAAAATCCATTCCACGACACTTGCCCAAGGTCACACAGATGACCGTGGCACAGCAGACAAGCGAGGCCTATATTTTCCAAAGTTGCTAAGCCTTTGTAGTACTGATATCTTTGGGTGAAAAACTTGTGATACTCTGAGGACTGCTGAGCCCTGTCTTCACCATCACGAGAAATCCCATTATACAATCCCACTCATAAATGTGTCAGGCTCTCTCATCGGACAAGTTAAGTGTTTGCCCCCACAACTCCTACTGAGAGGCTGTGCCAGAACCACACCTTTCCAATGGTTAGAAATCTACTTTGAACTAGAATTTAGATGGCCAGTTTATCCCCACTTCTTCTTGTGCCAGTAACGTCCTTAACCTTAAATAGCTCGTCACCCTTCCTGGTGTTTACCCCCAATGTAGTTATAGAGAACAAATGTTTCCCCCTCTCGGCCGTCTCTGTGTTAGGTGAAACAAGCCCAGACTTTTTAGCACTCCTCCCATACAATAAGACCTCCAGTCCCCTGATCATCTGGTAGCTCAGGTCTGCATAACTCGGAAAGCAGCGAGGGCCATACTACTGCAAAAAAACCAGCTGCGGGCCGAAAAGCCCCACCCCACCGCTTGGCTTGCCCCACCCCTACTTACCCCCCCGGGCCGCACAGTGAGCCCGTGCAGGCCACATGTGATCTCCGGGCCGCATGTTGTGCAGGCCTGTGGTAGCTCTTCTCTGCACCTGTTCCACCACTGCATTAGTTGCAACATCTACTGTGTAAGTTGAGGTCTTTGAGGGAAACAGGTTCTTGGTCTACACTGGAAGCCCCAGATGAATTACTAGATGGGACTAGGTTTTTGTTTTCCCCTACAGGACTAAGATGATCTGTTAATGGGAAGAAAACCTGGACATTTAGAATCAGTGATGACTCTTGATTTGTTTCAGGGATTAGACACATTAGAAGCCAGAGAATAGTATCACTGAACTGAACATGGCCAAGAGTGTAGTGAGAGGGGCTGAGGAAGGATGTGAAAGGAAAGGTAATAAGATCACTGTGTTCTGATCACTGTGTGGGGCTGGAAGAGGAAGGATGTGGGAAGAGTGAATCTAAACTCTGCTCAGAAACCTTCTTCAAGTTCAAAATGATTATGACATTGTGTTAGGAGCTCCAGTCCTGCCCCAGGACCATTGTGGCAGGTGCTGCACAAAGAGAGATGCTCCCAACCTTCCTTCTTTAGATCACACTGTACTTTATATGCTTTTATCATTTCCCCTCTTGCTCATTTGCTTTCTGAGGTAACAATCCCAAGCTTTTCAACCCCTTTGCATGAGAGTTTTCCCAGGCTCCTGATCATTCTTGTTGCTTTTCTCTCAATCATTCCAGTTCTGCAATAGCCTTTACAAGGCGGGGTGCTCAATACTGCACACAGTGCTCCAGATGAGGTGACCCCCTCATCTCACTGATTGATAAAAACAGATTATTAGACAATTCCTTGTATTATTCTCCATCACATGCTTTATGCATGTGAACAGCGTGCTAGGTAGAATCACAGAATCTCAGGGTTGGAAGGGACCTCAGGAGGTTTTGGTCCAACCCCCTGCTCAAAGCAGGACCAATCCCCAACTAAATCATCCCAGCCAGGACTTTGTCAAGCCTGACCTTAAAAACCTCTAAGGAAGGAGGTTCTACCACCTCCCTAGGTAACCCATTCCAATGCTTCACCACCCTCCTAGGGGAAAAAGTTTTTCCTAATATCCAACCTAAACCTTCCCCACTGCAACTTGAGACCATTACTCCTTGTTCTGTCATCTGGTACCACTGAGAACAGTCTAGATCCATCCTCTTTGGAACCCCCTTTCAGGTAGTTGAAAGCAGCTATCAAATCCCCCCTCAGTCTTCTCTTCTGTAGACTAAACAATCCCAGTTCCCTCAGCCTCTCCTCATAAGTCATGTGCTCCAGCCCCCTAATCATTTTTGTTGTCCTCTGCTGGACTCTTTCCAATTTTTCCACATCCTTCTTGTGGCATGTGGCCCCAAACTGGACACAATACTTCAGATGAGGCCTCACTAGTGCCAAATAGAGGGGAATGATCACGTCTTTTGATAATGCCTCTTGGCCTACTTATAAGCAATGCCCCTACTTACACAGCCCAAAATGCCACTAGCCTTCCTGGCAACAAGGGCACACAGTTGACTCATATCCAGCTTCTCGTCTACTGTAAACCCTGGGTCCTTGTCTAAGGAACTGCTGCCTAGCCACTAGGTCCCTCATCTGTAGCAGTGCATGGGATTCTTCCATCTAAGTGCAGGACTCTGCACTTGTCTTTGTTGAACGTCATCAGATTTCTTTTGGTCCAATCCTCTAATTTGTCTAGGTCCCTCAGTATCCTATCCCTGCCCTCCAGCATCTCTCCCACTCCTCCCACTTTAGTGTAATCTGCAAAGTTGCTGAGGGTGCAGTCCACGCCATTCCCCAGATCATTAATGAAGATATTGAACAAAACTGGCCTCAGAACTGACCCTTCGGACACTGCTTGATACCGGCTGCCAACTAGACATGGAGCCATTGATCACTACCCATTAAGTCTGATGATCTGAGCCAGCTTTCTATCCATTTTATAGTCCATTCATCCAGCCCACACTTCTTTAACATGCCGGCAAGAATACTGTGGGAGACCATATCAACAAGTTTTGCTAAAGTCAAGGAATAACATGGCCACCAGCTTCCTCATATTCACAGAGCCAGTTATCTCATCATAGAAGGCAATTAGGTTAATCAGGCATGACTTGCCCTTGGTGAATCCATGTTGACTGTTCTTTATCACTTTCCTCTCCTCTAAGTGCCTCAAAATTGATTTCTTGAGCACCTGCTCCATGATTTTTCCAGGGACTGAGGTGAGGCTGACTGGCCTGTAGCTCCCCGGATCCTCCTCCTTCCCTTTTTTAAAGATGGGCACTACATTAGCCTTTTTCCAGTCATCCAGGACCTCACCCAATTGCCATGAGTTTTCAAAGATAATGGCCAATGATTCTGCAATCACATCCGCCAACTGCTTTAGCACCCTCAGATGCAGCGCATCCAGCCCCATGGACTTGTGCATGTCCAGTGTTTCTCAATAGTCTTGAACCACTTCTTTCTCTACAGAGGGCTGGTCACCTCCTCCCCATGTTGTGCTGCCCAATGCAGTAGTCTGGGAGCTAACTGTGTTCGAGAAGATAGGGGCAAAAAAAGCACTGAGTGCATTAGCCTTTCCCACATCCGCTGTCACTAGGTTGCCTCCCCCATTCAGTAAGGGGCCTATACTTTCCTTGACCTTCTTATTGTTGCTAACATACCTGTAGAAACCCTTCTTGTTACCCTTAACATCCCTCGCTAGCTGCAACTCCAAGTGTGATTTGGCCTTCCAGATTTGATCACACTGTGCATTGCACAAAGGTTTCTGCTGAGCTGTCTATAAAGATGTCCAGGTCCCTTTCCTGTGCTGATACTATTAATTTAGAACCCTGTAAGGTTTACGAGTAGTTTAAACTTCCCCTCCCTGCAAAGTGTATTGCTTTGCATTTATCAGCAATGAACTTCAGAAACTGCTGCACTGAGGAGAGGGGTAAAACAGGGTCTAGCCAGGGCCAACCCCTCCCCGCAGCAACTCTCTGGACCTAGAACCATGTAGGGAGACTCCCACCAGCCTGGAGAAATAGACGACCATGTGGCTTTGATTAAAAGCTGCAGAAACAGGAACCAGTCAGAGACTCCAGCTGGTTAAAGCAGGAGCAGAATCAGCCAAATCTGGATCCCCTGGACATTCAGTTTTGACTGGACTTTCTCTGTCCTATGCTGATTAGCTGTTTGCTCCAACCCACTATCTCCTTTCCAGTCTCTTCATCTCAGCTTCACTCCTCCCCTTTTCCATCCCCTTCACTGCCCTTTTCCCAGCAACACCCCCTCTCCCTTTCCTTGTTTTTCCATTTAGGTTATCCCCTCTGAACCAAACCTGTGACAGTACTTTACCTCCCACCAACCTTCTGCATGATCTTGGGCAAGTCACGTCCCTCTGTATGTCTGTTCTGTTTAGACTGAAAACTCTTTGGGGAAAAGTCTCTCTCTTGCTATTTTTTTTGTCCAGCACCTAGCACAATGAAACCCTGATCTCATCTGTTTAGGTCTTCATGTAATACAAATAATGATTTAATATTGTTTTGGTCAGCTTCCCTATCCTCCACAGGATGTATCCTTTGCAATCTCTTAAGCACCTGTCATTGAGTTATTGTGTGCCTGCTGCAGAAGCGGAAAGGTAGAACAGTTCTGTCTGTTTTAAGGGTGTTTCTCATGCTGAGTGGTCAGCATGCCTCTCAGGTAAAGAGGAGATTTGCCTCCTGCCTAACTGGTCTGAATTCTCGGGGGTATTGAACTTCTGCCTAGCAGGAAAGACACATTTCTGAGCTGAGAATTCATTCCAGGATGAATTCATTCCAACAGCACAATGCACTATAAAGTGCAACAGCTCTAACAACACACCAAAGTACAAGAGACCTGAAGAGCAGCTTCTCTCTCTCACCAACAGATGGTGGTCCTAAAACATATGACGTCACCCACCTTGTCTCTCTCACATACAAAGAGAATCTGCAGAACCAAATCTGGCACATTTCCTCCCCTTGACTTCAGGAGTCTGCTGCTCGTGTAATTTCTCTTTGATTTGCCCAGAGTGCTAGTTTAATGGGATCAGAGACAATGTTTAGCCTACTGCATCAATCCCGGAGGTGTGTTGTGATTCAGGGCCAGTGTACTTCCCTTCTTCCCAATGCTCTAGACTTCCATTTCTAGTCTGTCTTGACATCTAGTCTCCATGGCTTTCCAGGTAGAGGATGCTGACAGGTCTGATGGAGCCCTACAGGCTGGCAACATGCTGACTTACTCAGGGGTCTCCGACAGCATGACGTGCATTTCTCAGTATTGGAATTTAAGTTTCAAAACAATAAACAGCTTCCATGAGTCATAGCTGAACTAACAGTGGCCAGGTTTCACTGCCTGAGCAGAGATGCTAAAGGATGCTCTTACGGTGAAGGCAGCTGAGAGATGCAGGAGATCGGTGTATGTTCTCCAGCTCTGGCAAAGACACCCTGTATGACCTTTGGTACATCACTCGATCTCTATGCCTCATTTCCCCAGCTGTACAATGGGGATTGTAAATGGCACCTTTATCCCTTGTCTACCTGGACTGTGAGCTCTTTGGGGCAAGACTATATCTTACTGTGGATACGTACAGCACCTTGCCCACTACGGTCTCAATCTTGGTCAGGGTCCCTGGGCACTAGCCAAGAGGTGGAAGGTTCACATCTGTGTCAAGTCCATTTCCTCTGGAACACTGACCTAGATTATCCTAAGCAGCTAGTGATTGTGGGTGACCAACTTGAGATAGCTTAAAGCAGAGGTTCTCAAATTGGGGGTCAGCACCCCTCAGGGGGTTGGGAGGTTATTAGATGGCAGATTGCGAGCAGTCAGCCTCCACCCCAAATCCCACTTGCCTCCAGCATCTATAATGGTGTTAAATATATTAAAAAGTGTGTTTAATTTATTAGGGGGGTTGCACTCGGAATCCTGCTGTATGAAAGGTGTCACCAGTAAAAAAAGTTTGAACCCCACTGGCTTAAAGGGACTGTCAGAGCCCGGGCTCAAACCTTCTGAAAATCAGTCCTTTGTCAGGCACCTCATGTTAGACACCCATAATTCCTGGACATTTATGAAAAAATTAAGGCCATTATTTTCTGTTTCTCCTTTTGTTTCCTACACCATGTCTCTACATGTATGTAGCGCTATGTACACAGAATCCCTAGTCACAGCTGCTCCACAAAGAGAGAGCAGAGAAGCTCTTGCACATAGGGAGAATCATGTTTCAGCTTGCAAAGGAAAAACAAATGTAATGATGTCACTTGGTTAAATAGCAATGGCATTTATACCTCCCCTCTCCTACATCAAGAGTGTACAATACACAAGATCACAACTTTTGTGCTTGTCAGAAATTCCTTACACTGAAACTCAAACTAGCCCAAAGTTTTATGGACTGTATTCATTTCCTAATGAAATCAATAGGAGTATTTGCACTGACCTTGATGAGAGCTAAATTACCCTAAACCAAACTGTGCAACAGGGAATCCTAAGCATGTAGTGGGTGGTACTGTAATTAACAACTAACTTGCGCCCGAAGGGGTAACTTGCAGTTGTCCTTTTAAACATCTGTGAGCCAACTTTTCCCTCAGGTGTGTGGGGCTAGCAACAGGAGCTGCACATGGGCATCCAAGCACAGAATCTGATGCATCATTTCCCTACAATGCCATTTCAGTCTGTGCAACAGAGCTGCAGGTTAATTTCATTCAAATTTTGAAATGCTATGTGCTGCCTCCAGTAATAAAGAATGCAGGCAGAGCAGCAGATGTCTTAGGAATAAATTCTTCCAGGACATTAGAAATCAAAGGGGCAATAAGCCAAGGAGGACACTCAGGCTGACTTCAGTCAGTGAATGATCGGGTCCTAGCTGGTCAAATATACCTAATTTAAAGGAACTATTTGCACAAGCCCCAATGTTTGAACACGCACCTTTTATTTCGAGAGCCAGAAGAAGGGTCTCTTAGTTGTTAGGAAGGCTATAAGTATTATAACAACAATATGCAATTTTCCTTAAGCCCCCACTGCTTGCCTGTGTGAGCATTTTCCTTTCCATATCTCTTTATGAAATGGTGGCACTACTTTTATGTTTAATTTAAAAGTCAAATGTATAAAGACTACTGCAAGGAGTGTAAAATGATGTTGCTGTGTGTTATGTATTTATTTATGAGCACCAACTAAAACTGCATTCAAATGGTGGCAAAACAACGTAACAAAAGAATTACTGGGAGCCACTTCTGGTTTAATATTTGTTCTCTTGCCACACATAACAAAAGCAGCATTCTAGCTCCAGTTGCTAGTATTGGTATGTTAGGATGCCAGACAGAGTTTGGCTGCCCAATACAGCATTTTTGTCAAAGGATTTTGGAGGAAAAAGCTTACAATGGAAAACAGAAATAACCCAACAAACAAACAACCCAACCCAACCCAAACCAACGTACCTCTCTGAAAAGGAATAGAGACTACATTTTTCAAAATTTTTCGGTGAGTCCAAAAGTTGATATTGCCAATAATGAAAGTCCATTTTGTTTCAACCCAGAATTTTTTTTTCCATTTTGTAGGAATCTTGAGGAAAAAAGCAAGTGACCAAAGAAGATAGGAAAACTGCTAGAGGAGATTTAGGCCATGTCTACACTAGAGCTGTATCCATACAGCTGTGCCGATACAGCTGTGCCGCTGTAAGATCTCTCATGTAGCTACTCTATGCCGATGGGAGAGAACTCTCCCATAGACTTAATTAAGCCACCCCTAGCGAGTGGCGGTAGCTATGTCAGCAGGAAACGGTCTCCCATCGACACAACACTCTGTCCACTAGTGCTTAGGCCAGTGTAACTTATGTTGCTTGGTGGGGTGGGATGGAATGTTCACCTCCATGAACAACATAAATGGTAGCTGCTAGTGACATCCAATCCTTGCAGGTGTAAGGAAGGGTGATACCCCAGCCAGGAATGTGAGGAGAAGGACGAGCCCCAGAGGAAGCTACCTCATTGCTGAATGGCTCGATTCCTAGGCAGAAAATGTTCGGCAGCATCCCACAGCCATGGGCTCCTCCTCCTCCTTGCAGTCCTGGCCAGTGGTTTCTATTACTCCTGGCCAGGACCACAACCTCCCCTGCACCTTGGCCATGCAGGAAGCCCTACTGTCAGTGGTGTCTGAACCCCAAGCCTGACCCCTAATTTCCTGAAACAGTAAAAATAAAAATGGTTAAAAATTAAAAAAAAAATAAAAATAAAAATTGATATTAGTTCTCTGAACAAAAAAGTACTAGTTGAATTTGCTAAGCCTACTTGTAAAGGAAGGCACCCGCGCACCCTCTGGTCATGTGAATCTCCTCTCCTGGAATTTTTGGTCAAAATGCATGAAAAGCAAAACAAAGTTTTTTGGATTGAAATGAAATGTTTCACTTTGACATTACCAAAATGGCCTGGCTTGGATCAATCTAGCCCATGAAATCAACATGAAGTTGTGAAGAGTTTTGGCTGATCCAAAACTGCACTTCTTTGGCAAATCAAATATTAGTCTGAAATATCTTGTCCAACTCTAATTAACACCCAGTGAGGTATAAAGGAGATGAAGCTTTAGAACAGAAGAGACAGTTGAAACTGGTGAAAGTTTTCCAGCTACATTCTATAACATATTTTTCCTGGATTCATTCCACCTGGCTTCTAAGCCCTCCAAACTTTGTGGGTCTAAATGTTTTTCACAAATCAAGCTATGGAATCTGTGTCTCACTCAACACTTCAAGATCTTGCAATTTTGCGCATACAAGATTTTGCATTGAAACCCCGCAGCAACTATCTATTGGCAACTTTGAGTGGTGGACAGAAGATAAGGAGAGAGAAAGCGACACACAGGAAAGTCACAGACATACAGGACCAAACTGTGGCAAACAGCGTCCCCAAGTTTCAAGTGGGACAGAGCCATGCTCCATACAACATGCACCTTCAAGCACAGAGTTTAATATGGTAGAAGTAAATAATAGGAAGCTGTAGTTTATTACCTTGGTAGACAACAAGGGAAACACCAAACAAATGGTGCTATGTACTGGGATGGAGGTGGGGAATTTAAGTCTGAATCTTGTGCAGGCCTTAGCTGATCCCACAAAGACTGGGCTGGCTAGACATATCACTGCTAGCATTCTAATTTTGCAACAGGCATTTTTAAATATCTACAGAGCTGTAAGGCAGTGGAGCTGTCGCAGAGTTAAAATCTTTAGGGAGATGATGAAACAGATTTTAAAAATGGATCTGAGTGTGGCTGTCACAATATTGGTCTGGATCTGTCTATCATTTTTCTGAGGGTTAATAATGAACCTCTCTCTAGGAGAGCTAGGATAGAGGTTGCTACATTGCTTAGAGAGCCATATGCACCCGCTCTGGGATGTTAGGCCAAAAGAGTAAGAAGCATCTTTGCTGGAAGAGAAACTTTCCAACCCTAAAAATAAAAATAAATATTAAAATTGTAACATTTTGCTTTTTAGTCACCCATACTGTCGCTCAACTGCAAGGTATGCAGGAGTGACTGGCTAGGGGAGGCTGTCTATGGCTTTTGTTATACAGAAAGCCAGACCATCACAACTGTCCCTTTTGACCTTAAAAGTCTATGAATCGTGTATTAACTTTGCTGAATCTAATAAGCACACTGCTACAGAGAGCTGGCTTATATATTCTAAACAAGTTATTTCCAAGCGTTGTGCCCTCCTAGCCATACATCTGGAGTACAGCTGCAGTACTGCCAACCCCAAGTGTAAAGAAATAAAGAGACCACCACCATGAATCATGCTCCCACCCCAAATAATGAGATTTAATATAATTAATTAGTTAATTAAATAATAATGCAGTTGGGATTGTTATTTTCCTTTTGGGTTTTGAGCCTTCATGGTGCGCTCAGGTCAACGGTTCAGGTTTGTCTCTGCAATCAAGAGAGCTAGAATATGACTTTTTTTTTTTTTTTAAATGAAGGCTGAGATTCTCCCAGTGATCACAGGACTGCAGGGGCTGGGGCTTTAAGAAACACATCAAATATTGCCAGATTCATGATAAAAAAAAAATCACAGGACCTGGCAACACTGTTAAAGATGCTCAGTGTCTGCTCCCCACCCCAACTGCAGAAGCCAGTGCACGATTTTAGAGAGGACTCTCACCCATCTATGTGTAGGGGGACTGCAAGGGAACAGACAACTAAATCTCCCCCGTTCCCCATGTATGCTAATAGGAATAAGCCCCATCCCCCTGATAGGTGACATAGAAGAGCCCTAGGCCTGCCTCCTGGCAGCATTAGGAGGAGAAAGTAGCAGGGTCTAAGCAGCAGAGAGGCTCTGGGGAGTCTACACACAGCATGGCTGGAGGGGTGCATGCTAAAAAACAGCCATGCTCCCAAGGTTCTGTGTAGGGAAGGTAGAGGAGGAAGCACACATGCCCCATCCCAAGGTGAGGAAAAACCTCCTTTCAAAATGCTGCAGCAGCTGAGTATGAGGGAATGGGGTGGTGGGAGAAGTGGGGGGGACACAGAGAATTTGAAGCTGGCCCTCTGCCTTGGAATCAGCAGACAGGTTCCTCTTGGTGACCTTCCTCCTTGTGGGAGGATGGCCATTGTGCTGCGGTGCTGCTTAGGGTCTCTGCTTGCCACCCTGAACTGCGAGCAGACGGTTTCCCTTACAGACGGGAAGGCAGGGCCATGCCCCCTTTCTAGCTTGCTTGACTGCTGCAAGGCTGTTCTCGGGGTTCCCTCCACTCCCATGCCCCTTGGCTCTGTAATGCTAAAGATGACCTGGATTTCATTAGGTCCTCCTGTTGCTGCAGTGCACAGGTGACCAGCTCAGTGCTGCTCCAGATGCCTGGGAGGGCACTTTTCTGACACTGAGAAGAGTAACCATGGTGATTGACACGTTCTCTGACTGGTGTTCTGCCCTGTCTGTTTAACAGGATGGATCACGTTTCTTTGCACTGGGGCCTTTTACCAACAAACCACCAAGAATTGTACCAGATTCTGCCCCCTCCCCATAGGACTATCTTTCTTCTTAAACTGAAACTATACTGCATTTGCTCAATAATTCCTTTAACTTGCTCTGCCTATCAGTTGCTTATATGCTGATTATGAAGGGGATCTTTAATGTTTGGTTTCTCTGACTGTAGACCTCACTTTGATGAGAGAGATTATTAATTTCAATACTTGCTTTATAGGCCCTGGGAAAAACATGCCCATAAACTACAGCCTTTGGTGCATCTTCACACGCAGGAAGCAATATTTCAGGTTGCTACTCAGATCTAGGTAGCCTGTAATCTGATCCCAAATGCTTCATTTCTGATTATTAAGAAAGTATTAAATCTCCATTAGAATTATCATCCATCATCTCTATCAATCAGCTTTCTAAGTGAATGATGGGTATATACTCAAATATATAATAGAAATTGGGTCTCTCTTTTTCTACTGTGATAGAGGAGGGTCAGGGAATGCGGTAGAGTGCTTGAGGGGAGGTATGTAAGCTCAGAGCTAATTGAGGTGTGGCTCCCTGTGGACTAGGGAAGCTGGCGGCAGGTTGATTGGAACACCTGCAATCAATTAAGGCCCTGTTAAGAACCTAATAAAATCCCCTGCTTCAGGCAGACAGGAGAGGAGGATAGGAGTTTGGAACCAAGACCATCCAGACCTTAGGTAAAGAGACACCTGACTTATGTAGAGAAGGGGCAGGAAGCCCCACAAACTGAAGGGTAGGAGAGGGAAGTAGCCCGGGGAAGGAAAACTAATTCAGGTGGTTTACTGCTATCCTCAGGGCCCCTGGCCTAGGACCTGGAATACGGAGCAGGCCCGGGTCCCTCCCTCTCCTCTAGGATATTAGTGGGGCAGTTAATACCCTGTTCAGGGGCAAGAAATGGCTCCCTGAACCCCCCACAAGAAGAGAAAGCATGGGACCCATCATCATAGTGCCAGCAATCTGCCACACTACATAGATATAGTTTAGGATGTTTGTGTATCACTGCAATGATAACTGCACACCTGTGGTTGCCTTTGCTATAATATGGGAAGCGATAAATAATTGATTTTGCATTAGGTTATTTTGCCTGTAAACTCTGGGGCGGGGGCTGACTTTTACTGTGTTTATGCAGCACAATTGGGCCCCGATCTTGGTTTGGGCCTCTCAGAGCTACTGTAATACACATAATAAAAAAACAACAGCTTTTAACAGTGAAGTCACGTCCTGCACATTTTGTCTCCAGATACAAAGAGACAATAAACCTCTCTCTTCTAAACGAATTACACATGAAAGCAAACTCATCCAGTTTGGATTTGGAGCTACCAAGTTCTCCATTTAAGATGTAGGGAAACTTTCACCCTATAATCATACCACCTGTTACGTAATAACTAAAGAAAGGGAATCCCCCGTAAGAGGGGCTAGAGATACAAATCTGTCACTTCAGCGTTATGTAGTTATTGATATTGACCCAGAATTTATAAGACAATGTGACCATAACATTAATTACAATCACAGCTGTTAATAAATATGTTTGAAATACAGGGAAAAATATCTGTTCACTATTTGTTTTTCTGTTAAACTTTATAATAAAATGTAAGATAGACAGCTTTGCTCAGAGTGGAAGGAAATTACTGAAGACACCTAAAGGACATTAGATTCTGAACTCAGCAGTAAGTAGGGTGAGATTTTTGTTTTTGCAGGAAGGCAATCTGTACAGATATATATTTTAAAATAATACATTTGAAACTTTCAGACTTTAGATCATGAGTATTAAATGCTCAGATTAAGGGCAGTTTAAATTCCCGTTGTGGGCTTTACGTGTTATGATATGTAATTATCACTCTGAAACAGGGGAACACTATGAGCGGGATTTTCAAAAGCACCTACAAACTGGGAGGGTCTGTGAGTACTCTGAAGGACAGGGTTAGAATTCCAGATGTAGCTTTTCACCCAGCCCTTTCTAGTGCGGAGTTTGCACACCTCAACACAGGGCACAGAGGCATCTAAGACAGACTTAGTTCTGCACCTTTACTGCATTTTGTTTTCTCTCTTTTACCACCTCCCTCCCACCCTCAGCACTGCCATTAAATACATCAGGAGCGTGGGCAATGACACTCCCAAGCCTGTTCAATGGACACTCACTGTCGTCCGCTGTGTGGTAAGGAACAGGCTGTTCCAAAATGTTGCCGATTCCAAAGCCAGCTAGCCTGTAGTACAGCCCATTACGCAGCCAGCACACCAGTGGGTGGCTCCCATACTTGTTGCATGAGATGCTTGAGACCAACTACAATAATCAGGTTTTGGATAAGGATGACTAAGTCAAAATTATTTTCTAATGTACCGAGTTATCCATGGTCTCATTACCATAGTATGTGCGCACCTCACAATTGTGCACGTATTGATTTTCTCTACATCCCTGGGAAGTAGGGAGAACTCTTATCCCCATTTTATGGAGGGGGAATTGAGGCACCTAACTCCCATTGAGAAACTGGACACCTCTCTGCATCCTAAGTGACTTGTTCAAGATGGCAGAAGAGGTCCCTGGCACAGTGGGAAACTGAACTCTATTCTTGCGTGTCTCCAGCAAGTACCCAACCCTTGGACCATCCTTCCTCTCTGTGCTTCCTTCTTCTGTCTTCCATTTTATCAAGTAAGAGAGTTTTCAGTGCAAAGTATTAGAACTGCTGTGGTATTACAGCACAATGTGAAATAAGAAATTCTTTAAGGAAATTATTCATATCCTTTGTCAGATTTAACCACACAACTTCCGGGGACGCAGGAAGGCAATCAATATCAGGCTTGCTAGATGGATGGCGAAGAGCTCTCTTGGGTCACACCTAAGCTATCCACAAAATCAAAGCCTTGTGAAAAGGAAAATCAGCTGCAGACTGCAAAGGAAAATCCTCTCAGGTGCAGTGAGTAAAGTCCATTGCATGGTATCTTCAACTTAGGCACAGTGAATGAAAGCGCCAGATATTTGCCTTTCATGTTCTAATCTTTAATTGACAAAATCCACAAGGGAGTAAACAGAATATCTGACAGTCAGTAGCCTCATTGGCAGCCCATCAGCTCAGCAGCCTGGAGTGCAGACCTAATTTCAGGAGGAGGAAGCTAGCTCAATATCTTCCTTCAAATGGCTCACTGCTTTGCTGTTTTATGGAGGAAGGAAACTGTGTTATGTAGACTTGAAGACAGGACATGTGATGTGCACACACCAGCAATACCAAATGACTTCTAAGCACTGAGCAGACAGAGGTGAGATATGCTCCTCACAAATGAGGCATGTTTTTTTATTTAATCAACCCGTTATGCAATGTCTCCAAATGGAGTCTAGTTAAAATTAATGAACTTGTTCCTCTCAGAGCAGTCTTGCAGTCCATGAAGACGCAAAGTCCAAAGCACCAGGCAGACTGCTAACAGGAAAGGAAATCATTATTTATTCTAAATGCCTGCCTGGGAAAGTTTCTGACACTCACTTTGTTTTTGTGCTTGGCTGCTCTTAGAAGGGACACTAGAAAGTGACAGAAGATAACGCATTGTGATATGATTTATTACCCTCTTATTTCCATGGTCAGCTGATTGTGGAGCTATTCTTTTAGCTTGTCATGTCTGAAATTGCAGGAATGTGGCTATAGCAATTGTCATGATGCACACAGGAGACTCCAGCACAAAGCATGAGAACATGGGGAGGAGGAGCAACTACAGCCGTCCACAGCAGGATCAAGCTGCCCCACCCTGTCAGCCACAGCTGATCAGAAACAGACCCACAACCCATGATCCCAAGCCCATTCTTTGGGCTAGACTGTGACCTGATCTGCATCCTAGGCAAGAGAGTAAAGGGGTGTAGGTATCCCCCATCCCTTTCATCTGTGTGTGCACTACCAGACCTGGCTCTGCACACAGAGCAGTAAGAGGCCACAGCATTGTGAGGTGGAGTGGGGAGGACAGGACCGAATGGAGCCTTGACTCGAGAGCTCACTTGTGGCCTGTACAGCGGAGTCAGTGTTGGATTGGAGGGGGCCAATAATTTACTGCAGTTATAGGCCAACAGCAAATTACCACCTATATCCCTGCTGTGGCGCACTAGGGGGCAGGGTAAGAATTGTGGCTCAGTGGGGTGTCTGTATCTCCTGACAGACGTATGCAGATACTCTGAATAACTTTGTTACCTGTTTTGCTTCAGCAGTAATCTGCTGCCACGAATGCAGTACAACTGAGACAAGAAAGTGGCTTATCATAATTCATTCCATGGAGAAACAGGCACTTACCAGCACTGACTGTGATAGCTTCAATAAACTGTTCTCTCCAGCTGTTAGTTCCAACCACAAGGGCTAGGTTTGTCTTCTTAATGAGCTTGTCCACAGTATTCTGCAGATGGAGACAAGTGTAAATGAATTAAGTGCAATGCTGGTTCGGAACCTGAGATCATGGGCAGAAATCAAAAGCCTTGTGGATTTACATTGTACAGTTATAGAAAAGATATTCCACTCAGAACAAGAGCACGAGCAGTGAAAGTGACAAATACATATGCACACATCTGTTCACCTAGGACATGCTTTCTCTCCCTCCTGAAACGTACGTGCGTGTGTGTGTTTCTTTCTTTCTCCCTTCCTCCACCTCCAAACAGGGTTTTTAAATGTGTGTGGGGTGTGGGTGTGTGATTAATTGACTCAGGTGTGTCTAATTAACCTGCGATAACCTCTTTTCAGTTAATAGGGAAAAGGGCCTGCACCATTCAAGGGCTAATATTCCTTCTTCCGCCACATTCTTCTAGCAGTCAGCTCTGACTGTCATAAGCAGTCACAATGGTCAGCTGAGAGTGCTTGAATGCATGTAGGAGAGACTCTACTGCTTATATGAAACAATGTGCCTGGTTTATTTTTTATTAACTTTATAAAGGGGATTAAATTGTCAGGCTTAGGCCACAATCCTGCAGAAGCTTAATTTTACACATTTAGATAAATGAGACTACTCACATGTGCAAAGCTAAGCATGTGCATACTGTATACAGCATCAGGATCCATGTGCATGGATGTATACAGGAGTGAGGCCACAGTCTCTTTTCTCAAACAGTATTTTATTTTAGTTTTGGCATTTGAAGTCCAGCAAATGATTTGGCTTTTCATATTCTTCTGTAATAAGTATCTATAGTCTATAACCAACAGAGAAATGATGGAGTTGCATTCTTTATTTCCTTTGCTGCTGCTCCCAGAACACTGAGAGAATCAAGGCTACTTTGCCACTTGTGATGAATTGATTGTTGCTGTCGTGCTATAATTTTTTTCATGCCAGTTTTCATTAGCACACGTACTCTGGAAATCAATCATGCACTGTATCTCCATCTATTTTACTGCTACTGGGTTTCCTGCTTTTCAGCTTTTGAGATGCTTCTCAAACACTTAGTCTAACACAATTAACACTCTCAGAATGTCTAAACAGTTAAGTTACAGGCAACTGTGACAACAACTGGACAAATCAACAGTCAACTAACTTAGCTGATGCACAGAAAGTTTTATCATGTATCATAGCAAGTACGGCACTTGTGGTTCTTTCTTTTGGTAACCACGAATTATGATGATCTGGGAGCTGACTGTACAAGTCTGTGAAAGAGACACCAGGAAGTTATTTAAACCCTAAATTCAGCTTGTGTGAAAATATTTTCAAGGAAGGTCAATGATAAAATCTTATGGTGCTGGCAACCAAAATGCAACAGCCCTGTGCTAGTGCATCACAGGCTCAAACCGGCATGGTGCTGAGCGCTCAGCCCCTCCAATCCAGCTGAGCCATGAAGCACTGCCTTTGACTTCAATGGGGCTTCAGTGATTTATAGCACACGAGGACCTGGTCCTGACAGTGACGCTGAGCAAGCTAGTTTCACTGCCCAAGCCAAGTGAAATGCTAGAAATAAACCCAACCATTGCTGCTGAGAAGTCCATGGTCTTGCTGTTGCCATGACATCACAGCTGGTTGCTGAGAGGGAACAGTATATAGCACCAGCTGTGCCTTACTCAGCGACTTGTGCTCCCTTTGGGAGTTGGGGGCAGAAACTGTCACTCCTCCAGAAGCTCCTGATGATGCCTCGAGATGCTGTTATGGGGCCTCACCCCCGGAGGACATAAAGGGCCATTAGTGGATTTCATTTTGAAGCATAAAAGGTGTAAATTCAGCAGAACATGAACACACCCTGCACCTGGTGAATTTTTTGGTATAGTTTTGTCTTTGATTACACCTCTACCATATGAAATCTGGGCTCTCAGCTCCTTCTGTTCCAATCAGCCCTATCCCAACACACCTCTTTATGGTGTCAATTAAGTAGTCTGCCTCCATTCAGCAAAGCACTTCTGTATTAGCTTGAATCCCATTGAAGTCACTGGAACTCAAGCATGTGTTTGAGTTCTTTGCTGAACCAGGGTGGATTTAAGCATGTGTGTCAATGCTTTCACTAAATCAAGGCCTCAGGTGTTCCATATACTTGATTCACAAAGATGACACTCTCCTGTGCATAGCATGTGCTTACCAGATGTGTGCTTACTGGGCATGTCAAAAAGCAGAGCCCCTAGTTTAGCAATCTAATAAAAATGCAGTTAGAGATGCTAATGTGAGTTTAAGACTTGCATGCCCTGTGGCCGGGACTGAGGGAGACAACTGCTGTACCTTGAACTCATAGGATTCTTCAATGATGATTTCTAGTTTGGAATGTTCTCCCAGCACTGGGCGTCCCATTTCTGCAATGCGACGCTCTTCCTCCTCTTTGCTCGTCAGTGGCTGTTTCTCTTCATTCTCTTCTGTAACAAAACAGACAATTTTTGAGCAATAGACAATCTTTCACTTTTTGGCACTGGCTTCTATCAGGAGAACCTCTCTCTAAACTAAAATTTTCTCTGGAGCTAAGGCACAAGTGACAGACAGTTGCTGGAGTAATGCAGAGGACATGATGCCTGTGCTGAAAGGTTTTCTGTTGCAGATGGCTGGAAGCGCTAGCAAATGAGCTCACTAGCTCATAACTCTTCTGAATTTCAAATCCCTTCCACCCTCACTCAGCTTCTCTTGAATTCAGCCTGGACTATAGGAAAACATTCAGAATCCCAGTCCCACTCAGCTAGGGATTCTCCTCCGGAACGGCTATGGTGGCACCTTTTAGTGCAATCAATCTAAAGGGGCATTTTCAAAAAGGTCTCTGTATTGGGCTCTCTCTGCCCCCCTGAAGCCAGCCGTGAAATGCCCCTTGACTTTGATGGGAGCTGGATCAAGCCAGTGCCGAGCGCTTTTGAAAATCAGACCCTGCATGCAAACTAGGCCGTCCAGCCCATAAGGCAGGGCCCAGCCACTCTGCCTGTAGTAGGGTGACTAAATGTCCCAATTTTATGGGGACAGTCCCGATTTTGAGGGCTTTTTCTTACATAAGCACCTATTACCCCCTACCCCGTCCTGAATTTTCACACTTGCTGTCTGGTCACCTTATCTGTATGTGAATGACGGCAAACTGGATGCATAGTAAAAGGGCACTGAATAAGGCAGGGTTCTGTGGCAAAAAAAATAGCACACGCTCATGTATTTAAAGACTGTAACATAATGAACACACACACACGCACACACACGTGTGCGTGTGTGTGTGTGTCTTAAGGTAGCACAAACCTTACTTGTGGCATTGCCTAACTTTTGAGTGCTTGATTTTGCACCCTAAACATTCAAGTAATGGAGCATTCTGTAGGTAGTGTTACACACAAAATAATGTCAGCCAGAGTCTGATCGCAGTTAGTTACATCACTGTAAATCCAGAGTAATTCTGATGTCACTAGAGTCACACCTGATAGACCCCAGAATCGGACTCTTCTAACCTGTGGTACATTAAAGGACATAGTACACTGAAAGATAGCTCTTCAGTCACTGTACAATCAAGATATAAGGATTGTGCGGCACCCACATAAAGAACAAGGGGCTCTGTATGGCTCTGAGCCCATTATTACTAGTGCATAACCAAGGACTCTGAGCAGGGGCTCTAATATTTTGAGTGCACTGCTGACATTTTTAGCAGCAAGTCATAAAATTGGTGAGGCAGATTTTACTCAAATCTGCAGCAAGTAGTTTAAAGTCTTCACCACTGCCTTGTGATGTGTGTTATGTGTGCTTGTTCAAACAACTAGCAAAAGGTAAATAAACCTTGGGAAAATTTATTTCACTTAAGCATCCAAAAGTTTAGGTGCGTATCTGAACCTCAGCCAAATTACTGTACCAATAAACATACACTTCCACAAAGCCCGTGTTGCCTTCATATCATCCACATGACTCCTTCTAAGAATATAAGAATGGCCATACTGTGTCCGACTTACAGTCCATCTAGCTCAGTATCCCGCCTTCTGACAGTGACCAGTGCCAGATGCTTCATAGGGCACGAACAGTGTAGGGCAATTTTTTGATATCCAGTTCCAGCTTCTGGCAGTTAGAGGTTTAGAGTCACCCACTGCATGGAATTGTAGTCCCTGACCATTTTGGCTAATAGCCACTGACGGACCAATCTTCCAGGAACTTGGCTAATTCTTTTTTGAACCCCTTCACAACATCTCTTGGTAACAAGTTCCACAGGTTGACTGTGTACTGTGTGAAGAAGTACTTTCTTGTGTTTGTTTTAAACCTGCTGCCTCTTAACATAAGAACCAGGGATTTCCAGTGAAATTATGTGAAGGGGTAAATAACACTTCCCTATTCACAGGCTCCACACCATTCATGATTTTACAGACCTCTGTCATATCCCTGCTTAGTCATCTCTTTTCTAAGCTAAACAGTCATAGTCTTAAAAAATCTCTCCACATAGGGAAGCTGCCCCACACCCCTAATTTTTGTTGCCCTTCTCTGTATCTTTTCCTATTCTAATATCTCTTTGGCGACATGAGACAATCAGAACTGCATCCAGTATTCAAGGTGTTAGTGTGCCATGGATTTATATAGTGGTGTTCTGATATTTTCTGTATTATCTACCCTTCTCTGTACACTGTTAGCTTTTATGGCTGCCTCTGCCCATTGAGCAGATGTTTCAGAGAACTATCCATAATGACTCCAAGATCTCTTTGATGGGAAAAATAGAGCATAACTATTATTCAGCAAATGCTGTTCATTATTTTGTTTACGTGGGATTTCCTGTTGCACTGGAGCGAACCTGACATTGTGTCTCACTAAAGTTAGGCTCTGAAATGTTGCCTCATCAGGTCATAACACTGCATCTTGATGTGATGGCAGTTTCTTCTGACTTCAGTGTGTTGCTTATATGATGATGCAGTGCCAAGACATTACACCACAAACTCACATCTTCATAAAACAACATGTTTGCCCTATCGGGCAAACAGCAAAATATAGCTGGTTTTTAAAACTGCCAGGCATTGCAGGAAGGTGAGCTCTGTCTTGCCTCAACTGCTCGGTCTTTGGGCACTACCCTGGAAGTCAACAGGAATTTTGGACAGGTGGCTTTGTCTCAGTGTGACAGACTCATGCAGAGTGAGAGGCAGCACATACACAGCGAGAATCTGCTAGCCAGGCCACATGATAGCTTCAGGGCTTGGCTACACTGGCACTTTATAGTGCTCAAACTTGCTGGCTCAGGGGTGTGAAAAATAACCCGAGGGCAGCAAGTTTGAGCACTTTAAAGCGCCAGTGTGGACAGGCTCCGAGCGCTGGGAGCTGGGCTCCAAGCGCTTTGAGCTAATCCCCTCATGGAGGTGGATTATCAAGAGTGCTGGGAGAGCTCTCCCCCAGCATTCGCCCGTGGCCACACTCGCACTTCAAAGCGCTGCCGCGGAGCGTTCCCATGGCAGCGCTTTGAAATTTCAAGTGTAGCCATACCCTCAGGAACACGGCAATGCAATAAAACTCCAGGGATTCCTTAAGGATGCCAGCAGCATTTGACACCTTGTCAGAACTTCTGTATTAGATTATCGTTAACACACACAGCCCTGTAACTGAATTATCTGCATGTGCAAAGCAATGAATAGAAAAACTACAAACACTGAAGCCATGTCTGCACTAGAGAATTCTGCTGTTGCCTGCACCTGATACATTGCTTGTGTCCACACAACAGCTGGTCAGATAACTGATTTTTTTGGTTTGCTTACTGTTCCAAGGAACTGAAAAAAAGATGGTTTTGGTCAATAGACTGCCATAAATTCCGAACAATTCTGACAAATTGAAAAAGTCGACCAAACATTTGTGATTCAGGTGGAAAGAAATGTTTTGTTTGGTCTGAAACAAAACATTTCATTTTATTTCTTGCCATTTTAAAAATAAAATAAAAGGATGAGATTAAGAAAATGGCCAGCGGAAGTACCGCTTCCTTCCTCCCCTCCCCCCCGGCCTTAAAACCTTTAGCTCTCCCTTGTGTGGAGAAGTAATTTGAACATGGCTCTTCCACGTTGCTGGACAATGCTCTTACCGCCAGGTTATGAATATTCTGGGACAGATATCATTGCAGCGTTAGGTCTCATCTACCCTTAAAAACCTTACTGGCATAGCTGTGTCAGTTAGGAGTGTAACCTACTCCACCCCCTTGCCTCTAACCACTTTGGCTGTGCATATGCCCTAGTGTAGACACAGTTATACGGGCAAAGAAGTCTGGTGACTAGTATCATCTATTTTGTTTGGGGGCATTGGTACAAGTTCGAGCAACAGCAGCAGAAACTTTTGTTTATATAAGTTGTGTCGATACTAGCAGGGTATGCTGGGCTACTATGCTCACAAACGCTTTCTAATGCAAATTTATACAGAATATAAGAACAGCCATACAGGGCCAGAGCAAAGGTCCATCTAACCCTGTATCCCGTCTTCCGACAGCGGCCAGTGCCAAGTGCCCCACAGGGAATGAACAGACCAGGGAATCACCAAGTGATCCATCCCCTGTCGCCCGTTCCCAGTTCTGGCAAACGGAGGCTACATTAAACACAGACCAGATTAAACACAGAGATAGGTATGGTTCAGCACCTCTCCCACAATGGTTTGCACTTCCCCTTTTCCCCCATCAGGGAGCTGTGCTGGGCCCGGTGACCCATGATATAGTGGCACTGCCTTGCTTGGAGGGAGCATGGTGTGTGGACACTTGCTGAGATGTCTAGTGTGGTCCCAGTGCATTGTTTCAAGTCACAGCAGCTCCCATGAACAACAGCAATCTGTAACAATGCCATTCTCTACCACATGCCTCTCTGTCACATGTGAATTTCATGTCAGTCCATTCTTGAGGCACTCACTGAGAGGTAGCAGGTTTTCATCTCATTTCAGCTTCCCCAGTCTGACTTGCCTTAATGTGTGGGGGGAAACATCCCTTAACTGCTGCTTGGCAACAAACCAAGCACCTGGGAAGCTTCATGCGTTCAAACTGTTGAATGGCTACAACCTCCCCCTGAGCAGAGTGCACGGAGGGCTGCAGGGTATCTCGCACTCCATGAAAGGATGGGTGAATGCGCCAGAACCAAACTGGAAGAACCAGTCACAAGTCAGATAGTTCTCTGGAAACGTCTGCGTAATGCACAGCAGTGCTCAAAAATGCTAACAATGCTAGGAACTATTAAGAACGGATAGAAGATAAGACAGAACATATCATAGTACCACTAATGTAAACCCATGGTGCTCCCATCCCTTGAGTATTGTGTGCAATTCTGGCTGACTCATCTCTAAAAGGATACAATGGAACTGGAAAAAGGTTCAGAGAAGGGCAACAAAGTTGATCAAGGGTATGGAATGGCTTCCATACAAAGAGATATTAAAAATATTAGAGCTGTTGAGTTTAGAAAAGAGACTAAGGGGGAGATATGACAGAGGTCTATAAAATCATGAGTGATACGGAAAGAGTGAATAGAGAAGTCTGTTTACCCTTCCTCACGATACAACATCCAGGGGTCACTCAATCAAATTAATAGCTAGTAGGTTTAACACAAACAAAAGGAAGTACTTTTTTACACTATGCACAATGAACCTGTGGAACTAATTGCCAAAGGATGTTGTTAAGGCCAAAAGTATAACAGGGTTCAAAAAAGAACTAGATACATTAATGAAGGAGAGGTCTATCAATGGCTATTAGCTACAACAGTCAGGGATGCCACCCCATGCTTAGCGTGACCCTAAAACTCGGACTGCCAGAAGCTGGGAGTGGAAGACAGAAGTGGATCCCTCCAACTGTCCAGTTCTGTACACGCCCCGTGAAGCTCTGGTACTGGTTGCTGTCAGAAATAGGATACTGGGCTAGATGGATCATTGGTCTGATCCACTGTGGCAGTTTTTATGTTTTTAACAAGTCCTCTCTGCATGTATTCATAGAATCATGGAAAGGTCATTAAGAGGTCATCTAGACCATGACCGCCCATGCTGATGCAGGGCCAGGTAAACCTAGATTGTCCTTGACAGGTGTTTGTTGAACCTGCTCTCAAAAACCTCCAATGATTTTCATTGCCAGTAACATGTTATACCACGTGAAAATGCTACAAGCAAGATAAAAGCAGCAGAGTGCAGCCGGGACCCTGATCTTCAGCATTGTTGGATGGGAAGGGTCTAGTTTTAAACCCTATGAATGTTAGGTTTAATCATTTGGCAAAAAACCCTGCATCTGGAACATTTCAGAGTCAACTTTTTGGCTCGTGTAAATCAGCAAAACTTCACTGACTTCAGTGGAGACTGTCTATGAAACTTCAATGGCCCTACACCAACTTCCAACAGCTAGCCCGGAGCAGAGTTTCGCCTGATAAAAACTAAACCTCAGCATTTTCAATTTATTTTTAGAAGCAGGAGGCTCTTTGGAAGAGATGTCAGATGCTTTTGTCTTTTAAATTAGCTACTAAGGGCTGAGCTACACTACAGGGGAGAAGGGGTGTCGACCTAAAATACGCAGCTTAGGTCGACTTACCTGACCGTCCCCATGGCAGCGGGTTGACCGCGGCCGCTCCCCTGCTGACTCTGCTTACTCCTCCTGCTGAGGTGGAGTACGAATGTCGATTCGCGGATCGATTTATCGCGTCTAGACAAGATACGATAAATTGATCCCCGATACATTGAACGCTACCCACGGATCTGGACTGTGTAGCCATACCCTAGACACCCAAGCCGGTTTCAGAAACTTTTCATCCTGCCCCTTAATTCTGAGACGCCACCGACCTCCTTGTGGTTTTAGCACCAGGAGCTGCTCCATATGTCGGTTTACCTTGCAGCTAAGTGCTGGCACACAGCTGTTTATGCGGCTGCTATCAAGGCCAATCTATTAGCCCACTTTAAATTAAACTCTTATTTCCAACCTCCACTGTACCTCTTGCCTTTGTTATGATTCTTTGTGTGTATTGCACTGACACCCGCAGTCCCCAGCTGAGATCAGGGCCCTATTATGCTGGAAGCTGAATGTATACATAGAAACGGCTTCTGTCTCCAAGTGCTTGCAATACAAATGGACAAATAGAAAGCAAGGCACAGAGAGGAGAAATGATTTGCTCAAGATCACCCTGCAGCCTGCTCATTGCCAACCCCATGCCTATCCCCTCGAGCAGGCTGTCATTCAAATAACCAGCCTTTAGGAAAAATATTCACAGCTATGGGTTATAGGCAGGCCTGCATATTTACTTCCATCTTTTTCTGTCCTTACAGAACAGATTCCCCCCAAGCAAGAACCTCACCACTACAAAGCGGAATCTCCACTGTTCTGAAAAGGGGAACAAATGCCCCATGTTTTTAATTGTTGTGGTTTAAATGCTTGCAAATTCAAAATGGAGAATTATAAATTGAAAAGCCCTTGTCAGATTTTCACGATGCTCCAGAACACTGCTATGTGCTAGAGGGTTTGCCATCTGGTATATTTTAAGCTGCTTCAGTTTCCTGCCCCTTCACCATCATTGTGGCTGACATCTGAAGGTTTATAATAACAGCATGCACCTGGAACAAGCCAATCTAACATCAGGCTGCTTGAGGGCCTTATCTGTCAGTTTATAATGGTTTTAACTGGAACACCTGTTTGTACGGATGCCTCACCACTGTGCCAATCAAAGAGTCCCATTCTGTAATCCATTACAGATGGGGAGGGAGTGCATGGCGGGACAGAGGTTTCAGGAGAGGATCTCTGCCCCTCCCCCAGCATAACAAATACAGTTCAGACATCCCGTGCATTTAATTTAGGCCTGTCCTGCCTAATGCAATTAGCTTAGACCTGGCTGAACCATGCAGGCAGTAGAGCTGCAGGAACCTCTTACCAATGCAATTACCTTAGACCCGGCTGCTCCCCTAATGCAGTTACTGTAGGTCCAGCCTTCCCTCTCCGCATGGCTTCAAGGCCCTCGCTGCTGCAGCTGCTTGGGACCCTGGCTCCTCTCACTGCCTCCCCTTCAAGGAGCAGAAGAGGCTTCTGTGGAGGAGCCCAGCTGCCCAGGAGCCATGTTATTTCCCAGCAGGGAGAAGGCTGGGCTAGGCCCCTTTTCACTGGAGGAGATGTGGGGCAGGAGGAGTGAACCCTCCCAGCCTGCTCTCTGCTGCCCTTCCCAAAACTACCCTTGATGGGGCTTTGCTCCCTCATAGTCTCTCTGTGCTGACTGGAGGCGATGGGAGGGAGTGAGGAGCTCACAGCTACTGGTGGAGGGTCTCCCCTCCCTTTCACCCTTGCCAGCTGGCTGCTGTTGCTCCCTGCCTCAGAAGGTGCAGGGAGGCAGAATCAGCTCCTAGGCATGACTGGTGCATAGTGGAGGACTCATAAAACATCTGACTTCCCCAAGAGAAACCAAGTCCCCTTAAACTCTCCATGCCACACTTCCTCCCAGGACAAGAATCTACCCGAGAGAGCTGGGGCGGCATCACACAGGGAGATTAAAAAACAACAACAGGGGGTTATAAAATAGCCTCGCTGTTCACTTTTCAAAGACTTTTGCAGGGTTCATTAGAACTTTGCAACAGTTTCATGTGAGAACTTAATTTTCCCAGGCTCCAGCAGTGACTGGAACTGAATGGGGGATACTGGTAGGAATTACAGCTATTTCAAGCCATCAACAGAACAGGAAAATACAAGCTCCTTTACAGCGAAGAATACTAGGCATTATAAAGACATGGATACTAAATGCATGTTTGGAAGTATATGCACCACAGGTCAGATCCTAATCTGGTGTAGACCTGCCTTACTCTAAGAGCTCCATTAAAGAAAATGTCAGCATCGTAGACATGTTGATTTACACAAGCTAAGGATGTGGGCCTTGAAGTGTATACAGGCCGGCTGTGACTCTCCACTGCCTTGTACCGCTGATCTATTAGCACTTTACGGCCACTTTGCCCTAATGTAAATATCGACATAAGGTGCAAGGCGGCAGAGAAGCATTGGCCCATTATCTTTTAAATGTATGTAAGACACACATGAGTTTGACAGATACCCACCTCACCTGGATATATGCATTAGATACACCCATCTGTGTGATGCGCCCTTTACAAAGCGTGCGTGTCTCCGTAGGAACTTTGCAAATGGTGCCTGTCCTGACAGCTACTTTGTAAAAAGAATTGCTTTAATGGGTGAGAGATGCTGTTGGGAAACCACATGTAGTGAAAGAGGGTCTGTTCTGGAAGGAGAGCAAGTGACATGGGGACAAGCGAGGAAGGATGCAGCACATGGATACTGAAGCTGCTGGGAAAGAATCCATCAGAGGGTGGGCAAGGTCTACGTGGATCCCTGTCGCTGAACAATTACTCAGCATTTTAAAAAGCTAAAGAAGTTCCCAGACAAATAATATTGTTAGTCTGGAGTGAAAGGTGAAAGAATCTATCACTTGCTTCAGCCAAACATTGCTTGGAGAATAGGCAGAAGAACCAATGCCTGTAAGTTGAAGTCAGACAAATTGAAATTAGAAATAAGGCCCAAATTTGTAATAGTGAGAGTGGCTAACCACTGGAACAAAGCACTAAGTGAAGAGATGGATTCATACGAATCAAGTCTGGATGCCTTCCGGAAGGTCTGCTTTAGTCAATCCTAAGTCACTGGGCTCAGTACAGGAGTAACTGATGGAATTCTTTGACCTGTGCTATACAGGAGGTCAGAATAGATGGTCTAGGGGTCCCCTTATGCCTGAACATTTATCCATCTGTTATCCCTACTCAGTCTCCCCAAGAGGTCAAATGAAGGCACCAAAGTCACTTAGGCCAACGCCACCCAAGCACAGAATTCCATTGGCACACGGCTCATTGCAGATCTTGGTACTGAAACTCTGTATTCCCTGAACACAGTACAAAAGACAAGTGTGTTAAAACAAATGACTCTAGTGTCAGTACATGAACACTCAAAAGCTATTAGCTTCGTGTTAATTAAACTGTGGTCCTAGACAACCAAGTCAAAACGAATACCTTGAATGCTGATTACGGTAGAAGGAATTGGATGTTCTCTAGCATGGACCTTCCTGAAGACAGGTTTGCCTAACAAAGTGATGGGCAGAACATGAGTGGATGGATCACAGTGACTCGGAGATGTTAGTGAACTCTATTTCTATTTCACACAAGGTTATTGTTTTTAAATCCTCATTGCAGACACTTTTGTCTGCTCTCCTGCACCGATGGGAAAAAGCAGAGCCAGAAAGAAGTGATCCAAGAGTTTACCCTCATAGGCATGCTGGCAAGCTATGGACATCTCTTTCCAGTCCAGTTACACTGGAAAAATGTCGAAAATTGTATGTGGTGTTATTTAATTTCTTTTAACTGTCCCAATTTGGGGCTGGCTCCTCAGAGTCTGATTCTGCATGTGCTTTTCAGACAAGCGATTAGGGAGATCAGAGGTACGTGAAGTACCTTGTTAGCCAAAAATAGTTTCTCATTGTCTGAGTTTGGCCCTCTGAACCCTTCCTCATGCAGAGTCACCATCGCTGCCATGCTCTGCTAGTATTAAGGGGGAGACTGATGGCTCTTCTTTTCTAATGCAGAACCAACACCCAAGCAATACTTGCAAGGTGTACATTAACCAAGGAGGCATGTGTATCTGCCCCCTGTTGGACAAGTGCAGAGATCTGGTCCCACATGCATGGCTCACCCCCCCCCCCCCCGCGTGAACACACCAGCATGCTTGTCTCATTATTTGTTGCTATTCTTATGTCTACTGAGCCCAATTCTCCATTTCCCCTTGAAGCCTCTCTGGCAGCACAAACGGTCACTGAAGGCAGCAAATGTCCAGGCAGGGGAATCCCCCAGCATAGGGTCTTCCCTGGAGGGCACAGAGCTGCCATAATTGTTTTTTTTCTCCCAGCCCCTAGCATAGACAGTTGCTGGAGAAGAGAACATGGCTGAAGTGTCATGATACTCCAGCTACTCTCAGAGGATACTGTGGCCCTAAGGTGTTGTTGCAGCCAAGGGTCAATTAAAGCAGATGTGGGGCTGTTGTAATTTAAGCTGAGGTCTGGGCAGGCCATTGGACATCCCAGAACACGGGGAGGTGCAAAGATGGCATGAAGTCCCTAGTCCTATGCCAGGCACTGGCAGGATGGAGAATCTTTAGTGCAGAGATGGTTCCCGTAACTCGGTTTGCAGGAACTCATCGGAACATGCTTTGATATATGGTTGGCATTTCTCATAATCATACATCGAGCCCGTACAGCCAAGAGCACACAGCTTGCTGCTCCCCAGCTGTAGAACAGCAGCCCTGGCTCTGCCGTTCAAATCCCAGCAATGATCCACGAGGAACCATTCCTGCCTCGCCTGCTCCCCGAGGAGGGAACCAGTATCCAGAACACCAGATGGGAGGACTGATTTCTCCTTGCGGAGCAGCATTTTAAACAGCGAAGCGTTTCTTGGCAGCATACAGCCAAGCAGCTTTATTTCACAATCAGCTGTATCTGCAGCACTGATTGCTGACAAACTGACATTGGGAATGACAGAAGATGATTGATTCTCCATTTCTCTCTAATCTCCATCTGATAATAGGGAAGCAGACCCCCCTGCCCCCACTTGTTCTTGCTGACAGAGAAATGCAGTGACCTGTCACCCCGTACCTGGGGACAGGGATCAACTCATTGTCCTTCTGTGGAGTCTGGCCACACCTCTCTGGGCAGGCAATGGCGTACGGGTATCTTGTGCAGGGCCATGCACGCTGCCTGCACTTAGGAACAACAATGCTGGCTCCAGCTGCCCCCTCCTATAGGGAAAACCGATGGGATGGGAAGGCCTAGCTACTCCCTGATCTGTAAGGGACATGTAGGATTTGTAGGGCTGATTCCCAAGCAATGTGGGAGTCCTCCAGCATTCACATGGATCCCAGGGATCAGCGAAAGGCCAGGGCAACCGAAGTGGAAGACCCATGTCTCCCTACTGCCTCTGTGTTCCCCTCCTCCCGGGCAGCACAGCAGCGTCCGAGGAGGAATCCCCACCGTTGGGCAGGGCTGTGGCTACATGGCATGGGGTCTGGGGGCCAGTCCTGCCATGGAAGTGGCTGACATTGCCTTCACGCTGGAGGGGCATGAAGAAGGTACCAGCAGGCCCCACATTTTGGTTCAGCCCTTAGGCTCACCCTCCTGATGGTTGTGAAGAGCGTGGGTGAGGCTGCATGCGGATTGAGGAAGGCCATTTAGCAGACTGAGGGATTGTCGACACTGGAGTTGCAAATAGTAACTCCCAGCACAGTCTCCACACCAGCTAGCTCTGATTGAGTTAGTGAGCTAAAAATAGCAGAATAGCTCTAGAGGGTGTTTGAGCTACACTCTCCCCAGGCATAAGTCCCTCTGAAAGCCTAGAGGCATCCTTGGACAGCTAGCCCCTCCCGCCGCCACAGCTACACTGCTAGCCAGCGCGCAGATCTCCCCAAGCGGGAAACCCCGCTTCCAGCTCCAGAGCAGACAGGCCCTGGCAGGCACTGGGTACAGGAGCCAGAGGCAGGAGCAGAGTGCCGGAGTTCCCAGGGGCTGTGGGGTCGAGCAGCCCAAGGACAGCTGTTCTAATTCAGTGCAGCCTCTCAGGCTGGGGACCATTTCACTCTCCACCCCCAGGGCTGTGAGCTCTGCGATGAGGCAGAGTCTCCCCAGTATGGGCTGTAATCACTGCAGCTAAAGGACGAGGATTATTGTGAAACACACGTGAGGTTAAGCTGGTGACAAGGACACATCACTCGCTGTTAGACGGTGCCGTGCTAACACTAGCAGCTCGGAGGAGGTGGCCAGGAAACTGAACAGTGCTTTCTTACCATTCAGAAGTTTCCCTCCATTAAAAAAAACAAACAGGAGATAAAGAGAAAAGAGCAGAATGAGCACCCGGCAGTTAACGATACCGAGAGGAACAGTGGCCCGGGGCCAGGAGGGAATCAGAAATCCATACCTGTTATTGTGAAGCCACCTAAACGAACCACAAAACAAAAAAAGAGAGAGAGAAAGAGAAAGCAGATTAGCATCTATTTTTGCATCATTACAGTGTCATCCATCCTGCAGCAGGCTCCCCCCAGAGCAGTGGCCCTCACGCCCCACCACGGTGTGATCTGAAGAGGCACAGCTCACTACAGCAACTGTCTCTCATTTCTAGCAGGGATTGTCCCCTGCCATGGTCTCCCCCCACCCATTCTGCGGGGCCTTGTGTGGTGCGCTCCCCTCTGAACATGGGGCTCTGAATGGGTGCGTGGGGGAGACAGGGGCCCAGAAGACAGGAGGCCGCTATGGGGCAGATGCATGCCAGCCTCCCTCCCCCTCCCCCCCCCGGCACATGGCTTAAGATTGTTCCAGGAGATGCTCTCTCTTTTCCACAAAGTCACTCCAGAATCATGAGGACAGCGGCAGCCAGGTGCTCCCCCACCATCACTCGGGGGAAGGGAGTTTGCCCCCTGCTCGGTAGGCCTAGGGACTTGGCCAGGGACCAGCCTCCCTGCCGCCCCCCAGCACTGTGGATCCAGTGGAGTCTGAAGGATGCCAGCGTCCATCCTACAGAGACCCTTTGCCTCTTCAGCAGCTGCTCAGTCCCCTGGAAATCCCCACTGTTCATAGCAGCCAAATTAGTCCTGGGGGGCTCCACTGAAGAGACAGCAGAGCTCCAGCTGTATCTTCACAGCGTCAGGGGATGGGTGGGGATGGGGTTTTCCCTGGCCCCTCCCTTGTAGTACCCAGTCTCCCCCGACGTGCAGCACAGATTCTGGACTAGTGGAGAGCCTTCAGTGGAATGCAGATGGGAGGCAGGGCTGGTGCTGTGGAGATGGCGAGCCTCCTATCCACCCATGGAGGACCCCTTTGGGGGGTGGTTCAGGGCTGGGGAGGGACATTCTTTGCAGGTCCTTCCCCAGCAACGGCCAATCTAACTCCAGTGTGGGAAGTACAGAGAACTTTACATATTCATTACAAAGCTGAGCTGTGCAAATCTCTTCCTTCCCTGCCAACCAGGCATTTCGAGGACATGACAGTGGCTAGAATCACACAGCAGAAAAGATCAAAAACGCTACAGCTACTATCCCATCTCTCAACCTGGGCTGGCCCGAGCGCAGGGCTCAGTGTGGGAGACAGCCCAGAAGGAGGGATGCACAGAACTCAAAGTGATGCAGGATCCTCTCATTAAGAGAAAAGTTACTCTTTCTAGGGCCAATCTCCCAGGAGTCTTTATTGGTGGTGTGAGAACATTTTCAGCAATAAAAGCAACAGGACTTGATGCACCAAAGCCATGCTGCAGCTGAGTAATTTTAGGACAAAATGGAGGGCTGTTCAAGAGGAATGGCTACTATGCTGGGGAAGAGGAAAGCCCCTTCCATCGCTGTGTCCACAAAGTCCCTGACTGCTCAGACATCCCTGGAAACATTCCTCATTTACTCACAGCTGCGGTGAAGTTCCTACTACCCAGAGCAGCATTTTCTACAACGGTCCAGTGCTCACAGAAATGAGTGAGAGTCTTTCCAGTGATTCCAATGAGCCTTGGATAGGGACCGGGCTTTTAGCCTGCAGAATGCTTTAGCTTTGCTTGGACTCTCCCCACATCCCCATCTTGTGTGTTTGTGGATCTCCGGCTTGGGATGGCTTGCATACCAAATTTGGAGGCTGGTTTTGAAGTATGCTCTAAGAAGGTAGCATGCCATACCGCCCTCAAAACAGCATGCAGAGTTTTCTGAATATGTTTAATTAGGGTATGTCTACACTGGGAAGTTATAAGGAAGGGAGTTTAAAATGCTATAGCTATTCTGGAATAGCTCCCCATATGCACACACTGATTCCTGAATAAGGAAGTGCTCGGGGGAGTCATTGTGGAATAGCTCTTGTGGTCAATTTCACCACAAGAAGCCCTAAGTATTCTGGCCAGAGCATTGCCAGGTACTACAAACATTCTGTTTCTTCTACCTGCGTAATGGGATAGGAATTACTTTGCACAGCTCAGTTCTGTGGTACATTTTGAGACTCTCAGTGCTTTCCACATCTTTTTACTACAAATTAGCACATAGTGCCCCATGAAATCAACTCGAAGGATAGTAGCAAACCTGAGCAATCAGTTGTATTGAATGTATCCACTAGAGGCCAGAATCCGATACCCTTGCTCCCATTCAGTAGCGTTTAACGCCCTAATAACCCCATTCAGATTACTTGTGGAGCTACTCACTGCACATAAGTGTGACAGGCTCTGACCCTAAATGTGCTTGTTGTCTGGGATTTCCAAAGGAACTAGTTGTCCAAATCCCAATGAAATGCTGTTCTTAACCCCCTTAGGCTCCCTTGTCATTGTAATTAATGCCACTTTCAGTTATGATTTTAGTTACTGTTCCTCCTTTAACAGAAGTGTTCATGTCTCACTCTCAGCGAACAATTTTTGGAGCATGTGCTGAGAGAAGAACATGATCTCAATTACCTGGGCTTAGTAAAATGGTATTAACAATCTTAAAAGAGATTCTTTTGAGCAAAAAGAAAAGTCAAACAAAATCATCATCTTCCACCAATATACGGACACACTGGAAAATGGAAAAGAAATACAAGAAATGCAATGCTTACCAAGCTCATTCAACAACAGGGCTGTGAAGGAGACAGAGACAAACATAGAAGAAGAAAAGTAAATGAATAATGAAATTAAAAGGAACATCCACAGAAAGACTCCAGCTCCCTGGCCCAGACAATGAAAATCTATAAAGTTTCAGGATACCATTAGTACCCAGAAAAGATCACTGAAAATAGCAGAACAGAAACATTTCATGAGCGTGGGCTGTGAATTAAAAGAAAAAAAATAATGTCACATACAGTAATATGATAAAAAAGACAAACTTTAAAAAAATTCATTTCTCCCCTTGGGCCATATATTCATGGAGCATGCAACGACATCAATGGCAGTTCTGCCACAGATTGAGGAAAGAATATGTCTCAAAATATGGATGCAAGGGCTGTTTGCTGGATTCTTTTACTTCCTCTAATAGTCTAAATGGAAAATAATAATTACATGATGGCCTGATTTCTACAGGGAATATAGAATGAAAGAAGTACAGTTTGTGCTAGGGCTTGACTCACCAAATATAATACAGTATTTATCCTGTCATTTAGCAAACTGACAGTTTAAGCCCTGATAAAAAAATAACTATCATTTAGCATTCAGATAGCACTCTGGATCTTTGAAGAACTGAACATTCTAACTAATAACTTCTAGCAACACCTTGGAGAGGTAGTAAGATCAGGAAGTATTAACCCTTTTCAAAGGAAGGGAAACTGAAGCAGAGAGGATCAGGCCAATATTTTCAAAAGCAGCTGCTGATTTTAGGTATCTTAATTTTTGGCATACCTAGGCCTGATTTCAGAAGCTGAGCTCACAGTATCGCCAGACCCAAGAGTTCAAAGGTCCTCAAAAAATGATTTAAAAATCATGATATTTTTAAAAGGCTAATATATTTTTGGCTCTTTTTATTTGCCTTCTGGCTACTAAGACTTTACAGCGCCTTGGCTTCACATTTTCAAGCTTTCCCCTGCAACCATGAGAGCTAGAAATTTACTTTTTATATAACAAAAACTGAGAGTCTCACATCATCACGACTCCAGCAGCGAGAGCTTTAAAAACCCTCCAAATAATCCAAGACTCATGACAAAACCATGAGAATGGACAACACTGCACCCATGCAGCGCAGAATGAAGTCAATCGGTAGCTTTCAGTGTCAATGGCTCATTTTATTTTGTTAACAAGAAATGATTCCAATAGTTGATTTCCCTAGCGCTGCTAGTGATGCAAATCCCACTCACTGGGATCCTATTGCATTGTGCTAGTGTGGCAGATTTAGTGGAATTTTCTGTGAGCTAATTATCACACAGGGCATCCATCTGTCAACGGAATGCAGGGGAGGATGAACAAGATCCGTGTGCAATGTTGTCTCTTGGGATAAATGGAGCCTCTCTGAGGAATCCATCTAGTGCTAGGTAATGGCAGCTTCTCTCCTCTCAGCGTGTGAGGCCAGAGAGGGAGCAGGAAGCCCGGTGCTCTCATGCAGGAGGCAGCCAAAAGGATGCAGCTATTGCTTACCCAGTACCTTGGAAGGTGTGTGTGTCTGTGTTTGCTCTCAAGGCCAGCAGCACCGAATGTTACAAGGCCTTGTCTCTGAGTAGAGCTGGGGTGTGACCATAGTTCACCTGCCCCTGGGAACCCTGAGCATGTGGGGAGACTAGAGGAATAGCAAGTTTTACCTTGCCTGAAGGCTGCTGGTGAACAACAGCTGGGCTCTCCCCAGTACTCCACAAGCCCCATGGGGCAATTCACTGCTCCCTCTCTGTGCAATTGGCATAAATTAGCTGGGGAATACGGCTTGGCAGACATAGAGCTGGCAGACTCCCTCCTCTTAGGGGAGCTGCAGCACTTGAGGGTTGGCTGGATCGCTCCTGAGTGCCGGCTAGTGTATGGTGCAGTCAGCTCCAAGCACTTTGGCTCTGGTGCTTTCTTATGAATGGCAGTGCCAATGCAACCAACCAACTAGGAAACATTGCAAGAGGGAGGCAGAGGTGTCTGGCTAGTCCCTGTGCTCTAAGACTGCCTGATGAATGCACTCACTGAGCACAAAATGGCATCCATCCCTTTCCTCCTCCTCCTCCTCCTCCTATGAATGCACTCTGAGAAAGCTGCCCCTTTGAACAGGACTAGAAATGTACCCAGCTATTAAAGGCCTGGATTTAGAGCCACTGAACAACTCACTGTGTGAACAAAAGTTAGTTTTTCCAAAGGCAGAATTGTTTGAGCCTGATAAAATCATTCATTTACTTCAGTAAAGATGAATCGGACTGAACTGAATTTCTTGTCTGTGTAATTTATTAAACTAATCCAGATTACTCTCTTCTTTCTTCTATATTAACTAGCTTAATTATTTTTTTTTAAATCAGACAGCTACCACTGAATAGACATTTCCTAGATATTTGTGTTTTTTTGTAATAAGGTGGTTTTTTTCCTGTTGGGGAAAAGGAACTAAAATAAACTAAAAGGAACTAAATAAATGTGTTTCAGTCTACATGCACCAACATTTGATATACATGAAGTCATTTTAGACCTCGATCCCACAAAGCATTTAAGCATGTATGAAACTAAGCATGTGAGCAGCGCCCTTGACTTAACTGGAACTATGCACATGTGAAACACATGGCTCTGACCAACACTTGTGCTGAAGCCCGTCTCTACCCAGGACAGCACTTAAGGACACACTTAATTTTAAGCAGATGCTTAAGTGTGGTCTTGACCAGGGATGCTTTCCTGAATCCGGGCCATGCTTGCATACTTTGCTGGATCAGGGGATAGTCAGCAAATGAGCAGATTTAGTCTCTAAGAAGGGAAGCCTATTTATTTCTTTGGGGTGAAATGCCACAAGGTGTGGGGAGCCCAAGCAACGCCCTCTGCACCAGGGCTGTTCTGCACTGTGGTTGGGAGCGGGGAACAGGGTGGATGTAAGGACCCAGCAAACCCCATGTGATGTACAGGCAGACGTCACGGTGGGACCTAGCCGGCTAGCGTGGAAGGGTCATTAATGAGTGCCAAGGCTGGATGGGGGTGGGGAAGGGCTATGAGATCTACATTTATGTTATCCCCAGTCTCCAACTCCTCACACTGAGGGCACAGGGGAGCTACTGCCACTATTCCAGCTGCCCCTGTAAATTCCTACGGAGTGTTCCACAAACACCAACTTACTAAGGCCCCCATTCAGCAAAGCAGATAACAATGTACCTAAGTCTTGGACTCAGAGAGCTGAAGGTTAGAAGGGACCATTATGATCACCTAGTCCAGGGGTCGGCAACCTTACAGAAGTGGTGTGCCGAGTCTTCATTTATTCACTCTAAGTTAGGGTTTCACGTGCCAGTGATACGTTAACGTTTTTAGAAGGTCTCTTACTGTAAGTCTATAATATAGAACTAAGCTATTGTTGTATGTAAAGTAAATATGCGTTTTAAAATGTTTAAGCAGCATCATTTAAAATTCAATTAAATTGCAGAGCCCCGCAGACCAGTGGCCAGGACCCGGGCAGTGCTAGTGCCACTGAAAATCAGCTTGTGTGCCGCCTTCAGCACCGGTGCCATAGGTTGCCTACCCTTGACCTAGTCTGACCTCCGGTACAATATGGGCCAGAGAACCTCACCCAGTGCTTTCTGCCTTCTGTTTGAGCTATATAATCTCTTCTGGAAAGACACCCAGCCTTGATTTAAAGACGTCAAGTGACTCCACTTGAGTCTACCACTTCCCTAGGTAAACTGTTCCAAGAGTTAAGTACCCTCACTGTTAAAAATGTGCATTTTAGTTCTAGTCTCATTTTGTCTAGTTTCAGCTTCCAGGAGTGGGAGCTTGCTATGCGTTTTTCTGCTAGATTAAATAATCATCTATTATGAGAAATCTCATCTCCCTGTAGGTACTTGCAGACAATGATCAAGTCACCTCTTACCCGATCGGGGATAAACTAATCCTGGGACTCAAAAATTAAGCATGTGTTCAAGTGCTTTGCTGAACCAGGGCCTAAATGTATGATGATAATATAATACAATCTGATGATTCTTAAGGAGCAGATATCACCTAGAAATTAAACAGGAAGTCAAAGAGACAAAATGTTGCTAACAATGTTTGGGTTGTTAAAAAACGTTTTTTATGTTGCAACTAATTATTCAGGATAATTATGTTATTGCTGTAATGTCCTAATTATCCATCAATAATTCATGAAAAGAGTTACATTCATTCATTTTAAGTTAACTTTTTAAGAAAAGAAACTGCTTAGAAAAATTAGCAGCCCCTTTCTTTTTATGAATATGTTTGCAGGTACTTCAGAGAAATGTTTTTATTTTGTGAATATCCTTACGAGGATTCAGCGGGATGTCCATGGCACTATACTTTCAGTGCACTTTACCTATTTACTTCCAGATTCACTGGCTGAAATCCTGACTACAGACATCCTACTGGAATTATCTGATTTTGAACTACCTTCAGATCTCATTGTATTCTCATTACCAGTGTAAAAAAGCTAAAAATATTGTGTTAAGTATGGGATTTTTATTTAAACAGAAGGTCTACTTTATCTCCTGCTAAAAATGATGCAGTATTCATTTTAATTAAAAAAAGAGACTGATTTCTCCTAGATTAAAAGAATATTTGTACATGTGATTTCAGTGCTGCGTATTTTGAATACACAACTGAAATGTCTTTGTTTGTGATACTGTTGCAATAGCAATTGAGAGTTTAGGATTCACACTGTCTTCCTACATTGCGTGTGCCGGAATCTCAGACCCACTCTGGTGTTTGTGACCACTCTGTGAGGGCTACACACTGGCAAACTCCTGGTTGACAGCACCTCTGTAGTGTGTGTGAGCTTGTCCCTCTCTAGCCAGCGTGGAGAGGATACGAACCCCTAATGATTTATTCACTGGATTGTTTTCATTTACTGCCTCACAAGTGGAAGCAGTTCACAGATGAACAGGACAAAAAAAGTCAGTTTGTAGTTAGTGCCAACCCTGCTTCAGTAGGAGCTAGCCGGTGGGACCAGAGAGACACCCGCCAAACAAAAAAAAAGGAAAAGTTGCTAAGCTTGAGAGGAGATATGGCAAAATATTCTGAAGCCAAGTGCGAGGAGAGAGCAAGTGTGAGAGTAGGGAGACAGAGACAGCAGACTACAATTTCTCGAGAGTTTGTCTGGGTTTTACTCTCACACCTTTCATTCCTCTTCGTAGCCATATTGGTTCCTCAAGCACAAGGGAGAAACTGCACTCTTTCTCATACTCCTCACGGTCAAGTATTTTAAGGGTAATGAATTTCCTGTGGGAACACAAGACAAAGGCAAAACAAATGGTTGGCGTCACACACTCATGCTTTAAGTTCAACCAGGCGAGATGGTTACCGAGATGATAAGAAGGGAGGAGCACATCTGCCTCCGTTACTTATGTGAAAGAGCAGAAAGTCCATCGCTGCACCTAGGCTGTTTCATTCTCAAAAAAGTGCCACCCCACGAATTAAAGTCTGAAATGAAGTAGAAAGGTTTACACTGTGGTGAACTATTGCTCATGCACTACAGAAACGTTATATGGAAAAGGAAATCCGAACATCAGAGGGTTTGGTTGCTTTGCGTTTAGCCAATCTGCATCTGGGTTCTAGTTGTAGCTCTGTGCCAAGTATCTGAGCCACAAAAGGAGGTGGACTGGTTTTGCTTTTAAGTAACAGAAGCACCCCACCAACTTATGAAGGGCCAGATCCTTGACTGGTGTAAGCCATCATGGCTTCATTGAAGTCAATGGAGCTATGCAGATCTACACCAGTTGATAATGTCTGAATTTAAGTATGGAAAACCAAAACTGGAGTCCAAAGTGCAAACATAAAGGTTCTCAGCCCCAGGCCCCAGTGACTCGACTCCTGCTCTTTGACATAGATAGAGGAAGGCATGTTTTTATTGCATGTATTGGAAAGTGCAGGCATCCATGAGTGATCAGGACAGGTGCACACAGGCTGGGCTCAGCCTCCGAGCAGATCCCCCACCTTTCTTCTCACTCATCTCCACCAGACGGGGCTCCCCAATCTCAAGGTAGAAGGTCTTGTTTTTCTCATACTCCTCATCATCAATTATTTTGACTGATATCGTTTTGCTGAAACAGAGAAGAATAGAGATTCAAGAGTAAGGGGGGAAAGGGAGAGTAAAGAAAAGGAGAAACAGGAGGGAGGACAGAAACGTCATAAGGAGGTTAGTTTGGGCAAAGACTCGTCAAGTAATTATCTCAGGGGGGGCAGCCACACAGCATCCCACACCAGGGCTCAGGTTTTCATTTACTGCCTCACAAGTGGAAGCAGTTCACAGATGAACAGCACAAAAAAAAGTCACTTTGTAGTTAGTGCCAACCCTTGACATGCACCTTGGGAACTATGGGGCTAAGGTCACATCTGGGATAAGTAGGGGCAAACTCCATGAGCTGGTATGGAATTAACTTCACTGGCCCTATGGCTGCATTTGGCCTGTGTTCTTCACATGCTGCACCTCTGGAGATTGCCACAGTAACCCTCCCTGAGGAATGGAGGAGATTGCCCCGAGCCACGTCCCCAAGGAGGAGGAGAGGTGAAACACATGGAATCCTGCATGAGGATGCCAGGGTCCCTGTCTCACCAGTTAACAGGGTCTCGAGTTAATCAGCCCCAATCAAAGCCAAGGAAAGTGGAGAATGAGCAGCAGGCTCATCAGAGTGAGAGACAGAAAAGCAGAAACTCCGAGAAGACGGAAGGGACCTTTTCTCTGAAACCCCTGCCCTGGGCTCTATATAGAATGTGTGTACATGAGTGTACACACATTCACACATGCAGTACTAATGTCTCAGCCACCTCAAGGGTGTCTACATTGACATGGAATTGAAACACGCCTGGTAGGACAGCAGCCCGGAGGTCCCATCCTTTGCTCCTTCCATGGCCATATATCCAATGGGGACTGCTGGCTGGAGCTGCTTGGCCTTCACTCTGATGGGCCAGCTTGGACTTGTGCTCATTTATGTCTGGAATTCATACAGGACAGAGGCATTTCCACAGAGTGTGTCCAGTCTATGACCCTTTAAAAACCAGCACAGATCCCAGCCTCACATTCTCCTGGGAGCCTGCCCCATTAGCCCACCCACCCTGTTGTGGGCCTGGCCAGTGTCACCAGAAGATCTGGTGGGCACTTTGGTCTCTGGCTCTTGCTGCATCATTGTGATCATTGCTGGGCACAAGCGTGGGGGGAGTGCTGAAATCTTCACTCATTAGAAATGGCTGCCAAAGACAATGGGAGCTTTGCTTAAATAAACACAGAGTAAAAGCTCCCTCCAAGGCCCCATTCTCCTCACTGAAGGCCCTGCAGAAAGAGAGGCAGTTCACCTCTGCAGTCTGCCCCTGATCCACTCAAGCCTGCGGGCCCCACGGAGCCCCACTCTCCAGAGCTGGGAGGGATAGCTGAGGAGAGGGAAGCTGTTTGGGCCCCAACCTGTGGGGAACATGTGAGGCTTGCATAAGTTTGTAGTTTGTACCCCTCTCTGTGTGGGAGATCCCCATCCCTTTAGGGAGTAGTATGCGATAGCTCCTGGAACTGTAGCCCTACAGCAATCAGGAAGAACCAAAACCTATCCTCAACGGCAGATCCCAGCAGATCTGAAGGGTTCTGTGGTCAATGAGGTGATACTCAGGTTTATCCTCCGGAAGCAAACCATATCCTCCTGATAGAAAAGCTTGGAAGCAAAGTCCCCATCAGCTGAGGCTCACAGAATTCTCTCTCATACATAGGGGAGAGAATAGGCCCTAAATAAGGATGTTGGGATTTGGCCTAACATGCATGGCCAAGTGCTGGCCCTTGACGCCAGACTCAGAACTGCCAGGATGCCACAGGCCATGCTCCCCTTTGATATGTGAGCCCCGGATCTTCTGACCCCATCCCCTCCTCTCCAATCCCACTCTTGGGAAAGGTTTGCTACCCTGACTCTCACAGTGAAAAGCCATTACTTAGAGAAACAACTGCAGACAGCCACACTTCACAGGAGTGAGGATCTGTTGAAAGAAACCTTCTAAAACCGTTGTCAGCAGGCAAGGATCTCTTCTGGAGATGTGGGACATTTACCTGTAAAACAGTCACTTAACCTTTCATACTTTGTCTCTGCCTTTAGGTACTTAATGCTTTGTGACAATTCAGGTTTGCTGCATTAGCTTGAGCTATTACAGCTTTAGCTAACAGTTCTGCTACTGCTTTCCCATTATTTTTAAGTGGTGCATTTTGCTGTGGTTTCCATATTAGGCTGGCGTGTAATACTTAGAGAGCTTCGGGCAGCCTAGGTCCCTTAGTAACGATGGGATTCTGTGACCTCACTACAAAAAGCCATAGGCTCCGGCTGACATTTGAAACATGAAACAAACAAACAAATCACTCACCCCCTTGAAGCTAGCTGGAGAATGTTTAAGCTAACCAGCCATACGAATGAAAACGGCAGCTTCTCACAGACACTTGCATACAACAATGGTCAGTCGTTCAAATCTGATTTTAAAGAGGTCTCTCTTGAAGCTAGTGGTTGATAAGTTTCCATATGACGCTAGATATGACCTTTCGCACTCTGGGAATTCAGAGGAGATAGATTCTTTCTGAAGGCTAAGGCAGGAGGAAGTGGAGAAGGCAATTTTTTGTTTAAAGCAATACATTTGTTTTTCAAACCAAACTGATTTTGATTATATTTTTGTCATGGAAATTGACCTATACATCCACATTCTCATCCAGACTAGACACTGCAGATTGTTTGTCTGTTATTACTGAATTTGCTGTTCTAGCAATAACATGAATCTGAAGGCTTAGAACACGCACAGAGCAGAGTTAGACAACCAATAAACTAACATCAAAACCTGGCACCATCTTCCTGGAGGCCTTGGCCACTTTCCAGAGTTTTGTTTTCTAACACACCTAATACAGTACAGAGTAGGTGACAAAGTAAGTTCATCTGAATAAACAATGGATATGGAGAAGATTCATTAACACTGTCCTGGCAAAGTCCCCCGATGGCGCTGTTACACACAGGCTTTTTTCTGAGTGTGCGGGCCTACAGCAAATCTGAAGAAATGTTCTGTGGTTAGTTTTGTGCAGTGCTGGGTTTACACCTTATGCACCCCTAGGCACAGCATCTTCAGTGCCCCTCCTTTCAGCTGACCTTCCTGTTTTCCATAAAAAATAAAACTTTTAACCCACTTTTAGGCGCCCCTAGAACGCTGGTACCCCTAGACATGTGTCAACTGTGCCTAACTGGAAATCTGACACTGGTTTTGTGATGCTTATTTCTTTGGAGGGAGTTATGGCAAGCAGTGAAGGAGTCTGCTTTCTGTCCGAGTGTTCGTCTACACTCTAAAGACAAGCCTGGAGCAGTGTGTCTCAGAGCCCACCAACAACTTAATCAGGCTCACAGGGCTTGCACTGCAGGGCTAAAAATAGCAGTCTAGACCTTCAGATGCAGGCTGGAGACTGGGCTCTGAAATTCTGCGAGAGGGTTGAGTCTCAGAGCCCAGGCTCCATCCTGAGCCAGAACACGGGTCAGAACAAAACATGCAAATAAAGTAACAAAATAACTGTCATCACAGAGGTTCCTTATTCACTGCCCGCATCCAACCCCCTTAGTCCTTTCCTAGTCCACTCCAGCTTCTTTCAAGCTTTGTTGGCTAAACCATCTTTCCAGCTGCTCTCCTTGTGTCCCCTCTTCCTAAGTTTGCCTTCTCTTTGAAATAAATCTTCTCTCTCATTCTTCATCTCTTAGGTACTCTCCACAGGCAGCCTGGTGCAGTTTAGAGCATCCCTGAGGCTGCTCTAATGTATGGTCCCCGCAGCAGGTCCCAGGATTGAGGCATACAAAGGCTGCATAAAGCCTCCCCTCAGGTCCAGTGGAACTTGGCTGGACCTGGGAATGGGGACCAAATCAGAGATCAGTTATGTATTTTGCCTTTCTGCCCTTGTTTTAGATTTGAGCGCTCTAATGCTCAAATCTCTCTGTTAAGCTGAGTGGCATTAGATCTCGCTTTTCATAATTTAGTACAAACACCACAAATCACTAAGCAGAACAACAAGTACGATTTCTTGTACCATTTGATATAGTCAAAAGTCTACTAAGTTTGTCCTTCATGCTTATAATGACATCAATAACTGTGCAAGTGATGGCTGAAAAAAACAGAACAAAACAGTGCAGCCTGGCTCAACCTACCTGTATTTTCTAAGGAATATTTGTATTAACTTCTTCCATGTATAACCATTGCTGCAATTGTTTTTATGCACAGACAAAATAGTTACCAAACGTGGAGCAGATCTTGCTTTGCATTGAAGGAATAGGTGAAATTGTTTTAGATGAAAAAAGGAACGGAGGATATGAAAGAATTCTTGTCAAAGTCATATAAAAAACCCTAATGGACTTAACATAATGACCATTTCGAAATCCCTAGTAAAGTAATCAATAATTTTCTTGACAGCACCCATTAAAATGCATTCTGATTCCCCTGTGTCTGCATAAAGTGACTGTTCTTGGGAAACATAATTTAAAAAGCCACATTTATCAATGTCAAGTGTAACATGCAGGCTAGTGCAGGCAACCTCACCCTACACTTACGAATCACAGAACAAGAACAAACATAAGATACCTGATTTTCAGAGGTACTGAGGACTTACAGTTTCCACTGATTTGGGGTTGTGAGCACTCAGTACTTCTGAAAATCAAGCCCATATTTGTCTGAACAGTGCTCAGAAAGCGTATATTCTCCATCAAAGAGTTGCCTATCCCCTGACCCTGCAAGCTGCTTCCTGCAGGCAATCCTCTCTGTACTGACATCAGTGGAGGCTGCCTGCATGATCAGCGTCCCAGACACAGTCACAGCACGTGCCAAAAGGTGGCGCTGTTACACACCGTTTTTCGAGTTATTTTGTCAGAGTGAGAACGAATGGTTTCAGAGCAGCAGCCCTGTTAGTCAGTATCCGCAAAAAGAATGAGGAGTCATTGTCGCACCTTAGAGACTAACCCATTTATTTGGGCATAAGCTTTTGTGGGCTATAGGCCACTTCATCAGATGCACAGAGAACATGAAAAGGCGGAAGTTGCCGTACCAACTCTAAGAGATTAATTAATTAAGATGAGCTATTGTCAGCAGGAGAAAACTTTTTTAGTGGTCATCAGGATGGCCCATTTCAGACAGGTGTGAGTAATAGTAGGGGATAGTTAATATGGGGAAATAGATTCAAGTTGTGTAATGACCCAACCACTCCCAGTCTTTAGGCTTGGCAGAGGGGCACCAATACAATGAACAGGGAGCATCAGCAAGAGGTTGACTGAGGTCCTGTCTATCTGGCATGACTGAACTGGTGCATAAGCTGTGCTGCACAAGAGTGAGATGGGGCACGCACTGGTGCAAAACAGAATGGTAGATTACCAAGATTAGTGCCATTGCTTTGCAGAGAGTCTACAATAAGGGTTTACTATAGCAACAGATTTACATGGTGCTGATTTCCCCAGGTCAGACAAGCCCTTGGGTCTATTTTATTTTAAACAAAAAGGCACGTATCACTGTTATCCTATTGTAGCTCAAAATATAAACTATGTAGGGGAGACTGTGGCTCAGTTATCAGAGCCAGATGTCGGGGCATCACAGCTACATTAGGCTCTGAGTGACTTGGTTTGTGAAAAGAGCAGTGTGAATTTCTTCTTCTAGGGCAGCCTATGGGATATTCCAGTCTAAGGCTTCCTCAATCTCTCCTATTGAAGCTGTCCTACTTAGTATGAGCTATTCATTGGGGAAGGGGCTTGAACTTGGGTCTCCCACATATGAGGTGAATATCCTAACCGCCAGCCTATAGTCCAGAGGTCAGCAACATTTCCAAAGTGGCGCACTGAGTCTTTCTTTATTCAATTTAAGGTTTCGCTTCCAAGTAATACATTTTAACGTTTTTAGAAGGTCTCTTTCTATAAGTCTATAATGTATAACTACACTATTGTTGTATGTAAAGTAAATAAAGTTTTAAAAATGTTTAAGAAGCTTCATTTAAAATTAAATTAAAATGCAGAGCCCCCCTGGACCAGTGGCCAGGACCCAGGAAGCGTGAGGGCCACTGAAAATCAACTCATGTGATGCCTTTGGCACGCGTGCCATAGGTTGCCTATCCCTGCTATAGTCATTTGCCCCTTGACAAACCGCTGTCATGAATGACTATGAATTGTCACTATACATGACAATGGATAATCACAAAGAAAGGGAGAACAGGAATGACTCTAGAGCAGGCCAGCTCAACATGCGGCCCGGGGGCCACATGCGGTCTGCATGGGCTCACTGTGTGGCCGGTGGGGGGTGAGTAGGGGTGGGGTAAGGCAAGCGGTGGGGTGGGGGAAGCAGATGGGAGCTGGACTTTTCAGTCCGCAGCTAGTTTTTTTGCAGTAATATGGCCCTCGCTGCTTTCTGAGTTGTGCAGGCCTGCTCTATAGCCTAGTCCTCTTTTGCTTAGTTAAAATGCCTGAAAAATTTGATTCACTGAAAATTTTTGGAAAAAAAAAAGTTTTTGGTGTGTCCAAAACCAAAAACTTTTATTTTTCAGATTTGCCAGAGAACCAAAAAATTCATTATTCATCCAGCTCTATTTGTGGTGCTGGATAAGTCTCTTAACATTCCATGTGCCTTGGCTTTAAAATGGCCCCATTTGTATAAAATCCTTTGAGATCCTCTGATGAAAGATTAATAGAATCCAAGGCCAAAAGGGACCATTGTGATCATCTAGTCTAGCAGATCTTAAACTGTGGTTGGAACTCCAAGGCAGGTTGTGACCCCACGTTAATGGAATTGCCAGGGCTGGCTTAGACGTGCTGGAGCCTGGGGCTGAAGCTGAAACCTGAGCACCACCTGGGGCTGAAACCTGAGGGCTTTAGCCGTGGATTTTGGGGCTCAGATTAGAGGCCCCTGCATGGGACTGAAGCCTTTGGGCTTTGGATTTTGGTCTCTCCTTGCTGCTTACCCTGGGCCTCGGGCTGCCTCAGGCTTTGGTCCCTCCTCCTAGGGTCATGTAGTAATTTTTATTGTCGAAAGGGGGTCACAATGCAATGAAGTTAGAGAAGCGCTGATCTAGTCTGACCTGCTGTACAGCACAGGCCACAGAACAGCAGATCTGTTAGAAAAAGTATCCTAACTTGATTTAAAAATGGTCAGTGATGGAGAATCTATCACAACCCTTGGTAAATTGTGCCAATGATTAAGATTCTCACCATTAAAAAGGTATGCCTTATTTCCTGTCTGAATTTGTCTAGCTTCAACTTCCAGCCATTGGATCAGGTTATACCTTTCTCTGCTAGATGCTTTATGAGTGAAAAGTACTAATATCACAACCATTCAATGAAGTTTGCATAAAGGTTAATTCCACAATTCATCAGTTTTAAATCAGACTCTGTTACTGGTGGCTCAGAGATCCCTTCAATGCATTACACAATAGCACTTATTTAAAATGAAAGTGAAATTGACAATGTGCAGCATTCAAGTAAAATGTAACTGATAGAAAAAGTATGCAATGTGGAACATTTTATCATCAACAGAGCTAGCACCAAAGGCAGGGGGTGGAAGTATGTCTCCTGGCAACTGTAGACTGTTAATTAGAATCAGAACGAGGAAGCTAAAAGTAATATTTCTAACTTCACAATTTTTTTTCCAAACATTTCTTGAAGGGGAAAAATATCTTTTCTAAAAAGGATTTTCTTTAAAAATGAGCTTCCAAAAAAGACATAGTATTATTTTTTCTTCTAGGTAGAAGAACATGCCCAGTGTACCCTGCTGCCTAGAATTAATCAACCGCTCATACCCAACTCATCTTCCATTCAGTACTTGGGGAATGCTATTTGTCAGCCCTAGAAGTGCCTCCTCTATAAAGCGACAAAGAGTCTTGTAGCACCTTATAGACTAACAGATCTTGGGGATCATGAGATTTCGTGGGCTAAGACCCACTTCATCAGATGAATGTTGTGGAAATCTCCAGAGACAGGTAATCACCCTCCCTGATTGAATTTACATCACATGGGAAGCCAGGGCCACGATGCTGCAGTAATTCTTAGTACAAGACAATCTGGAGCATAAAGAGGATGCTTAAGAATAGTTCCTTGACATGCAGAACATCACATAAGCAGTGCATGGACCGTACCATGGTCCCTTAAATGGCCATGGTAAGGGTTTCTGCTAGCAAGTTAAACAACTTCTTAATGATGTGGCAGTAAGTTAGACACTGCAAAAATCTGAACACCTTTTTAAACTGTACATTATTGAGCCATGATTGAGTTATAGAGAGAAAGCAGTCGAAAGCAGTGCACCTTATTCCATCAGTACTTTAAGTTGAAAGCGTAAAAACAATTTGTCTCCTTCCCCTGCAGCCCTCTTGGCATGCTACAGAGTGGATGGAGACCGAGACATCCTTTCACCTAAATCGCGTGTGAGCAAAAGCAATCGACTGAGCACGGGCAAAGAAGGGGCGCGGCTACACTGACTCCCTTCACTCCATGTGTAGTGATTTGTACTTTAAAGTAAACGTGTGCTGACTGTTTAACACAACCAGCGGTGACACCGAGACAGCCCTAGCTAAGAGCTATTGCTGCAGCCCGTTGCAATGGGATGGAAATAGCCCTGAGCATTTCACAATAGCCTTAACAACGTTGCTGTACACAATATGGCAGGAATCTCCTAGGGGAAAATCTGCTTATTAAAGCCAGGTGAGGGAGCTGAGAGCCACAGTAGCTGTATGGCAGAAACAGTGGTTTCCAGATGTTTTTGTGTTGCTAATAGAGATTTGCACCAGCTGCCTGTTACACATCCAACAGTGCCAAAGTATTCCACAAAGATAGGGTCTACTCCAGGGGTGGGCACTTTGTGGCCCGAGGGCCACATTAGGGTTCAGAATTGTTCAGACAACCAGGTAGGGAAGGCTATGCCTCTTCAAACAGCCTGGCCCTGCCCCCATCTGACCCCCACCCACTTCCCACCCCCGACTGCCCCCCTTAGAACTCCAGACCCATCCAACCTCCACAGCTCCTTGTCCCCTGAAGCCCCCTTGGGAGACCCCTCCCACCCTAACTGCCCCCCAGGACCCTACCCCTATCTAAGCCCCCTGCTCCTAGTCCCCTAACCACTCTCTCCAGAAAACCCCCCGCCCCCAATCAACCCCCAGGACCCCACCCCTATCCAACCCCCCTGCTCCCTGTCCCCTGACTGCCCTGACCCCTAACCACACCCCTGCCCGACAGGCCCCCTGGGACTCCCATGTGCCATCCAACCTCCTCGTTCCCCGTTCCTCTGCCCCTTATCCAACCCCCAGCCCCAGCCTCCTTACTCTGCTGCCAGACATGCTGCCGCCCTGATCTGCCGGAGCATGCAGCCCCACCCCCCAGGGCGCTGCTCATGCAGCACGCAGAGGCTGCAGGGGAGGGGCCGGAGCAGCCTCCCCAGTTAGGAGGAGCCCACAGGCCGGATGTGGCCTGCGGGCCATAGTTTGCCCACCCCTGGTCTGCTCCAAATTGAACTCTTTTGACTCCTACTATCCCTCGTCTGGTTGACACTACAATTGTGCCAGTTAGTCCAATCCTGGATATAAAACAGTTGATGTGCAACAGGTAACAGAGGCGAAGCTGCTAGGGCAATGGATAGATGGGTCAGCCAACGAAAAGGGCACAAAGCAAATATTACTGAGTCAGCACATCAGCAGGTCATTCTCTGCAGGATACATCTTCCACTTCTTATACCTCCCTCCCTAAGTCAAGTTCACACGGCACAGGTCTGATATGGCACTTCTAGAGCCCTGTAAAAACTTGGTAAAATGTACCCATGTCTCCTCCCGTCAACATGAAAAACTCCCCAAAGACTCTCCAAACCTGAAGGATTCCAGCTTTTCCCCAGACCAGCCAAACAAAATGTTTACATAAAGAAGAGACCTGTATTGCCAACTCAAACCGTCAGAAATCATGAGTCAGGGTCCCAAAATCATGAGAGGAGATTAAAAATCATGTGATTTAAAAATCATCATAATACAAGTTGTGCTCTTTTAATTTGTTATCTGGTCCACTCGCGTCACATGTTCCAGCCTTCCTCCATAACCATGACACTTGCATTTATTTTTTAAAAGTAAGTTGGCGTTCTCCCCTATCACCTACTTGAAGGAGCTGGGGCTTTAAGACAGACACCAAATTTCATGAGCTTTGTCAGAGCAGACACTCTCAAACTCTGACATATTTTCCTCAACTCTTGGAAAGCTCTCCTTGCTGAGCGGCTCAACCGCGAAAAGCATTTGACAACCAGGTTCAAACATCACATCCTACACTGCCTTGTCCCAAATGATGCATCTGCCCTACAGATTCTGGTGTATGTGACTGCATTACACCTATGTTTGTGCCTGCCCCAGGGACTGTATTGTATGTGGGTCTAAATGACAAACACTGATCTATGTTCAGATCGTTTTTACAGCTTGATCTGCTACGGTTCATTGCTTGCCTAGCCCATATATGCAAGGCTCAGAAGCCTGTGTCTGAATGATGCAGCACTGTGTGCCTGGGCTGCCGATTGGCAGGCGTTTTTATCCTTCTTGGAAGCAACGATACTGTGCCAGGGTTTTCTCAGGCACTCTGGTCCTTGGGGTTTGGATGTGGCACCCCCCTACTAACAGAGGTGAAATGGCTGAGTGCTTATGGGCCTCACCCATAACTCTGAAGGTCATGGGTTTGCAACTCTCTCACTCTCACACTGAAGTCCATCTCCCGTTCGGCCTACTGCAAAATGGGCACCTGGTCCCTCGAGCTGGGGCAGTCACAGGTGGTTGGATGTGAGGATGCTGGTCACATCACTCTCCTGTGTGCTGCTAGCTCTGAAACTGAGGTGCCTTAACTGTGTCAGTCTGATGAGCCCCTAGCTTGGGGGAGCTTTCACTTTGCTACCTGCCTCCCTTTAATAAGCTGCCGGTCCTTGGGTGGTTGTCAGCACAAATTACCCTTGTGTTCTCTGAGCCTAATGGAGGATGTGTCTCAGAGAGAGATATGGAGAAATATTTTCTGGGAGGTGCCACTGTATTTTTCTTTGGGGGCTACATCTCAGGCACTCATTATACAATTTGAGATTGGAGTTGAGAGGGAGCTGGCATAGGGCACACGGCTGGCATTTCTGTCTGAGATGCAGTGATTTATATTTATACTCACTGTCACAGTTCAGGGCACCTTCCCATGGTCCCTTGAGAGCACCCACCCTAAGTCTCTGGCTCCTCAGCCATCACCTCTCTTGGGCAGAGACCACGTCTCTCTCCCTCCTGAACAGGGTTTTTCCAAGCTCACCGTGTAAGCAGGGAACTGTGGAGTTCCCCAATAAGCCAGACTGCCTGAACAGGCCAGCATCTGTGCTTTGCTCTCTCTCTCTGAAGGCCATGAACAACGTAATTGCCACAGTTATAAGCTACCACACAGCCCTCTCTAAGCAATCACATTTATTCTTCAGCTGAAAGCATTACAGAGAAAACAGATGGAAAGCAACAGAAGTTTCTGTGCTCAGGCTAAAACCTTACCAGAGATCACCCAATAGTCTCACCAGGCCGCTGCAGGTCAAAGTCCTTCCAACCCTTCTCAGGAAAGATTGGGGCCCCCTTGGACAGAAAGTCCTGTCCATTTGCTGGACCAGAAAGCAGACCAAGTCCGTTTAAACTCAGGCAATTTATCCAAGAGCCCTTTCTTTGTCTGTTGTTGCTGGAGAATCCAGTTTCAATCAGTGTATGTGAGCCTTTCCAGGCAGTGCCGAACTCCCACGTTGTGCCTCTGGCAGTCCCCATCACACAGTACAAACAGGACGGTGCACAATCAAACGTGGGGCATGAAATCATCTGCATATTAGAGAATAAGCATTCTAAGATGGCACAATATCATCAGTGAGCCAGACTAGCCGTCAGAACTGGGGAACCTCCCCAGCGAAAGTCTTTCCTTGACTTTGGTAGGCTCTGAAGCAGGCCATAAGTAGACTTTCAGGGCTGGTTACAAAACCAACAAATCGGGCGAGGGTTGAAGGGGGGGATCTATTGAAACAAGGAAGGAAGCAAATTCCAGAGTTGAGCGCTCTTCAGTGAGCCCTGAGGTAAACGTCTAGGGATTGCAAGCCTACGAGTCCAAGCGGATCTCAACGGTCAGAAGCAATGAGGAGGGAATCCAAGGTGTACAGGGCTCGCAACAGTGTGCAAACAGAGTAATGTGCTTTGCATTTGGCACATTAGTGGCTGCTGTGCAGCACTGCAAGCAAAACAGGCAAGACAAACTCAGAGGCCCATTTGGACATTTATATTCCTCCCCCATTGCTGCCACTCACTGAAATCACTGCAAAGTGGCCTCCTACAAGGAAAGGCTTGTCATTGATTACCCATTACCAAATTGCTCTTTCCCCCAGGGAAGATGGCAAGTCAGAGTCCCACCACTTGATTCTGAGAGATCGGGCACACAGCACACTGCAGAAGTGCAATTGTGAGCTCTCAGTCTCACAATCCAGCTGTTAACAGTAGCTGTCTGTTGTCCCCAGCACACTGCCGTTCTCCCACTAGGCTTCTGCTAATAAAGGGCCTTAGTACATAATATTTTGTTTGCATCTTAAGCTTGCAATGCAGAGCCATCCTACAAGTATCTGCTGAGCTGCTGGGGAAGCTGGAACACACAGGCATTTCCCACGCAGGCATTTAATCAGCTAAGTCACCACATGGCTTCCTAATGGTGTGAGCAGGGCTTCCTAATGGCTCTACAATATGCCCCCATTGCCAGGTAATCATAAAATCACAGAAATGGAAGGGACTTTGAGAGGTCATCTAGTCCAGTACCCTGCACTCAAGGGAGGACTAAGTATTATCTAGACCAGTGCTTCTCAAACTCTCTGATGTGGTGGACTGGCAATTTTTTTGTAATGTGCCAGGGACCGGTACCACATTTGTGTCATATTATTATGGTAGCGCTGTAGCATTCTTATCAATATTATAATATGTGCTTCTGAAAACATAATATTATTGAATATTGTCAACTTTATTGACGGATAATTATTCTTGGTGGAATTCCGGTGCGATTTTTAAACTATACTATTATTTCTCTCTTTCTTTCCTGGAAACTCGCTGCAGACCGGCAGTGGATGGCTCACAGACCGGCACCAGTGTGCAGACCACCACTCTGAGTAGCACTGATCTAGACCATCCCTGACAGGTGTTTGTCTAACCTGTTCTTAAAAATCCACAATGATGGAGATTCCACAACCTCCCTGGGCAACTTATTCCACTTCTTAACCACTCTGACAGTTAGGAAGCTTTTCCTAATGTCCAACCTAAACCACCCTTGCTGCAGTTTAATCCCATTGCTTCTTGTCCTATCCTCAGAGGTTAAGTAGAACAATTTTCTCCCTCCTCCTTATAACAACCTTTTATGTACTTGAAAACTGTTATGTTCCCCCTCAGTCTTCTCTTCTCCAGACTAAACAACCCCCCCCCCCTTCTTTCAATTTTCCCTCATAGGTCGTGTTTTCTAGACCTTGGATCATTTTTGTTGCTCTTCTTCGGGCTTTCTTCAATTTGTCCACATCTTTCCTGAACTGTGGCACCCAGAACTGGACACGATACTCCAGTTGAGGCCTAATAATCACAGAGTAGAGCTGAAGAATTACTTCTCGTGTGTTGCTTACAATATTCCTACTAATACATCCCAGAACAAGGTTTGCTTTTTTTTGCAACAGCGTTACACTCTTGACTCATATGACCCCCAGATCCCTTTCTTCCGTACTCCTTCCTAGGCAGTCATTTCCCGCTTAATGCACAGAGCAGCTTTCCGCGGTAGCTAAACGGGGAGTTGCACCTGGGACTGGCGCCAGCTTTTTTGCCGCCCTGGGCGGCAAAGAATAAGAAGCACTTACCAACGAGAAGCTGCCGCCGAATTGCCACCGGTGGTGAATTCAGTGGGGAGCTGCCGCCGCCGAAATGCCGCCAACAGTGGAAGAGGCGGTGAGCTTCTGCCTATTTGGCACCGGCGACTGAATCAGGAAGGGGTAGTCGCCGCCGAATTGTCACACATGGCGGAAGAGATGTTGAGCGGCCGCCGAATTGCAGCCGAGGCCACCAATACACCGCCCCCCAATACCTGCCGCCCTAGGCGGCCGCCTAGGTCGCCTAATGGCTAACGCCAGTCCTGGCTTCACCTTCAAGGCAAATGTCCAGCCTTCACTACAACTGCTCTGCCTCCTGCCACTGCGCCAGGCAAAATGAGCAATGCAGCGATGAAAGGGAAAGCAAGTAGCCCAGCCTTGGCCAAGCCAAGCCTGTGTCACTGGGGATCCTATGTGGGCTGGTACGGGCTGGTAAGGGCCAGTACGGTGTAGCAGTAAGAACCCATACTGGCCTGCATTCACCCCACATTAAAGCACTGCCGTGACAGCACTTTAACGTCCCTGCTCCTTCACTGCCAACAGCGGGAGGGGCAAAGGGAACAGCTACAGGCACTTACCGGTACGGGGCAGGACAGGGCTGGCTCTGACCCCCCGCAGCCCCGCCCTTCTGCCCGAGGCCCTGCCCCTTCTGGGGGCCAGAGCTGGCCCCAGCCCAGCCATGTACCAGTAAGCACCTATAGCTACTTTCACCCCGAGCCTCCCTCACAGAACACAGGAGCAAAGAGGGCACAGGAGCCAGGCCAAGCCAGGTGAGCCAGCTTGCCTTCCCCAGACACCGATAGTCCACTGTGCACCCAGCTGATGAAGGGGGTCTCTGACACTGACTCCCCCTGCTGCAGACAAGACGGGCGGGGTGGCCCAAGGAAAGGAGCTGTGGTGAAGGAGGCCCCATGTCACACCAAAGAGGAGCCATATTTCAAGCCCTCTGTGGCTGTTGAGAGCAGGCCTTGGGACAGAGAATCGGCTCTGCACATGGAAGGAGCAGGACCGGGGAGCACAAAGGTGAGAATTAATCCCCATTGTGGGCATGCGCGCACACACCCACACCCGTCACCTGCGCAGCACAACTACACCACAAGACCTGGCCTGAGTTGGTGAGTACTGTGTTAGACCCACACACTCACACCTGTTGTACGTCTCAGGAGGCTGATCCAAGCCGTGAGATCAACACATCAGAGGTAAGAGGGTGGGGTGGGAGAGCTCATGCTTTTCTAGGGCTGGAGGGTGGTTTAAGGCCTGAACAGAACAGCAACTGCCATTGTTTGGCTGGAGAGGGTTGACAATTCAGCAGCAGGTGTGTGAACTCACCCTCTCGCCCCGCACTCCGTTTACCTCCAGGAGGTGTTAACAACAGAGTCTCTCAGTCCAGTTCCGTGACCTGTCCCTTCAAGAGCCCAGGGGGTTTGTCTGCACTGGGAGAACACGCAGTGGTGCAACTACCCAGTTACACCGGGGCAAACATTCTGAGTGCAGGCAAGCCCGAGATCCAGGGAGCCCTAGCTTTGTTCCGGCAAGTCCCCTTTTGCCCTGATCTCCCCTGCCGATTCTGTGCTCCCTTCGCTCTCCTCCCCAGGAGATTGGCACAGGTTCGGTCAGTGAGGTGTCGGGGGTTAATCAGAGACATGCTCACTTCCATCTCCTGAGCTTCCTTTACTCCATCCCTCGGCCACCACACGGAGCAGTTCTCCTCCCCTTCAGAGGTTTTGACACCCAGAGAACTTGGGGAGCTGCCCCCATATGCAGGGCATAGTGTACCCCATTGACTTCATTGGAGCTGTGCTGATTACATCAGCTGGGAATTTGGCCCATTGTCTTTTAGATCTGCAACAACACTTCACAAATCTGGTCTAGTTTACTAAGAAACCCTGCAGATACCCAAGCTGTGCCATGGTTTTCACCGTCGTCATAGTTCAAGACCCCAGCAGCTGAAATGAGCAGAAAGTAATGCCCTTGAAATCGTCTCACTCAATCCCACCGAGCCCTGGCCCAGCAGTCACCCATTCCAGATGACAGCCACCAACTGCGGCATCAAGGACATGAACATTCCAGCAACCGGAACCCGAAGCGATAGGGAGAGCAAGTCCTTTGGGTGGGGAGTCTCCTGTCCAAACACAGAACGAAATCAGGGCCAGGTCCGTGACTAGGGGGCACTTCACGGTAATAGATACACAACAAGCTACGGTACAGCAATCCCCCTTTGACAGGACACGTGCAGCTCAGGAGTTTAGTGAAAGCCTACAGCACCTTGGCTCCCACTGCGTGCTTTTCCACCCTGCTTTCCTTCAGGGCTAGGACCATTGCTTACTGCATGCCAGCTGCAAGCTTGAAGAATCAGGGGTCCAACTGGCTCCCACACGGGAAAACTGCAGGTCAAAGGGCAGGAAAGCCCCGCTAGGTTTCTGCACAGAGATTTCTCTCCAGTTGTGCTGTTGGGTGAGGGTGAGGTTGTGCCGCTGGTTGTTGTGTTGTTGGGTGAGGGAGGGGTTGTGCCTCTGGACCAGGCTGTGCACTCCTCCCACATCAGATCCTTAGCTGGTGTAACTGGGGGTAGCTCTGTGGATTCCAGTGGAGCTATGGCCAATTGACATCAGCTGAGAACGTGACCCTATTGGTTTGAGTGGAGTTACACTGATTTACACCACCTGAGGATGTGGCCCATGACAGGCAATTCATGACTGTTTAATTTTTCTCTTTCATTTAACGTTAGTTTTTTTAAAAACAGGATTTAATTACAAACCACCAACCTTCTCCTAAGTACACCTCTACCCTGATAGAACGCGGTCCGATATAAGGCGAATTCGCATAGAACGCGGTAAAGGAGTGCTCCAGGGAGCATGGCCAAAGCACATTTGACGTAACGCGGTTTCACCTATACCGCGGTATGATTTTTTGGCCCCCGAGGACTGCGTTATATCAGGGTAGAGGTGTACGAGGAAAGCTGTCTTATTCCAAATTAAAGCCAACATTTTAACCTCAACTCCTACTGCTTTTTACCTTGAAAATGAGCATACTCATGGGCAAGAGGTAATCCTCTGTTGTGATTCTCATGGCTTTCTTCAGATCCTTTACATAATACACCTGTTTATTGGGTGCACTGAATAAATATTTAAGTTACCCAGGGCAAAGGGGTATCATGGGGCTCATGGGCCAGATCCTCAGCTGGTATAAGTTGGCATAGTTCCATTAAAGTAAACAGAGTGAGGCTGAGTCACACTAATCCAGCCCCGTGTGTTTAAAGGGAGAAATACATCTACAAAAGGAGCAATATACTGCTGCCCTCGATCCACGGGTGGAACTACTATGGACATCCATGGCCATTCCACATGCAGATCAAAAACCCAAAGGCTGTGTGTGGCATTTTGTGTTACGAAGATACAAGCTTTTGCAATTTTTCCACTATGTCATCTTTTTTGCATTTAATGCATGGTGCAGCAGAACAATGGATGAGCTCCTCCACAGAGAAAGTAGACAAGCAATGAGATCTTAAGAAAATATACAGAACCCAAATGAGGCACGTTAGCATGCTGTAGCATCTTCAGGAGCAACATATGGAAGGAGGCAAATTAATATAAGCATGGAGAGAGCAGGTCCATCGTGAGCTAAGTGCCTTCCATAAGGGATAGAGGAGGAGGGAGATGCTGTCCATAGGTGGGACTGGCGCATAGGGACCGAGTGAGACCTGATACCCTTCTGTTGTCTTCAGCTGGTTTATTTGAGACAGAGGCAAAACTCACACTAAATGAGATGGGGGTACGGTGCTTGTAGGACTGGGACCTGTGGGCCCAATTCCGCAGACATGCTACTCTGCACAGAGTTACTATTCGGAGTATTCCTGCTGCCCTCTCTCCTCTTCCTCTGCAAGACCCCACTGGGCCCTGAAAGCACGATCTCCAGGAAGAGGCAATATTAAACATGGACAGGCACTCTCTCAGAGGTGCCCAGCGTAGCATAGGGGAGTGCAGCACATGGTACTACAGCCCTTTGCTCCGTCTGCTGAGCCGGTCTTGGTGCATGGGGACATTTCCTCTGGGTCACCATATGCTGGGGCTGCAATTCCACTTGGCCCTCACATGGTGTGCGTGAGAAGGCTGCTTGTGCCTTTCTCCTCACCACGTGCCTCCATAAGGGTCAGACAAAGTGTGGAGCAAAGTAACACTTAGCAGGAGGAAAGGTGGCAGGACTGAGCCCTTAGTTTTGAATCATAAAACAGCGTGATAGAATTCCATCTCTCTATCACATCGTCAGTGCATGTGTCCCAAAGTGCTCTATGGGCTAGAAGTGCTTGGTAAAATTAGTACTAAAGCACTAGAAACTGGGCACAGAAACCAGCCCTGGGTATTTTTAAAGACAGGAACAGTGTTTGTATCATTGTCTTTACAATTACTTCAAGGTGAACTTGGAAGGATTTTTCTTTCTTTGTCAAGTTCTGATTAAAACAAGGAACCTGTAGCGCAGGGGTCAGCAACCTTTCAGAAGTGGGGTGCCGAGTCTTCATTTCTTCACTCTAAGTTAAGGTTTCATGTGCCAGTGATATATGTTAACATTTTCAGAAGGTCTCTTTCTATAAATCTATAATATAGAACTAAACTAGTGTTGTATGGAAAGTAAAAAAGGTTTTTAAAATGTTTAAGAAACTTATTTTAAAATTAAATTAAAATGCAGAACCCCCCAGACCAGTGGCCAGGACCCGGGCAACGTGCCGCACTGCCTTTGGCAACCGTGCCATAGGTTGCCTACCCCTGCTGTAGCAGATAACAAACAAACAGTCCAACCTCCACTCCAAAAAACCACAGCAATCTGCTCAGGTTTAATAAAATATAACTTGACAGCCTGGCTTTGAAAAATCAGTCTCACTAGGGGCATGGCTGCTGTGAAAGCGTTGTTTGCCACTGCAGAAGTTTCACCAGTAAATGATATGCTATAGGATACATGCAATAAAACCCTGGCATGGAAGTCAGGCTGGAGGGATATACTTCTCACTTCATAAATCACGGCTACTCTAGGATGGCAGACACCTGTACAGCTTCTAGATTTATGTTTTAGAACCAATATGAAGGCAGGGCCCAGATCCCCTTTTGGTTTAAATGAGCAGAGCTCCATGAAGTCAATGGATGAAGATACTGCTTGAAGTGACTGGAGCAACTCCATTTTACATCAATTGAAGATGTGGGCCATTGTTCATAAAGTGCCTGATCCAAAGCCCACTGAAGTCAATGGGTTTCTTTAAGAGCACATTATATCAGATCTTAGCACTATGTGAAGTGGCTGCTTTCTGGCTGGTGGCCCTTCAGAGCAGTGTGGCCCTGAGTGGGAACTGCAGCCTGAAAGCTGGACCAGTCCCCCTCACTGTTGGTGAAATCTACAAGAGCGATGGAATCCTGGTTTACTACTATTGGGAGACGACTAATACCTCTTTATGGGAGGTCAATGTGCCAGCTTCCTTCAAACAGACCGGTGGCCTCTGCCATCCCAGTCTTTCCAGTTATCTCTCCATCTTTGGAGAAAGTCTGGGGGTGGAAACTGGGAGAGCCTGGGAAAGACTGGGTGTATTTGTATATACAAATACAAATACAGCAAGAGGGGACAGATGAGCTAGAATTGCATTTCTGCACTTTTCAAACCTCCTCATGCCAGGGTGCACTGAAATGAGATGAAACTGTTTGTCCTAGACTGTAAGTGCTTTTCCTGATCCCTTTTCTCAGCTGCAGGTTTGGCAATTTCTCGCAGAAAAAAGCAGCTAGTGAAAAGGAGTGGGCCCTGATTCACCACAGTGTTACTCCAGTTTCAGGCTGGAGAAAGGCTGAAGAAATCAGTGGAGTCAGGAGTAAGGCACCAGGGAATGAAACTCAGAGCCTGTGGAAGAAAAACCCCAGCAGCAGTCTAAGTGATGTGATTTTCATGAGCACTGAATCTAATTATCTGCCACAATTTCAAGTCTGATGCCCCCTGTTGGGATTTGTTCAGATCCTCCAAGCATGGGTTTATGAAAAAGTGATGTCTCAGTTGACATCTAAGACTTTTACATGAAATAATCACAGCAGAACTCTCAGGTTAATGAATTCGATGGAAAATTCCTCTCCCATCACATCACGCCTTTCCGTTGCACTGCAATGCTAACGTTATAGGACAGATGTCAGCTTGCTGGGTTATGAGTGGGATGGGACAACCACAATTGCTGTGATGCAAGGCTCACCCTCCAGCAGGGTCAATGGCTTCCCTTCCCTCCACCAGGCTCCCAGGAACTGGAGCTGTATAAAAGGAAGATGTAGGGACTTCATCCAGTCACACCTTCTCACCGAGGTCCGAGCCAACGACACTCATGCCTTCCGCAGCCCAGGGCCTCACTCTTCTCTTGTGTTGCCAGACAGTACTTGATGCTCTCACTATATTCTTTACCCTGATTATCTTCCTCCTGCTCTGCTTCTCTCTCCATCAGCTCCCGCTGCCCTCGGACATTCTGCCTCTCCCAGTCTCCACCCCCAGACTTCCCACTGACTTTCTCCGAAGATGGAGAAAGACCTGGAAAGACTGGGATGGCAGAGGCCACGGTAGGTCTGAAGAAAGCTGGCACATTGACCTCCCATAAAGAGGTATTAGCAGTCTCCCAGTAGTAAAACACCAGGACTGTAGATTTCATCAGCAGTGAGGGGGACTAGTCCAACTTTCATTAACACCTAGAAGGTTAGTAAGTGAAACTGGTTAAAATTCAACCAGAGAAGTCTCTTCTCCCCGACTCCCCAAACAGATCTGCTAGAAAACTCCTTGTTTTAACCATTGTTCTTTTTCTTGATGGTACCGTCTTGTTATCAAAGTTGCATTAAGAAATAACTGTTGTGTGTCTCACAAATCAAATCCTAGTAAAGTTCAGAAACTAAGAGGAGACAGATTTGGGATATGACAGACCATCGCTCAGATTACATGACAGATGCCAGGCTCAGTAGATGGAACTTGGAAGAGATAGAGAATGATGTATGTGATGTTTAATTAAAGGCATTAACAAATGTTGCAAACCAAGTTCTCCATTATCCTCTAGGCAGATAGTCATGGTCAAGCATTAAGGAGGCCTGTCTTCAGATTAAAATAAGATATCTAGCGGAATGACTGAGTACAAAAGAAAAGAAGAGCTAATGTTTAGTGATAAATGCCAAAAGGAAAAGGCATCTCTGTGAGCAGCTTCATGCATGAGTGATGAACTGCAGGTGCTAATACACAGTGTATGGAGCAGAGTGGAGGGAAAAGTGGAAACATTTTTCTGAAATTCACTTGAATTCAAAGCAAATTGTGTTTGTTTGTGGTTCTCTGACACTTATCACTGAATTCCTAACACACAGTAATAAATCTATCCACATAGCTCCCTGGAGCAGCATTACTATCCCCTCCATTTTGCAGATGGGGAAGTGGAGGCACAGAGCTTATCCCATGAGTTGACCGAAGTCACGTAAGCTGGATCCTTTGGGGCTTCATTAACATCATGGTTTTTAAAACTCTGCTTTTAGCCAAATGAGCATAAAATGCCAGGACGGTGAGAAGCCTAGTGACTAAGTAGCCCTGACCCACTGCACACAAAGGTCTTAGGAGATGCTGTATGTACAAAGGGATGATGCAACCAGTGGCAAACACAAAGAAATGCTGTAAATACCCAGGCAAACAACCAATAGGCTAATCAGGAGCTAACCCTAATTCTCTAAAACAGAACAGGAGTACTTGTGGCACCTTAGAGTCTAACAAAGTTACTTCAGCATAAGCTTTCATAGGCTATAGCTCACTTCATCAGATGCATAGAATGGAACACACAGTAGGCAGGTGTATACACACATGTGGACGTTACCATGTCAATTCTAAGAGGCTAATAGCTCATCTACATTAAATAGCCTCTTAGAATTGATCTGGTAACTTCCACCTTTTCATGTGTGTATATATTCCTGCCTACTGTGTGTTCCATTCTGTGCATCCAATGAAGGGGGATATAGCCCACAAAAGCTTATGTTAAACTAAATTTGTTAGTCTCTAAGGTGCCACAAGTCCTCTTGTTCTTTTTACGGATAAAGACTAACACGGATGCTACTCTGGAACCTAATTCTCCAGCTACCCAAAAGGAGCAGGGCATTCTCTTGCAGCACACAGACAGATCGACATCCTTTGCCAAATAATGGCATGAATAATGAGTTCATGCAGCACATTAGCCATCCAGCTTCCATTGGTCACCCAAGAGAGCTACAGAAATAGCTTGGAGGAGTTTCACTTAAGATTCATAACTAGAACATCTGGAGTAAACAACTCCGACTAGAGCCCAGTCTGGTTAACCCCTTCTGTGCTAGCACCCTTGGTCCAAATATTTCCCCTGCAAATGAATAGCTAGAGGTAAAGTGACAGCAGCAAGAGGATAAATTCAAGCAGTGCGTTTCTTTCAGATGACATTTGAAAAATGTTTGTCAACGTTACTGATTCTAGTACGTGTTTTCAGATTCCTGCTAATGCAGCTGAATTGATTCTATACATCTGCTAGTCTGCAAGTCAGTCAGTCAGTCAGTGCTCGGTCCTTATGGGGGTGTATGCTGCATGTGTAGCACTCAAGCGCTGCATTAGAGCTGGGCAGAACTGCAGTCCCCGCACTGAGGGGAGCGCAGGATTTGCTCCCTCACTACTCCTGTAGGCGAATGAGGCACCGCCGCAGGGGAGAGATGTACAGCAAGGAGGCGAACCATGCCATGGGTGGAAGGATGCTGCACTCCAGGAAGACGGACAGCAGTGTGCATGTTCCCTGCATGCCAAGCAGCGTCTGTACCACAGGAACTGCCATAGTGGATCAGACCATCTGGTCTCCAGCAATGGCCAGTACCAGCTGCTTTGGGGGAAGAAACCCTGAAGTAGGCCCTATGGGTTAACATTCCCTAAGGGAAAGTTTCTTCCTGATCCCCAATAGTTAGAGATTGGTTGAAGCTCTGAAGCATGAGGGTTTGTATTCCTTCTATATTCCTGTATATACTATGATAAACCTGGATATTCTCATTATCCACATAACTGCCCAACCCTTTTAGAAATCCTTTTAAATCCTTGGCTTCAACACTATCTTGTGGCACGTGCCACTTGTATGTTGTGTGGAAAACATATTTGCATGTATCATTCTGAATTTACCACTGCCAGCTTCATTGAACATCCCCTTGTCCTCCTGTTATGAGATGAGGTGAATATAAGCGACTGGTATACCTTCCCTGTGTCATTCAGTATTTTGCTTTGCTCTGAAAAGGAATTACAGAGTAGGTATCGCACAACACGATCCAAAAGTTTGTGTGGTATTGAAAACAGAAGTAACTAACTGCACAACCCAGATAATACTTTGATCAGTGCAACAGATTCTATTTGTTACATTTATGTGGTTTACATAATGCAAACAAACTGTCCAGACTGACATTCCTAATCCCCAGCAGTAAAAGCAGAAGCACATACAGTTTTACTGGTTTATAATGTTATAAATAATAGCTCTTTTTACAGAGCTTGAATGTGTGTGTCTTTTGTAGCTACAGAAAATGGGATATAGCAAGCTCAGTGCTGATGTCCAAATATCTGACAGGTCTAAATTTGGGCAGTTCTGTACACCCCACCTGCATTATTAATTGCACAAACCATAGCAAGTGTTTGCTGAAGAAGAAAAATAAACCCATGGTTGCTTATTTGGATTTTTCTTTAGCACAAAACTCTTCAAATCCTAGCACCAGGCAATGCTCTTCTGCACTTAGTGGCTTAATTTTTCAAGTTTCTGACAGCTGCTAAAAGAGAAAGGTAATTTCTGCTGGGAAGGAAAGTGAACAGATTGGCTTTCCTTCTAACCAGCTGACAAGCAAATCATACCTGATCGCAACAAACTGACAGCATAATGTGAAACTACAAGTCCAGGTCTGTAATGTAACTGTTAGTCATTGTTGTGCGTGACCTGCGTGGACTGCAGCTTTCAGAGAGAGGCATGCAATAGTCAATTAAGCCAATTTACAGGCACTCTTTCCTGTGCAGTAAAAGATGCAGAGAAGGGGAACTTGGTGCACCAAAGGCCTTTGTTTCACAAACTTTTCACATTCCTTGGTTTTCATGAGAAAGTTTCGTGAAGTTCACATACCCTCATTGAGGCTTTAGTGCCTATCACTGTCCTGCCCCAGTGAACCTTGAAGTCAGCAGGTGTCTTTCCATTGACTCCAATGGGCATTGGATCAGGTGCCTCTATAACTGAGTATTAGGCATCTTGGGTGAAATCCCATCTTTACTGAAGTCAATAGGAAAATTTCTACTGACTTCATTGGGCCCACCCAGGATTCACCTCTTAAACGGACTCTGATCCTCCCAACTCTGTCATTGTCCTAATTCAGCAGCCCTCAAACTGTGGGTTGGAACCCCCTTTGAATGGGGTCACCAGGGCTGGCTTAGCCTTGCTGGGGCCTGAGGCTGGAGCCCAACCGCAAAGGCTTCAGCCCTGGGCAGCAGATTGAAGGCCCCTTGCCTGGGGCTGAAGCCCTTGGGCTTCGGCCTCCCTGCCCTGAGTGGTGGGGCTCAGAGACTTTGCCCCCCTGAGCTGTGAGGCTTAGGCGGGCTCAGGTTTCGGTCCCCCACCCCTGCTGGGGTCGGGTAGTAATTTTTGTTGTCAGAAGGGGGTCGCGGTGCAGTGACAACCCCCATCCTAACTGATATATTGACTGGCTAGTCCATTGCCTGTTCCTGTCTCCTCTTTTACGCTAATCAGCAACGCAGCGCTAATCCATCTCACTTCAACCCAGGAAGCCATTGTCCTCAGGTGGAAAAAATAATTGAAAATTAATTATTAACATTTAAAAAAATCAGAGCTCTGCTCTCAGTCCCATTAGCAAAGCTAGAAAGGAAAAAATACATTCCTTCCTCCAGGGAAGTCTCAGAAATAGATTCCCCCAGAGGGATGTCAGGTCCTTTCCCTGTCACACTTTCAAATCATGCAAATCTATAACTCAGCTGACATCTTCCAGAACTAGATAGGAATAAAAAGCAGAGGACGCCAAAGAGTGAGCAATGAACTGGGATATTTGAGCAGAATAATACATGACAAATACTATAAGAGAAGCATTTCCCATTGCGATGCACGGTTTCATTTCTAGCTAGGGATGAAGGAGGAACAAGTTTAGCGGAACCTTTACAAACTCAAGGCCAAGTGCTTCCCACGCCTCCTCACCAGTGCTGAAATGTCTCCCGGAAATTGAGGCGGCCTGGCTCTGTGGCTGCAGAGGGGCCATGGAACGCACAGAGGAAGGCAGTATGACCCAGTGGGTGGGGAGACTTGGGAGACCCATTCGACTTCCTGCTCTGCCACACACTTGCTCTGGGACCTTGGATGAGTTACTTAGTCTCTCCATCCCCATCTCTACAATGGGGATGATCTCACGTGTCTGTCTCCCAGGGTGCTGCGAGGAGAAATGCACGAAAGCTTGAGGCGGAGGTGCACACGTACTGCAGTGGTGCGTGTGATATAAGATCCTAACCAGAAGCGCCTAAGCTAGGAAGAGAGGCCTGCTTTATAGTGACATTGATGCTCTTACCCACCTATCATGCCTCACCTGCTTCCCAGGAGATGGGGCTCAGGCCTTCTGCTCTCTGCCCAGGGCACAAGGATCATGCCATTGCTGTTAATATTGCAATAGCAGAGTCTGCGGGACAGCATGTGCTGCGTGGCCCCTTCTGTGCTTGACTCACCGGCAATGGGAGACTGCTACAGAGCCTGGCTGTGTAACTCAAGCTGGAAAGGGCCATGCTTCCAGCTCTCCAGGTCTCTGGGTCAGTCCCTGGTATGCTGGCTAAGATGACAGCTGTCACCGGAGCACGTTGGATATATCTACACAGTGATGAAAACCCGCAGCGGACTTGAGCTTGGGGGGCTATAAAATTATAGTCAAGGTGTTCAGGCTCAGGCTGAGGTTGGGGCCTGGACTCTGAGACCCCACAAAGAGAGATGGTCCCAGAGCCTAAGCTCCAGCCCAAAGGTCAACACTGCAGTTTTACAGCCCTGCACAGGCAGACCAGCTGCAAGTCTTTTATTGCAGTGTAGATGTATCCAGAGAGGCCTCAGCTGACCTGGGCTAGTCACGGTACAGATGCGGCATGCAAGAGGCAATGCCTGTCCAAAGAGTTTCTAGGCTAAATTGACAAGACATAGCAGGAGAGGAAACAGAGGGACAGAGCAATGAAGTGACTTGCCCAAGAACACACAAAAGTTTGGTGGCAGAGCCAGGCACAATGCGGATCTCTTGAACTATGTTGCCTCCACATTCTAGAACGCAGGCTGGATTCCAAATCCTCTGTTCCTTTTGGCTCCGTGGATCATTGCAATTGAGATTTCTAGTACTTCCTGCTTCCAGCCACACCACTGGAGACTTGCAAGAACAAATTTACTCCTACTGCTTTGGCATTTCTCTCTCCAGTCCCCACTGGAGCCAAGGAGATACAAAGAATTAGGAAACAATGTTAAGAGAGTTCTCCAAATGTTTTCAAACCTGAAAAATTGTCTGATTTGAGTTTTGAACAGAGGTTGGTCGCTTCCCCCTTCTCTTTACAGAGCAGAAACAAGTACAATCGTGCCAATCAAGTTGTGATGTACAACCAGATTTTCATTCTCCATCAAGCATGTCACTCATTCCGACACAACTTGTTTTTAATTCTCGGAGGAAAAAATAAAACACAGAAGGAATACTCCAAAATATACTGAAAATTCTATTCTTACATCAATTCAGTTTGAGCTTCTCCAGCACATTGCCTGACCTCTGCTACTGTAGGGCAGAGGGAATCATAGTGTATAATGACCACTGCCTGGTAAGGTTTTCCTTCAGGACTCTGGGAGCACAGAGCGATTGGCTGTACACTCTTCCCTCGATATAAACACAGTCCGATACAAGGCGAATTCTGATATAACGCGGTAATGGAGCGCAGGGGGGGGGCGTGGCTGTGCACTCCAGTGGACCAGCGCGTCAGCGTGTCTGGCTTCAATATAACACCGTTTCACCTACACCGTGGTACGATTTTTTGGCTCCTGAGGACAGCATTATTTCGAGGGAACAGTGACATTCTGTTCCATTACCACTCCTTTTTTATGGAGACTGAAATTGTTGGCACAGTTAACCCCCAAATTTCCATCTGGTATCACTGCCCAGTCCATCAGGTGCTTAATAGTGCACAGGATAAGTTGCCAGCCACGGTACATAGAAAGTGCATTGAAAATGCATAGCAAACACATGTACTGTAGATACCAAAATGTACCACAGACCTCTAGTACTTCAGATAAAGCTGCAGACAGGTTGAAATATATCTACGTTCTTCTTTAATTTTCCTTTGTTTTGGTTCTGCAATGGGTTCGTTCCTGACATAGCTGAAAAGAAAAATGCCCCCTCCTCCCGCAAATGCAGCCCAGCCTATCTCCAGACACATTCCTTCACTTTGCTCTGGACGGTGCCACACAGGCTCACAAGGAGCAGTACTGTACTTTACATTTCAGCTGAACTACTCACCAAGTAACATGCCACCTATTGTCAAGAGAGGGTAGTGGGATCTAGCTCTAGCCGTCATCTGTTATCAGTGAAAACCTATGATGGACACTGAACGTTAAATCTCTCCCATTTGTGTTTTTGCATTCAACGTTTGCAGGTGTCAGGTGATTTCAGCGGTGGCATAACCTGCACTTCCCATAAAGCCTCTTTGGGATAATGAGCTATGGAAAATAATGATCACAGCTGACTGTACCCCTGAAAATGACAGTCACCTGAAAACCAGGACATGGCTGCAAAGCAGGTGAACGATGATGATCCAGACCCCGGTCCTGCAGGGAGCTTGGAGTGGGCAGAGTCCCAGCACTCCTGAGAAGTTCTCCTGGGTTAGAGGTCTGTCTGTGCAGAGCTCATTGCAGGCTTAGGTCTCAAGATATCTGGGCTCACAGAAATGGCACGCAAACTGCCCTACAGGAACAAACCAATGCTAGAAACTTCTTGCTGAGAGAAATCAGAAATGGTTATGAAGCTTGGAGCTTTAAACTAGAGCTGGCCAAAATAGTCAGGGCATCAAATGCTATTGAAGAATGGTTTCTGCTGGCCAACTGTTTTCAGACAAACTTGGATTCTTTGGAGTTTACTTATTTTCCCTGACTATCTGGAGGTTTAAGGTGAACACATGGTGTGCTGTTCATTATTCCCCAGAGAACAAGACATTCAATGGCAGCACACCACACAATGTGTCCTGTATCTGCAGGAGCACAGGTAGTGAGGCAGCACCTGTGGGAAGTGGAAGGGACCTAAGGTCTGGATGGGAAATGGCATTTGTTGTTTGTGGCTGATTCTTTTCTCCTGTCACTGTCCATATTTCTCCTTGTTGGTGTTCACCATCTGTGGTCAGACCTGTGCTCCCCTGCCCCCACCAGGTCCATTGCCATCTGCGCCAGGAGCGCTGGGGAGCCATGACCTGCCTCACCAGGGGCCATGATGGATTTCAGATGGTCAATAGCTGTGCACTAGACACTCATCACACACAGGCCATTGATAACAGCTCATTGACACCGGCCTGCACTCAATTGCCTTGGGAGCTGCAAGGTGGCAGGGAAATCCTCCATGTCCCATTACCAACGCCCTGAGTCATACTAAGACTGTTTGTTCTAACAAGAGCCTGGCAGAAGCATTCTGTCCCTGTGTGTCGAGGCTGCTGCTGGGCCATGGTGAATGAAAAGGGAGATGCTGTACTTATGACACAGCAAACGTTCAAGTGTCTGGAAAACAGATTTTAGCCCTCATAATCTCTTTAGTCCCAAGAATGTCTCCAGAAGCAGCAGAAGAGGGAATCAGAGTATAGATTATATTCATGCAATAGATTTTATTTAACAGAACTTCAACTGAAAACTCTACTCAAAGCTAATATCCCTCAAACCTTTTATGAACCTTTCACCTGCACATCTACCAATATAATATACACCATCATGTGCCAGCAATGCCCCTCTGCTGTGTACATCGGCCAAACTGGACAATCCCTACATAAAAGGATAAATGGACACAAATCAGATATTAGGAATGGCAATATACAAAAGCCTGTAGGAGAACACTTCAACCTGCCTGGACATACAATAGCAGATTTAAAGACAGCCATCCTGCAGCAAAAAAACTTCAAGACCAGGCTTCAAAGAGAAACTGCTGAGCTCCAGTTCATCTGCAAATTCAACACCATCAGGTCTGGACTTAATATTGACTGTGAATGGCTCTCCAATTACAAAAGCAGTTTCTCCTCTCTGGGTGTTCAAACCTCCAGATCAGCTGCTGGAAGTGGGCCTCCCCCTCCTCCCCCCCGATTCAACTGATCTTGCTTTCTTGCCTGCATATTTATACCTGCCTCTGGAGATTTTCACAACATTCATCTGATGAAGTGGGTCTTAGCCCACGAAAGCTCATGATCCCTAAGATCTGTTAGTCTATAAGGTGCTACAAGACTCTGTCACTTTTGCAGATCCAGACTAACACGGCTACCTCTCTGATACTTTATGAACCATGAATTCCTTTCATTGCAAGCTCTATGCGGCACGGCCCGACTTTTTGCCATGTTTGTATAGTGCCTAGCACAATGGAGCTGGAGCTGCCCAGTGCTACTGCAGTCCAAATAATAACCAAATATGCTTTATTAACAGAAGAGTTGCAAAGATTTATACATGCCAAGCCCAGAAGGGCCTATGGTAATAATCCAATCTGACCTCCTGTAGACTACAGGCCAGAGGAGTCCCAGCAGAGTCAGGGCCCCATTTTGCTACGTGTCACACACATACCTGGCGAGACAGACTCTTCTCTGAAGATCATCCAGTCAACATAGCCGAGATTGAGATGGCAGTATTCTGCCCCAGATCTCAGTGGCAGAGCTGGGAACAGGCCCAAGATCTCCTTCCTGACTCTCCAATGCCGGAACCGCTGGCCCACATTTAATGGCCTGACCTGGCTGCTTTGAGTAAGAATGGATGTGAGCAGCTCTGAAGAGCTGGCTGGACTGACCAATCCCAACACCTCTAAGAGATACTGTTTGGTGAGAAACCCAGGAGGAGGGAGCTGAAGAAATTAAAAATTGGACTCTCACTCAGCAACAGAGTCCATATAGCTGTTCCTGCTGTCTCTGTTTCCATGAGCTATCCTTGTCCCAGAATTAATTGTTGTAATGCTGGTAAGTGGTCCAAAGAACAGATGATTTCCTCTAATTACATTCTGGATGGATTACCCAGATGTGGCCTCGCTCTCCTTACCGAGCGAAGAGAATTGAGGTCTGACAACTAGAGAGTGAGGTGTTCACACTGCACCATGCAATCCAAGTTCTTGCTTGGCCAATGCACACGGCAGTAAGCTGCCCAGAACCTGGCCCAGAGCATTCACCTGGATGACAGATGCTTTGGGAGTTCTCTTCTCCCACCTTTGGCTTAACCTGCACTTACTGATGCAGAATTTCTTACGCTCTGGGAACGGAGAGACTCAAGCATGTAACAAGATGGAATGGCTGGATATTTTATCCTCGAAAAATCAAAGAAGAGACTAAAAGCACTTTGTTCCTCTTTCTCTTACACACAATTCCTTATGAGCCGGATCCAAAACTCACTGAGGTCAATGCTTCTTCCTCTTTCTGTTCTGTGCTGGAGGATGTGTTTTCTGGAGCTGGCACACGACAACACACATCCCGTGATACCAGGGCAGTGCTACGGTCAGTTACACTGTTCCTTCTGCAGCAAGGGAGGTGCTAGCATGGCGTTTTCCTAAGCACTCCTCTACAGTAACTCCATATGTGGCTACTGACCTCTCTCAGGGCCTGATGACCCCATCTGCCGAAAAACCCACACGAGGCAGCTCCAGGGTGGAAATCACAGTGAGATTTCATCCCAATCATTCCGTCCAGGAGAGGGGTTTAATGGGGCAGACTTTACCCACTCTGGTATTCCTGCTCCGTGCTAAGGTGACTCCAGGGGTTTTGTGCCTGGAAGCCAGGACTGGTGTAATGGGATGTGTTATCCCTTGAACGCAGCCTCAGGCTCAGCTCCATTCTGTTCCAGCTTTTCTAGGGGCCGGGCAGAAATCTGGAGGATGGCGGTGCTGGACCAGGAGGAACAGTACATCCTGTTTCATGTGAGCATGGGAAGAAGCACCAGCTCAGAACAGTGGAGCAGAGATTTCCTTTTGGTTACAGTTTAATCACAGTGTGAATACCACTTTGCTATTAACACCTATTTTATAACCTAATATATGGGGGACATTTATTAGCTTTGCTCAGACCTTTCCCCAGCAGAATGGCACGTGCATACTCATGAGGGCTACAGCAACTGAGCCAATCAGCTTCTCTTTTCAAGGAAGCTTAAGGCTTTATTTTTCAACTGAAAGCTGAGATTCCATTGTAAGCACATGACGCCAGCAGCTGAGGCTTTAGGTAAAACATCCAATATAACGATACCCACAATAAAATCCTGAGTTGGCTACCCTGAGAGATTTTAGTTTTGTCGGAGTGCTCAGTGCCCATGCACAGGCTGCACTGGTGGCCACACACCATCCTAAGTGCTGTATTTAATATCTTATAACAGAGCAGACTGCAGCCACCTTCTTCCATAATACGGAGCTGTGCACAGGGTAGAAAGATACAACATGCCATATTGACCTAAGTGTCTAGGCTGCTGGCATGAGGCAAAGGTACCTTTGCTAGCAATACATTATTCAGCCTCTATGACCTTTGCCCATATTTAAGATGAAGACAACATCAGTGTTCACTGCAGAAACTTGGTGTATTCAGCTTAGGGATCAAATTCAAGCCATGCCTCCTTTTCCTTTCTTCAACGCACTTCCCCAAGAGAGAAAATGTGAACTCATACAATTGCTTTTGGAAACCAGTTTGCTCCTCTATGCAACTAAATAAGCACTCTGCTGTTATTTGTAACAAGATTTACCTTTACAGTAATAATTGCTGTAACCTTTCAGATAAATGCAAGCTTACTCTCTGCACATGCACCTGTCATGGTTGTCATGACAACACTTCTCAAACATGAGAAATCATTCCAGTATTGAAATAGTGTCACCATTCCAAGGATGAATTTTAATGAGCGAGAGCCAAGAGGGGAAATTTATGGAGGCTTGTAAATTATTTAGCAAAGTTTGCCAAGTTAAAGCTGAACAAACCACACAGCAGGAGCCGCCATCTGAAAAACAACCGTATTGCTAAATGTCAGGAATCGGGAGTGTAAAGAATGCCTAAAATAGGTTTGTTCTGGAATGGTGACAGCTGATACACAGTTAAGGCTGCAACTGAGTTTCCATCATAAACTGAATTTGGTTCCCTCTCTCCGAAAAACAAAAACCTTCTTAAAAGTTAGTGTAGCTTCAAAACTGGTAGTTTAGATGTGGAGCCAAGTCAGAAATTTACTTTCAGTTTTGGGGTGGATTGGAAAAGTGGTCCTGCAGTAATGTAGCCTAAAAACAGGTGTTTAGGGAATCTTGAAATGCTTCTCTTGACACTTCACTGGGAGTTGAGCATCAGTCCCTAATTCAGGGCACAATCTATAGTGCCTCTAAGGTGGCTAGTCAGCAACCAGGATTGAACCTACAACTCCACGAAGAATGAGCCTCTGTTGCCCAAGCTAAAAAACTTGGTTAGCCATGGCTGCAGGAACCTCCTGTTCATGGCCCAGCTGCCATTAGAGGGGGCTAGTTAATATTCTGTGCTCACATATTCAGGTCAGGAAAGGAAGAATGAGTCAAAAATAGTTTCTATGCACCATATTTTCAAATATTTGGTAGGAAAACAAAATCCTTGCCTTATTAGATGTGAATATATTAGTTAGTGCTTTGGTGGGGCTATACTGGCCAAGATTTTCAAAAGTAATTGCTGATTTTAGTTTTTGGTAGCCCACACAGAGGCACCTTACAAGAGACTGATTTTCAGAAGTACCAGGGCCCTTCCCTCTGCGAGTCAGTACACTTTAAGCTGTTCGTGAATCCCCAAATCACTGGTCACTTCTGAGAACCTAAGCCAGGGTGTATATTTTACCCACTTGAAATGTGTAATGATGATCTTATAGGAAGAAACCACCTGGCTCTGTACAGTCGGGTCCCAAAACCAGCTTGAATCAGCCACAGACTGATGTATGCTGAAGCGACTCAGTTGGTGCTGTGGCCCCTCGGGAAGTCTAGAGGGCTGGGCTTCCACATGTCAGAGTCTGTCCCTGCCAGGAAGGAAACCCCAGGCGTGATGGAAGAGCACAGTCAGCCAATCAGGAACTGGGGGAAAGGTGCAGACATGGAAGGCAACTAGGGTGACCAGACAGGAAGTGTGAAAAATCGGGATGGGGGTGAGGGATAATGGGAGCCCATATAAGAAAAAGACCCAAAAATCGGGACTGTCCCTATAAAATTGGGACCTCTGATCACCCTAAAGGCAACTGCTATCTTCTCTTTCCCGTGTAACTACAGCATCTTGCTGTCTCATGAGGCTTAGCCCAGTCCTCACAGCTTTCCGGCCAACAGCCAAGCAGACACCTTATTTTATTTCTTGGATTATCTTTGTGTGGTCTCATGTTTTTTAATTAAACCTTATGTGATGAAAATGTAGCTACAGTATTATTGGGGTTTGCTGACTACGTGAGAGCTGCGCGTGCTCCCTATAAATATACATACCCCTGAAAATGAAGGAGGCTTTGCTTTTTGTAAGGCAAGAATCAAGTGGAGTTAACCAATCAGTTATAAAATAAGCAGAAGGGGGTTTAAAAAGGACAGCAGTCTCTCCCCCTGCCAGGGCATTCCTGGTGGGCAGGGGTCCAGGCAGCTGTAAAGGGAATCCTCTCATCTTGGGCCCTGGAACCTCCACATCCCTAAGTGAGCTTGCACAAAGTTTTTCACCTCTCCTCAATAAAACATACATACAGCCTCTAATTACAGCAACTTCAGGGTCTTATGGTCAAACCCTTAGCTGGTTTAATTTCACTGAAGTCAGTGGAGTTCCACCAGCAGAGAGACTGATTCTTAATTATTTTTTTTTTTTTAAAAAGGATCGTTCTAAATAGAGATTGAACCACCAAATAGCCTATTTTGCATTTCCAACTCTCCAGGGCACTTGTTGGTGATGCACTGATTTTCATGTCATCCTTTCTGTAAGTGATCTATGTAAGCAAGCTAGCTTTTTCAAGTGCACGGTATTTTGCACTGCAAATGTGCAAACCACTGTCCAATGTAATCACAATGGGGTGCCCTATAAGTTCATACCGTCTCTATTAAATGCAAACTTAATTATATCACACACAGCACCACTTGTGCAAGACACCAAACCAGTCAATGCCTATGAGGCTAGCGGTTATTTCCACCTTGTAAACTGGCCTAACATATGAAAAGAAAAATTCAAGGTGGATTAGGCTGAAATCCATAAAAACCAAAACACACAATGCACTGCTCAATTTCAGCACATTGCCCACAAATTCAGAGAGAAACATCAATATTATATGCACAGAATTCATCTTAGCTGTTACATACATTACAAGCAAGAAATGCCAATGTTTTCTCCGAATAAAAAGATCCTTCATCTCAGTGAAGTCAGAACTTTGACATTCATTATTGCTTTCCATGAAGCAGCCCACCACCTTCCATGATTAGAATATAGCAATACTTAACAAAGCAAGCATGAGGAGACTATGATGCTGTCTCCCTCTGGTGGCTGTTCCACCTCTGTAACACAGGAACCCCGCAATGACAACTGGGAAGGAGGTCATAAGAACTTCCCGATTCTGGTATGGTTCACCAAAGAATGTCATGTGAGGTCTTAAATGAAAGCCAGGGTCACGCTGGTCATTAATATCATTGGGAAATGTATATATAGATGCTATATAAAGAGAAGCTTCAAAACAAGTTCTTAAAGGCTGTCTTAAGACAGAGTTGACAAACTTGTCCTCTATCACACAAAATACATTTATTTACTTGTCCCCCATTGAGATGTAAATTAAACTTTGTAAGGGAGCAAAATTGATATTGATTTACATACAGTCAGAGAGATGTGAAGTGAACAGTGGAGCAGTGTACAGAAAAAAAACAAGCAATGAGGGGCTGTCTTGTTTCTGAGCAGAGAAAATGAAACATTGGGGTTAAGTAGAAGGCAAGACAACAGCCTCTTATCTTGCACCTAGGAAGTAAATGGGCAGTGCATTTATATTCATGAAAACAAGATTTCAGCTATCCTTGATTGAAATGCCGTGAGGTAAACGGCTTTAGAAAGAAGATTAGCCTGTTAAGTTTAGTCTCTAGAAAGTATGTTATAACTTTGTTTTATATGTAGCCTTTTGTTTCTATTATCCTTACTTACTCTCTCTTGAATCATTGATAACAAATGTATCCTTACTTTCACTATAAATGTATCTCAGTGCTGTGGTATGATGCCAGGTACTGATCCTGAGCTGAATCGTCCAAGCTGACAGAAAACCCTGGCACACTGATGTAGGAAGTGGCTGTGTTATAGCAGCACTACGCCTGTAGCTGTGCCACTGTAGTGCAGACACACTCTGTGAGCAAGCAAATCTTAAGACCTGCTAGCCTCAGGCCTCCTGAAAGCTAAAGATCTTTTGGCTTCTTGCTTTACTGTAAGAGAGTGGGACTCTCCAGAGAGTCACGACCCGGTGCTGGAAGGAGAAGAGACGTGCCCATTGTACCGTTCATTTGAAACCTCTCAGTCTCCTGCGAGCTGCCCAGGTCACCTCTGGCTACCCAGAGGGGACGTTGCCTTTCCCACTCATAGGGATGTTTGCTCAGGTCTCTCTAAGACTGCACATAAAGATTCCATAACGACCCAGCTATTCTGTAAGTGCAAAACATTCCTACCTGTTGGAGGCAACAGGCCTTACAGCAAGAGCTCAGGTAAGTGATGGAGCTGGTAAGTAAGGTGTGACGTTGCACTCCATATGATTTTATGAAAATATGCTAATGAGTGTGAATATAAAAAGGTCCATGGTAAGTTATCATTACAAAGCTTATAATCTACTGAGTTCATCCTATTTGTATGAATGTATCATTCCTGTAGCTGAAACTAGATATATGAAATATAACTGAGGTCCTATTGTAATTATGCAAAGTGTGGGCCATCAGTGGTGGTTTGGAATCTTGATGGCTCCCATTAACTAGGACAATTGACTATAGATGGCTCTGCTTATTTGCAAACCTTTCTGTGAGTCAGGCTAGGAAGAATGGAGGCTGGGGTCTCACATGACATGTGACTATGTCACCTGGTACTGGAATCCATCTTAAACCTGGGGCTTTTCCGTTTAGAAGGAGGGGTGGGGACTCAAAAGACACAAGATTCCCACCTTGTGCCAGAGCTATATAAGAGATGGAACAGAACAAAGGAGGCTGCAGTCATAAGAAATCGCCTAGCTACTACCTGAGCTGGAACAAGGACTGTACGAGGGGAAAGGTTTGGGCCCAGACTAGAAAGGAGTCTAGTCTGTGAAAGAAGCTTATTGGAACATCTCTGAGGGTGAGATTTTATCTTTAATCAGTTTCCTAATGTATTAGGCTTAAACTTGCCTGTTTTTGTTTTATTTTTCTTGGTAACTTACTTTGTTCTGTCTGTTATTACTTGGAACCACTTAAATCCTACTTTTTATATTTAATGAAATCACTTTTGCTTAGTAATTAACCCAGAGTAAGTAATTAATTCCTGGGGGAGCAAACAGCTGTGCATATTTCGCTATCAGTGTTATAGAGGGTGGAGAATTTATGAGTTTACCCTGCATAAGATTTATACAGAGTAAAATGGATTTATTTGGGGTTTGAATCTCACTAGGATCTGGGTGACTGGGTGCTAGGGATAGGAGCACTTCTGAAGCTGTTTCAGTTAAGCCTGCAGCTTTTAGGGGACATGGTTCAGACCTGGGTCTGTGTTTGCAGCAGGCTAGCATGTCTGGCTCAACAAGACAAGGTACTGAAGTCCTAAGCTGGCAGGGAAAACAGGCTCAGAGGTAGTGTCAGCATGTCAGGTAGCAGTCCCAAGGGAATCTCTGTGACCCCACCCATCACACAAGGGTCCTGCCCAGCCCTGGAATACGGAAAAAAACAGGGCTAGTTTGTAAGTGTCACAGGGTAGAAGGATGAGCAATAAGCTGTGTCCGCACAACATGGGCTGGGTCACTAGGGGGAGCAATGCTCTGATGTGCCCCCAAGCAGGCAGCTTCTGTGATACAATCTGCCTGGTGCTCTGCTAGGGAAGCACAGCTGTGCAACATCTCCCGTGTAGGGCTGTGGCTTACAAGAACTCTTTTAGCCCTTTCCCTTCCTTACTCTGAGCCCCTGAGCACACACTCCCTGCGATGCCCAGGGGTCTAACAAGTGAGGAGCTGGAATAAATGGCACAAAGGAAGCAGCATGGGGCTGGATTTCCCTTACACCTTCTGTGGGCTCCTCACTGTTTAAATTATGCCAGCACTGACTCCCTCATTCAGGAGCAGAGTCAGCAAAAGCTGATCTAGAGAACTCTAATGGTGCAAGGAAGCCCATAAGTGTGCAAGGTGAACCTGCCTACACCACCCACCCATCCACTCTGAATCTGAGCTCTTGACAACAGTGCTACCCCTGGCTTTTGGCATAAACTTCATACTGCATAGACTGTCTAACATGACTTTCAAACATTAAGGAATGCCAAGAACAAATATTTTTCGCACACTATTTACAAGCTTCACCATTAAAAAATGCATTTGACAATGTTCTATAAAGAGCAAAATGTAAGTGACTGCATTTATGCCTGACGTGATACTAAATAACCTGAAATAAAGATAAGATTGCCAAGTACCATGGATTAGACTAACAGCCAGCAGGCATTATGGCATCTCATGAAAAGCCTTTTCCCCTGAAGTCACAAATGTATCCAGGCAACCTGCCCTCCTTGTCTCTTATGTCCCTTATTAAGTCATTCATAGCTGTTTGCCTTACAGCTGTGGAGCATCAACATGAACAAGGAGGCAATAGACTGATAGGACAGGTTTTTCTGCTGTCAGGTAGATCTTAGGTCAAAGTACCAGCGTGCAGTCTATTTCCAGAAGTACCACTGAAGCAGTATATCTGACATAGTTTATACTGACTGTGGAATAAATGAAACAATCACAAATGTATGCAGTGTAGTCATAGCCATGTAGGTCTCAGGATATCAGAGAGACAAGGTGGTGAGGGAATGATCTGTTATTGGACCAACTGTTGTTGGTGAGACAGGCAAGCTTTTGAGCCACACAGTGTGGCTCGAAAGCTTGTCTCTCCCACCAGCAGGAGATGGTCCAATAACAGTCCGTTCCCTCACCCACCTTGTCCCTCTACTATCAAAAAATTAACATATTAAACCTAAACTCTTTGACTTCGTTAAAGACACTGGCTCATTAAGCCTCCTAGCAACAGGATGCTAAAACATGTTCGCAGGCAGAAAGTAAACTACCAATGTTTGTTAATGGTGAATTTGAGACCCAAGGTGGTTCTCTGTGCAGTGGGGTCTGGTTCTGAGACACACCAGAAATCAAACCCGCTACTCCAAGGACAGCAGAAAAAAAGTCAAATTCTCCCTTCCGTTACCAAGGAGACGATTTCAACAGAGATAAACAAAGGGGATGAGCTTGGCTGCCAATAACGTGAACGTGGAAAGCCACCCCAGTGCTCTGCGACGTGCTCTTTATACGAGTGATGAGCGGGGGAAGCGGAGAAGCTCCCTTTCAACCACCTGCTCTTAGCACTGCAACGTGACAATAACGCTCACCACGGCTTCAGTAAAACCAGGCAGAGTCAAAGAAAGGGAAAAGCCCCCAAGTCAGACGGGGCATGTCAATGGGACTTGCACTCTTAAATCCACTGGTCATTGTGGACACCCAACCCTGAACTTCCCATCACTCTTCTGGCAGCTGATTATCACACAAAGACTCAAGTGACAGGAAGTCTAAAGGACGAAGAGTCTTGGTTCACAGGAGCTGGTGCAAACAAAGGGCCCTTTTGTTCCATCTGCCAAGCAGCCTGCAGGAATATGTTCAAATCAATGTCAGTGGCAGTGCACTGACAAAAACCGGCTAGGCTGGAGCTCCCCAACATGCAGGTGGCAGGTGTGCTGGCGAGCGTGACCACTGCTCACAAGAGGTATGGTAGCATCAGAAAGGATGTGGGCTACCCAGAGAGCAGAGCGAGCATGTCTACAGGATATCTGCGGTGTGGTTTGTCCTCTGGGCTGCCACATGTCCTGTACATAATGCACTGCTGTGCCCAGGACAGCAGCATTAAAGCACGCACCACTGGTAGGGCAGACAGGGACTCTGAGAATGAACGGAGGTCAGCACTGTCCAGGTAGACCCTCACAGCCAGGAGGTGTATGGGACTGTGGGGATTCCCACCCAGATCCTGTGTGCCTGAGTGATCCACTCAGCATTGGAGATAAGTCAGGCATAGAGCTGTGGCTACCTCAAAACCGCCAGCGGGGATCTTCTCCCAAGAGCTGAATGGCTGGAGTGTCGTAGCAGTGAGTGAGCAGGATTTGGGGCTACTAAGAAACATAATGGACAGGAGAGAGACAGAGGGATCCCACAGATCCTGATTCTAAGTGCAGCAGGACCGGCACGTGCCCCCATCCCACCACTGTTTCCATAACAATGCCTGGGTGCAGACTGCATGTGCATCACAACCCAGAGATCCTTCGTTTCCCCAGGCTTGTGAGCAGGAGGTGGATTAAGCACAGGATACGTAAATTCAGGGCAGATGGATTATTGTTAGGTCTGAGAAGAAGAGTTCATAACTAATTTGCCCACGTTTTATTGTACATGCCCCTACAGAGAAAGGGCAGGCACGTTTTAAAGACACTGAAATAAATAAATCCTGCCAGTGGAGTCCTCAGAGTGGTTTCAGCCCCAAATAAGGCAGTCATTTCAGCAAAGGTCATCTTTCGGTGCTCTTAGTGTAGGCCCATCTTTTTACATAAAGGTCATCAGAGGAGACTTCTCTGCCGAAAACGAGCTAAATCTAGTTAGCTCTGCTGCTAACAAATGATTTCCCTTTGTGGTCAGCTCAGCAGCATTAGTCTCTATAAGTGCTGAAGATCAATTGATGTATAAAATCATAGCTCCAACATCATACCCAGGCCTGCAGAGCATCACACGCAGGGACAGTTTGGACTCAGAATCAGCCAAGCAGGAATATCCACGGCTTCATTCCAGAGAGGAAGCTGCATCGGTTTTCTTGAGGCAGTGCCCATCCAGAGACGCGCTTCTCACCAGGAACACGGGGCAGGGATCACGGGGCATTAACGTCTCTTATTCTACCTGGAGGCCTACGTCTTCCCAAGCTATTCTGAGTGCCCCGGTTTGGGGATCTTTAAGGGCCTGACTTTCAGAGAGCAGGTGCTCAGGACTTTCTGCCAATCAGGACGCTGGAAGGTGTCTAAGGTTGCATACCCCAAATCACTGTTTTCAGGTACGAATAACTTCGCCGCTCTGTAACCACGCAGGCTGAAATTCTCTTTGCCAGATGTCTGCCTCGGGCGGATTTCTTTTTCTGGGAAGGTTTCAGCTGAAATGGTCCAGCCATTTCCGAGAACAAGCTTAGGGAATAATACTCTGTTTTGCCCATGTTAAAAAGAAATTGCTTCCAGCATTTCACTGGGAAGCTGCAGTGCCCTGGTGCTTTGGAGCAGGGATTGCAATTTGGCATCATCCCTGTGAAAATGTGAAAATCCCTCACTCCGGGGACGTGCCTCGTGCTAACCTTGTGAAAATATGAAAATCTCTCATGCCGGGGACGTGCCTCGTGCTAACCTTGTGAAAATGTGAAAATCCCTCACGCCAGGGATGTGCCTCATGCTAACCCTGTGAAAATATGTCCAAGCACGAGCCTCGGAAAATCTCGGTTTACACATACTCAGTAAACATGAGTTTGGCAGCTGAATTCCTCCAAAGATTCCAGCTTAGGGTGACCAGATGTCCTGATTTCATAGTGACAGTCCCAATATTTGGGGCTTTTTTAATGTGGGTCCTATTACCCCCCATCTCCTTTCCCGATTTTTCACACTTGCTATCTGGTCACTCTATTCCAGCTGCATTGAACATGCTCCGTCCCCTCACAGCTCCTACACATGACCAGATTGCCCATGCGTCCCTCCCCACCCGAATCTGAGCATAATTCAGCCTGGGGTGCAGAGGCTGAGCCATGGTCGACACTACAAACATAGGTTGGTATAACTACATCCCTCAGGGGTATGGAAAATCCACACCCTGAGCGATGCAATTACACCAAACTCCCAGGGTAGACAGCACTACATTGATGGGAGGGCTTATCATAGAATATCAGGGTTGAAAGAGACCTCAGGAGGTATCTAGTCCAACCTCCTGCTCAAAGCAGGACCAACCCCAACTAAATCATCTCAGCCAGGGCTTTGTCAAGCCTGGCCTTAAAAATCTCTAAGGACAGATTCCACCATATCCCTAGGGAACCCATTCAAGTGCTTCACCACCCTCCTAGAGAAAAAGTTTTTCCTAATATCCAACCTAAACCTTCCCCAGTGCAACCTGAGACCATTGCTCCTTGTTCTGTCATCTGCCACCACTGAGAACAGTCTAGATCCATCCTCTTTATAACCCCTCTTCAGTTAGTTGAAGGCTGCTATCAAATCCTCCCTCACGCTTTTCTTCTGCAGACTAAATAAGCCCGGTTCCCTCAGCATCTCCTCATAAGTCATGTGCCCCAGACCCATAACAATTTTTGTTGTCCTCTCCTGGACTCTCTCCAATTTGTCCACATCCTTTTGTAGTGGGGGGCTCAAAACTGGATGCAATATTCCAGATGTGGCCTCACCAGTGCCAAATAGAGAGGAACAATCACTTCCCTCGATCTGCTGGCAATACTCCTGCTAATGCAGACCAATATGCCGTTGGCCTTCTTGGCAACAAGGGCACAGTGCTGACTCGTAGCCAGCTTCTCATGCACTGTAACCCCCAGGTCCTTTTCTGCAGAACTGCTGCTTAGCCAGCTGGTTCCCAGCCTGCAGAGTGCATGGGATTCTTCCTTCCTAAGTGCAGGGCTGTGCACTTGTCCTTGCTGAACCTCATCAGATTTCTTTTAGCCCAGTCCTCCAATTTGCTTAGGTCACTCTGGACCCTATTCCTACCCTCCAGCATATCTACCTCTCCCCCCAGCTTAGTGTCATCTGAGAACTTGCTGAGGGTGCAACCCATCCTATCATCCAGATCATTAATGAAGACGTCGAACAAAACTGGCCTCAGGACCAACCCCTGGGGCACTCCGCTTGATACCAGCTGCCAACTAGACATCGAGCCATTCATCACTAGCCGTTGAGACTGACAATCTAACCAGCTTTCTATCCACCTTACAGTCCATTCATCCAATCCATGCTTCTTTAACCTGATGGCAAGAATACTGTGAGAGTCTGAATCAAAAGCTTTGTTAGTCAAGATAATATCATGTCCACCGCTTTTCCCCATATCCACAGAGCCTGTTATTTCATCATAGAAGACAATCAGGTTGGTCACGTATGACTTGCCCATGCTGACTGTTCCTGATCACCTTCCTCTCCTCCAAGTGCTTCAAAATGGATTCCTTGAAGACCTGCTCCAGAACTTTTCCGGGACTGAGGTGAAGCTGACTGGTCTGTAGTTCCCCAGATTCTCCTCCTTCCCTTGTTTAAAGACAGACATTAAAGATTTACCTTCTTCCAGTCACCCAGGACCTCCCCCGATGGGAGAAGCTCTCCTCTGGCATGGGCAGTATCTTCACTCAGCACTACGGCAGCGCAGCTGCAGAGCTCTCAGCCCTGGGACACCCCAGCAGTGTTTTCTCCGCAATTACTGCTCTGGGCTGGTGCGGCTCAGGGCACCCAAATCAAGAGCAGAGACCCCATGAGCAGGGAGGGGGACAGTAAGCGACCTGACGCGAAGACAGAGGTTGCAGAAGGGGAGAGGGGGGAAGTGGGAAGCGACGCAGGGTTGGGGTGGGAGGGAGGGATAGGAGCAGAGAGGTAGAAGCTCGAGGTAGGTGAGAGGAACAAGGGAGAGGAGAAAGGAGGAGAAGAAGCTGGGGATGGGGAGGAGAGGAACCAAGGTTGGGGAACATGGGCAGGAGTTCGAGCTGGCGATCAGACAGAAGCCAAGCAGGGGGGGAACACGAAGGAGCTGGGAGCGGGGGAAGGGAAGAGAGCAGCAAGGGAAGACAGGAGCTGGAAAGGGTGGCCATAGAAGCAGAAGGGCCTGGGGAGAGACTGGAGGGAAGGGGCAGAAGCGTCTGTGCCCACTAGAGAGCACTTCCCTCCAGAACCTGGATTGGAGCATTAAAGAGCTGTGAACCTGTGAACCTGTGAGCATTAAAGAGCATTAAAGAGCTGTGAACCTGTGAACCTGTGTGTTCTCTAGTGGCAGGTCAGCACCAAGAGAGTCTCCCACTACTACCGTAGATGTTGTTAGCTCAAGTGGCCGAGGTCTGAAGATCCCAGCCCTGCACGTGGGGGTTAATATACTTTCACTTGAGGACATTTTTGTTTTTCAATGTTTAACTTACCAAAAAACATAGGAAATTTTACCCAAACCCAACCACCCACAACAAACCAACCCACCTGCCCACCCTACGTTAAAAAGAACATTGTTGAGGTTGCAAAGTCAAACACTTAACGGAAATGCCAGAAATTAGGTTGTCTGTGCACTGTTCTTTAGGTGCACTTCATTAGCAGGGGACCCAGACAGCTGCAGTCTCTGTTCCTCAAGCATCTAGACTTGGGTGTCTGGAGGGGCTGGGAGAGGAAATACCCCCTTCTTCAAGGCAAGACAGGCCCTTCAGCCCTCAAGGAGCCCTGAGGGATGGGGAAAGAACCCCACCAAGAAAGGAAATGGCGAAAGAGGCCACAGATCTCGGTGGGCCACAGGGCCTTATGCAAAGCCACGGAAGGCTGTGGACAGACGCTCACTGGGCTCCAGGGGACTTTGGATTAGCTCCTCTCTCTTTCCATTTCTGCCTGCTGTCTTGTCTCTACTGCCCTTCCAGCTGCCCTTGGAGCTCCCAGCTGTAGGGAGGAGAAACAAAACAAGGACACTATCTCCCCCACGATTTTCCTCCCCACTCACTGCAGGCTAGGAGGGCGAATCCTTTGCTGTGAGGAGTTCTGGGGTCAGACGATGAAGGTTTCCCTGCCAGCAATACCCGAGAGAGAAATACCAGACGAAGAGACAAAGCTTCTTACTGAAGTAAATTAATACAACTCCCCATTTTAGGGCTATTAGTCACGGTCAGTCCCCATGCTGTTAATTTCTGTGCACACATGGGTTTCTGCTAATCACTGTGAGAATGACAAGCTCTTTAAAACAACATTGGCATTCTTTCTTGTTAGCTCATGCTGTGGGGATGGGATGATGGGAATGTTAATTAAAAGCTGGAAGGAAGACAGTTGAGGACTGGACTGACAGGTCACACTCACGGGCAGACACACAAATAACTAGCAAACTCAGGGATGGAGTCGGTAGGTCTCCTTTGAGAGTCCAGATCCGGGCACTGAGTTACACGTTTGACCCAGGCTTTATCAGAGCAGCTCTGTGCTTGGAACAGGACACCCTGGAACATTGCAGCAGCAGATACAGAACCCCTAAGCTCTGGATCTAAATGGCTGAGCTCCCTCTGTTGATCCAGCTAAAAGAACTGCTGGTGGAAAGCCTCTCCCTGGGCCTCCTGAGCTATCAGATTTGTTAGCTAAAAGACTGCAGCCAACTCTGATGTTTTGCATGATACAGCCACTAGAGGGGACAGAGACCCATACTGGGTTACATCTCTTAGTACAGCCCTGAAGAAGAGCTCTGTGTAGTTCCAAAGCTCATCTCTCTCACCATCCACAAGTTATTCCCTGGTTCAGCTTGTCTCTCTAGTATTGTGGGACCGACAGGCCTACAACCCCAGTGCACACAGTATACACTACGTTACGACTCTCCTATCGGCAGGGTTTTACCATCTCACTGGGAGCACCAGGAAGTTTGAGAGGAACTGAACCCATCCGTCAGTTCATCTCCTCCACCTCCGCCCCTGCCTTGGCTTTACATGCACAAGTGCAGACTAAATCCCCTCCTGCCAGCTGCTCTGGATGGGCAGGAGGTGCAAAGGCACATGTGGTCACTATGCGGACTTGAGGCCAAAGTGCATTTGGCTCATACATCCCCAATAGCAGGGATACAATGCCACCATTTTGCCCTGGCAGCCGGCACGTTGGAGCATCACTCCAGTCCATTCCCTTGTCCTCACACACACAGGGCTACAATTTAAAAAATGGCCCACAGTTTTGAGTGCCTGTAATTTTGGCTGCTCAGTTTGAGACACCTGGGTGGCTGTTTGTCAGTGAGGCCAAGCTCCCCGACGCCATACGGGATAGGAAGTAACAGTTGGTCCCATAAGCTGGTAGGCAGGGGACATCAGGTCTGCAGTCCTGCCCGTATAGGGCCAGATTCAGCAATCAGTCCCTACTGAGGGCAGCACTTCAGCACCTGCTTAAGTTTCACTGCGACTTAAACATGGAGTCCACTGCTCTGCTGAATCAGGGCCATGCTGCAACTGGCTTACGGCAGAAAAGTCCCCTCCGGTGCCTGGTTGCAGCTGAGGGAAGATCCTGCTATAGAAAGTACTTGTGATGGGTTAGGCACTGATTCAGGAAAGCACATAAGCACATGCTGAAATGCTGTTATGTCCTGGGATGATGGGACTTTACACTCGTACATTGTGTTATCAGGCTGATCTCTGAAGGGCTTGAATACTGACCACTACCTTCTTTTTAGAACTGTTTAGTTCCATATTTTTGAATGCATACGGTTTTATTACATTAATATTCCATGATATTTCTACTGTACATTTCAACTGTAATGTGAACTAACTGGCTTAAAGAGGCACCAACCTGAAAACTAGCCAATTAAAAATATGAGTTAAAAGTACAGCAGTTGCTGGTTTTCTTTTTCTCTATGAACTCTCTCCTGTTGCTGTCTGAAAGACCCATATGAAAAACATAGGCCTGGTCTATGCTACCAAGTTTGTCGGCATAACTATGTTGGTTGGGGTGTGAAAAAAACCACATTCCCGCCATGGACACAGCTCTGCTAGCAAACTCCCCAGCACAGCTGCAGTTGCAGCTATACCAACAGAACAGCACTTCTGTCAGGACAGCTAACGTAGCACGGGGAAGTGGTGTTACTATGCCGACTCCTTCGGTTGGCATAAGCCGTGTTCACCCTAGGGAGCTCTGTGGGTATAGCTGTACTGGTGAAGCATGGAGAGTAGATAGGGCCTAATTAAATGACTGCTCAGGGGAGTCAATGAAAATGATTCCATAGAAATTGCTCTGAAATTCACAAATGGGGGCAGGGAGCAGAGAGAGACAACGTTCTCCAATTGCTTTCAGTCCTAGTAACAGAAGGGGCGGACGGTACATATTGTTCAAGAAAACAAGTGTGTTCTTTTTTTAAAAAAAAGTTACCAAAGATTATCATCTATTATTAAATCAAGGACGGGAGCAGAGGAATAGCCACTGTTCCCCATCACAGCATCATGGCGCCAGAATCAGAAGAATCACCATGCTGCTCCTGAGGTCTGGCTCCACCTCCCTTTATCCCGCCCCGGTCTGTACACTGGAAGCTTGGATTTCCTTCTGCAGTGCCATATAAAGAGAAAATCATAGTAATTAAACTAATTTGTTCAAATCAATTTCTTTGGAAAATGAGAGAGAACGAGCCTGACTCTAGGAAGAAATAATCCCTGCAGTGCTCTGGCAATGAGAGAAAGTAATGCCACACCAGGAGGCCACTACATTATCTGCACAGGAGAGCATCAGTCTGTGGTGTAATTTGGATGTGCCGAAATTGTTTGCTCACCAGTCCCTGTGGAATCTGCAGCTGAAGTCAGAAAACCTGGCCCTCAGTGTTCAGCAAACACCACGCAGCGGCAAGACACAGTCATGTTTCATCTCCCTTCTGATGCTCTAGGAAACAAGGTCATCTATTCCTGCCACCGGGCCTTCACTGAGCCTCACACAGCTTGCAGGCAGCGTACAGGTAGCACCATTTGGGAACAGGCACATTACAGCCCCATACCTGAGCACTGCAGGCTGAGTACCTTCTATCCTCCCCTCCCTTTCCAGATACCCAGGGTCAGAAGTTAACTTTTCTTGTCATGAGAAACGATTCCTCCCAAACCTAATTCAAAAAGTAATTTAAAAAATACAACGTTTATTGGCCAATCACAGCAGGCCCAAGAGAATGACAGCCTACACGGACGCAAGGTGGGGTCAGAGGGTTGAGGGTTTCCCAGAGTGGGGAGACCCAGAGACAGAGTGTGAAGGTACTGCTAGGGGGCAGCACCCCAGGTATGGGGCACTGGGGTTGAGGGAGGGACACGGGGCCAGCGGACAGCGAGACACCAGCCTGCAGAGGGTGCTCTGTGCTGAAGACGAGCTAATTCCTGGACGACCAGCAGGAGGCGCCACAGGGGTGAGTTGCTGACCCGCTACATGCTCCCGCTGACGTCAGCGGTCTTGGGATCAGTCACTACATCTGGTTTAGAACCATTCAGATACTCATTGGAATTCTCCACACCTCTTGTGTCTGCTAATCTGGCCTGGCAGTCTGATGAGAACAGGCTTTCTTGTCAAGTTTCCTGATATTTCTATTTCCTGCTGGGCCAGAAATATACTAGAAGACCAGCCTTCCTTACACTTTTTAAGCACTTCCACTTCTGGAGTGAGACCAGCCCCAGAGAGGCACATAAAAATGAAAGGGGCAAGTGCAACTGGGATTTGGATCAAACTTGGGGTGAAGATTTGCTGGGGGGTTGCACTTCAACAGAGTTTCAGAGCTACACTGGGAGAGAGGGCTCAGCTGGGAAGTCATGAAGAAGTGTGCTCAAGCATTCAGACATAGACCGCATATGGGCTGAACACAAGATGAACTTAAAAGGAAAGTAGAGAGTAGCCCCATTTCTATGCTAAGGCCACATGTCCAGCAGTGTTCAGATGTGAGAAAACAGCTGCTGCCACTCTGAACGGGCACCATTGTGAGGAGATGAATTTTATTATTCTGAGGTTCTTCCCCACAGAGATGTCCAAGAGTGCATTAAAGGAAGCAGTGTAATGTTATTAGTGTTACCTCACTGAAGTTGTCAAGCCATGAAAGGTTAAAAAAGCTACCTTGGGATTTGGGGTTGTACTGCACACACAGCGAAGAGAGATTTTTAATTTGTCTCTCTTTTTAAGAGAGCTCTGTGATGTCTCAATGGCATTATAAAATCTCTAGCAGGGGCCTTTCGCTTTACACATTTGTGGCCACCACAGACTCTAGAGCAGTATTTTGCAGAGAGATCTAAATGCTGCATCATGTTACCCAATGAATGCCTTGTTTCTTCTATTGATCTTTGGAGGAAAATTCCAGAGGGACTTGTGAGTAAAAGAACTCCGCACCTCTGCTGTACACAAACTGTTTCACGTCTTCAAATGAGCAGTTAGGCATGAAAGTGTATTTTCAGCTCCCTGCCTGAGGCAGGTTCAGAGAGGATAGTAATAATTTACATATGAAACATCCTGTAAAAAGATGGAGAGTGAGAACTACAACAAATTTAGGACCATAAATGGAATCTTCATCATAAAAATTTGTGGATGAAACATACATTTTATACCAGCAATGTTAAAGAACTGGACTCTATAATTTGGCAAAATTAAATCGATTGCCATTAGTTGCTCTCATTAGCTGCCAAAATGCATCTAGGTAGTGCAGTATGGCTTTAAGGAGGCTAATTACCAAATTCTGAAGACAAGAATCACTAAAACCAAGTGGGTCCATGGAAGGATTATTTCTTTCATTTTACAGATGGAGCTCTGAGGCACAAAGAGATTAAGTGATTTGCTCAAGGTCACAGGGAGTCTGTGGCAGAAATGGGAACTGAAGCCAGCACTTGTGTGTCCCACTCCGGTATCTTAAACCCTAACTCTATGCACCGCAGGACTTGTGCATCTGCAGAGTGTCCTTTCATTGCTTCCCTCTACCAAAGAGCATCAAACTCCAGTGCACAGGAGGAGCAAACTGGTTTCTCAGGCTCTTAAAACTCTCTGACTGAGGCTGTCAGTTTACACTCAAAAATGGCACTAACGCATCCATTAGGTATTTTGTCCACGTGTCCTGGCCGGTCATCATTTCCAAGTTCTTGGTTGCTGAATATTTTGATGATAGGAAATGCACCATCACTGATGTTCAACAATGCACAAATTACATTGATTTAAATAGCAGTCTTCTAACGAGCTTGCGAGGCAGCTTGTTCCACATCGCCTCATCATGCCTCCTGATTTGAGCCTTCTTCTGGTCACTCATGAAGTCTGTCACAACAGGAAGAGCAGAGATTTCTATGGCCATTCTCTTCCTTGGAGGCCAGCTGACTGAAATTCCGGGCCCCAGGGCCAGGGCCATTCCTAGTGGGGGCGAGGCCCAGGGCAGAAGCGACGAATCCGTCATTCTCGGGACTGCCCATGCAGGCCCACAGGGGCCCCCACAACACGGAGGCCTGGAGCGGTCTCACACACGTAGGTGCCCTGAGGCCTGCCTGGTTGATTTAAAAGGGCCCCAGGGCCACAGGTGCTGCAGCAGCAGTAGCAGCCGGGGGCCACGGGGCCCTTTTAAATTGCCCGGCCCCCTGGGCAACTGCCCTCTCTGCCCCTGTCAGCAGGTCTGCTTACTTATGATTAAATCCTGGTCCAGTTAGCCATTAAATCTTACAACTGCTTTTTGGCTCTTTCTTTTCCTGTGACATAGAAAGTCATAGAAATATAGGGCTGGAAGGGACTCCAGAAGTCCTCAAGTCCAACCCCTGCACTGATGCAGGACCAAGCAACCCTACACCATCCCTGACAGGTGTTTGTCCAACTTGTTTCTAAAACCCACCAGGGACGGGGATTCCACAGCCTCCTTTGGAAGTCTGTTCCAGAGTTTAACTACCCTGAGAGTTAGAGTTTTTTCAAACTCGCCTAAATCTCCCTTGCTGCAATTTAAACTCATTACATCTTGTCCTTCCTTCTGTGGATATGGAGAACAATTGATCACAAATGGTTCAGAGAAGAACCATGAGAATGATTAAAGGGTTAGAAAACCTGCCTTCTAGTTACAGACTCAAGGAGCTCAATCTATTTAGCTTAACAGAGAAAAGGTAAAGGGGTGTCTTGATCACAGTCTACCTACATGGAGAACAAATATTTGATAGTGGGCTTTTAAGTCTGGAAGACAAAGGTCTGATGCCATCCAACAGCTGGAAGCTGAAGCTAGACAAACTGACACTGGAAATAAGGTGTACATTTTTAACAGTGAAGGTAATTAACCATTGGAACAATTTATCAAGGGTCATCACTGGCAATTTTTAAATCAAGATAGGATGTTTTTTGAAAGACATTCCTAGCTCAAAAGGAATTATTTGGGGAAGTTCTGTGACCTGCATTATACAGGAGGTCAGACTAGATTATCACAATGGTCCCTTCTGGCCTTAGAATCTATGAATCACTGTCCTCTTTATAACAGCTCAGACCATATTTGAAGACTATCAGGTTCCACCTCAGTCTTTTCAAGACTAAACATGCCCAGTTTTTAAATCTTCCTTCTCAACCTTTATCATTGCTCTTGCTCTCCTCTGGACTCCATCCAATTTGTCCACATATTTCCTGGAGCATGGCATTCAAAATTGGACACAGTTCTTCAGCTGAGGTTTCATCCGTGCAGAAGAGAACAGGACAATTACCTCCCTATGTCCTACATACAACACTCCTGTTACTGATATTAGCCTTGCTTACAACTGCATCACATGTTTGACTCATCTTCAATTTGTGATCCACTGTCGCTCACACAACCATTTCAGCAGTACCATCCCTACCCTACTATTCCCCACTTTGTAGTTGTGCACCTGATTTTTTCTTCCTAAGTAAAGCACTTCATACTTTGACTATACATTGCAGATTTTGTTGAATGTCTCACAGTGTGGGACTGACAACTAAAAAATGCCTTTTCTGGTGTGGAAAAATGGATTGTGTTATACGGTAACAGTATGAAGTGAATGGGCTGGATGCTCAGCAATTGTAAATTGGCCTAGCCCCACAGACTCCACAGGACGGTTGCAAGGATGTGGGGCCCAGAACCAGGGTCTGCTGCTGACTCAGCACTGTCTACCATGGGGATGAGTCAGTTTAACCGCATTGCTCCCGTCTCTCGACCCATCTTTCACAGAGCTATTGCCTCTTGGGGAGGTGAATCAACTTCCACCTTTCAGTTCCACTCAGTGTCCCCTAGCTCTTGTGTTATGAGATAGGAAGGACAAACTCCCAAGGTGACTTTGATAATATTCCTTATTTGATGTATTTTTAGTGTGTCCCTGCTGATTCCTCTCTTTTCTAATGGAACAATCCTAATAGCTTGTCAACCCCTCCAGTTCTACCACACCAGTTTGGAGATGGGGTGCGCTGTACTGCTCACAGGGTTCCTGGCTACACTCAGCCTCCCTCAGTTGCACCAGTGGAAGATTTTAAGAAAAATCTCAGTGTAAACAAAGTTGCAAATATTTGCTTGATAGAGCCTGTGAACAAGTCCTCAATCCTGAGCATATTCAGCAGCAGATGTATCTAAACTTTTAAATCACTTTGAAACACAATAGTAAAGATGGGCTTCTAGATAAGGCACTGCACTGAGATTCAGGAGAGATGGGATGAATGACACCTCTGCCACAGATTCCCTGTGTGACCTTGGATCTGTCTCTTAACCTCTCTGTGCATCTAGGAAACTGAGATGGTAACACTTCCTTTTTCTGTCCTGTCTGTTTAGGCTGTGAGATCTTCAGAACAGGAACTCTCTCTCACTAGTTGTATGTGCAGCACCCAGCACCATGTATTACAGTAGCTGGAGGCCCCACCAAACAGTAGTGAGAAATGCTGTCAGATGAGCTGAAAAACTGTGCATAACTAAGAGTTCATCTCTATGCAGAAATCAAGATAGCTTAACTCTCGCATGGGCTATAGCCTGTAGGTACTGGAACTGAAACAGAGCCCCTAAAGAACCTATATAGTCAAGTCATGCTCCCAAGACGAATTCTTGCCACATATAATTTGAACTGAACACTCAGAAAGACAGGACTCAAGAGTCTCTCTCTGTATGCCAATAGCAGAAGACAGACAGAGTTTAAGAATCCCTTGTGAAAAGCCACAACAATCAAGGAAAACTCAAACAGGGCCTTGAGATATGACAGAAATAAGGTCATTAAAAGGCTTAATCAAATCACTGTCTTATTTTAAAGTAATTCCTAATTTACCTAAGTAGTACTCTGCCTAGCCTCCACTATACCATCGGAGCCAGCTATTTCCCCCAACATATAACCTGTGCCAATACTTTCCCAAACTGGATCCAACATACATCCAGCTAGGTGGATTCAAAGGACATGTCTCAGCCAATCACATACATGCAGGGACAAGGAGATTTTCAGAAGCTGGTTAGATGCTAAAATTCCCTTTGAAACTCAGTGAGCACCTAACTCCATTTGTGCCTTTGAGTATCTCCCTCCCCCTCTTTGGAAGCAGAAAACAAAGGATGATGATGGTTATTATTAAAGAAAAATGTAGAGAAAACTGGCTAGTCCATCCAACATCAAGCTGAACAAAACTTGGGCTTTTTAATGTCCAAGCTTTTGACTCCCAGCTTCCCAGATGATAATATCTGGCAACACTTCCATTTAACGTACGGATCCAATTCTGCCCTCACTTAGATTGGTGCAAACCCCATTCAGTCGGTGAGGTCAAAACTGTGGCCTAGGAACGTAGCTGCTTCCCTGAAGCTGTTCCCTTTGTAGGTATGTGAGTGAACTCCACCTCTGGCTGTAGATCAGGCCAGTGTAACAATGTAGTTCAGGCTGTAAACAGCTGAGAACTCCCTGTACAATTTTCTCTCATGCCAGTGGTAAAGTCAGTCATATTTCAGCCCACCGGGGCTGATGCGCAAAGCTATCTGTCAGGGCTATAACCGGCTGCATCACTGTTCTGGCTACAAACACGACAGGAGTAGCAAGTTTTATAGATCAGGTCCCAGGAGAGAAAACCCTTTTGTCAGGAAGAAAAGGTAGGTCTGCACTTCACAGGCTGCAGCTGCATGGCAGTAGCACTTCAGTGAAGACGCTGCCTATGCCAATGGGAGGGCTTCTCCCCTCAGTGCTATAAATCCACCTCCCCGAGTGGCGGGAGCTATGCCAACAAGAGAATTCTTCCGTCAGTTTAGCACTATCTGCCCTGGGGGTTAGATCACTTTTATTGTCTCACTGACAGCTGTGGATTATACCAATCTAATTGCCTAGCATAGAGCTGCCCAAGCGAGAGCAGCAAGACCCACTGCCACCAGGTCAGCGTCTCACTTCTCAACCATTTTCAAGTATGATGTGCGCCAAAGCCCTGGGAGCACGCTGCCACACTTCTAATGACTGAATGCTTGCTCCACGGGGGAAGGGAAGTAAGGCCCTTTTCTCCTTTGAATAGGGTTGGATCTCTGTCTACATTAAATAAAATCCAGGAGATGGCTGATGCAAAGGTAAAGATACAGTTTGAATAGTATCCGCATGGGAAACTGTCCTCACTGGTGGTCTTACTGGAGAAGGAATTCTTGATTTCACATAGATATAGGACATGGCCCATTCTCTTGAGGTGTCAAAAAGAAAGACTTTTTCTTTCCTAATGAGGACAGCGAGGTTTTGCCTTTAAGAGGGGAGAAAGGCATGACTGTAACTAACCTATCAGCTCAGATACTCCCTTGGCACAGATACAGATGGCAACCCACAGACACTGATGCCATGACACAGACACAGACACAGACACAGACACAGACACAGACACAGACACACACACACACACACACACACACTAGCATCCTAGAGGAATTCAGATACAATAAGGAACTGCAGCACCTGAACACTTGCAGCCTCGAGCCTGGCCATGTTAGAGTTTCATACCAGAAAAAACCCAGCGTTTAATTTGTGCCGGGGCTTGTAGAGCTGAGCCCCAGCACTTCTAGGCTTGCCGCATCAGTTATTAAAATGTAAACATTGCTTGAGCCCTGGCACTTCTTTCATTACAAAGGAAGCACTGAGAAAATCAGCACTGTTCCTATTTCCCCCTGTTACCTCTGCTCAGGATTATCAGCCTCCCATACCTAAAGATTTCTTCTCCCTTGATGGGCACATACAGTGCCCAGGAACATTAGGTGTTCGGGGCTGTCTGCAGCTATCAGGCATTGCACTGAAAAGAGACTGACACTGCGATGAATAAGACTGGCCAACCTAACAGACAGGAATAATATTCACTATGAATCTTGCTCTTTGTTAGGCCCACAAAATGTTCATGAACCCATCCTGATTTTCTTGTTCATTATAAGAATTTGCTGATTTGTTTGGATGAATAATGAATTCCCATGAACCATTCACTTTGACTACTTGTTATTTGTGTTGTGCGGCTGATTTCCTAAGTCACACAGTATCTAATCAGGGACTAGAAATGATACCTGAAGTATTTTAAGAACAGCAAAAAGTGAAAAGAGACTAATTAAAATAACATTCCCAGGGTGAATTTTCAGAGTTCTTATTCTGAAGGCTCAGCTCTGAAGTTGGCAGGATGTGCACTGGAATACTTGGTGGCTTTCAAAATACCATGTATAAGCAGCAACTAATAGGACATGGCGAATCACAGCAATCCAAGCTCGGCATCGTATTATCGACCCCAGCTTTGTTTCTCTCTGTTCAGCCAATTTATCAAACCTTTTCCATCCCCTTTGAGTGAGGCATAAAAATGTGGGGAGCTGATGTTAGAGGTTTCTTACTCTTCATTCACTCGGATTCTTTAACTCAGTCTGGCCTATCCAAATCGAACTGAATTCCTAACAAACACTGGAAACAGTAGCTGAATCTTCTGTACGCTAGTCTGTTGAGCTGACCCGCCTGATAGACACGGTGGCAGAACAGTGTAGCAGGGTGTTAGCGGATTTTAATCTCAGGTCATTTCTAAGAGTCTGTAACAGCCTCACCTCATCATTCATCAGCAGGAAAGGAAGCCCAGGTCAACCATTAGAGGGGGATGTAGCAGACACTCCGCCTGGGTTTTACCTCTGCACAACTCATTGGATGCTGGGCGAGGGGAATTTGCTCTACTGTCTTCTACTTAATTTCCCTTGGGGAAAATCTGAAATTTCTCTCAAGCAAACAAAGGGTCATTCATCAGGCAAAGCACATGCCCGCAATGCCTCAGGAGCAGAAACATCTAATGTGTGTGTCATTTCTGGCCACACACTCATTATTGGCTCTCTTACTTTGGGAGTGCTTCCTTTTAGCCACGGCTCATGCGCTTGAGCGAAGGCAATCGGGCTCTCTTCCCAATCTTTCCAGCAGCTGCAGCACCCATTCTGGAGAAGCACTGGATTAAAGCCCACTCCAACACTGGAACTAACCAGCTTAGCTTTCCTCCCCTCAAATGCCTTGTGTTGCTTATTTTGTGTTTGGTAAATCACAGGGCTGGGGTGTGGCATGAGAAGAGAGAGGTCCGCAGAGGCTCAGGTTTAGACCAACAGCTGGTTAGGGGTATAACAGCCCGCATTCTGGGCTAATCCAGAGTGACACCACTTTGACAAAACCCCTTAAACTACATTCTGAATGCAGTAAACTCAAAATGACCAACTACCCAGTAGAGCGTCCATGGGATCAGCCTGCAGTTAGAGGAGGGGAAAAGGGAGGGTGGCTCTCAGCCACTGATCCAATTCCCCAATCTCAAGTCAGTGCCCAGAGTGACACAGAACAACCCATTAGTCGTATGTGCCCCATGCCCAGGGTGACCCTAAACCTTGGACTGCGGAAGCCAGGAGTGGAAGCCTGGGGTAGATCACAACATGCCTGCCCTGTTCTGAACACTTCCCCTGTCGCTCTGGTGTGGGCCACTGTCGGAGACAGAAGGCCGGCCAAGATGGACCCCGGTCTGAGCCGCACTCGTATGTTCGTAGGTACCTTGTTGCAGCCAGCAGCTGAACCAACCAGGGGTTTGTAGAGCCCTGAGGGCCCTGCCCTGCCCTCAACAAGCCCCTGTGCTGTGGGAGAGGGGGGCTGGGCTGGCATGGAGCCGTGTGCACTGGGTCACTGTCACCTGAGGAATCCCCTGTGTTGGAGGACTCCTTGGTTGCCATTTTGGGGCGTTTCTCTGGCTGTTTAGTGTTGCCTCCAGACCTGGGGCCGAGCATCGATCCCGTTGTCTCCCCAGAGATCCCGTCTCTGGCTTTTCTTCAGCCTTGGTTCTCTGTCTGCCCTGATTTTAAGAGTTTGGATGGTCAGTGCCTCCCTGAGCTGCTCTGAACCCTGGCTTGGAGTTAACCCCTGAAACCCTAAGCTGTCAGGTGGCCCTGTGTGCCCTCTTCTCAGGAACAACCCTTGAGACAGGGGGCCTCAGAGTTCGGATCCCGCAGGAGACACCAACATCTGCACAGATAAAAGAAAACCAAATTGACGTTTCTCTCACACTGCAGAGTCACGGGCCGGAACGTGGCTGGAACCCGCGACCCTGCGCTGCTGGAGGCAACTGCTCTGTAACTAATGGCAGGGGAGCAGGCCCAGCCAGCTGACCCCGCGCAGTATGTAGGGTGGATTGCAAACTAGAGGGCCACATCTGCCCTGTGTTACACACCCGGAATGCCCCTGGAACCGAGGGCCAAAGTGAGCCCTATGGCCCAGGGCCCACTGTAATGTGAATTAAGGCTGCTTACCCCAGAGGCTGATTCTGGTCTCCATTCACTGAACGTGCGTACCAGAAGGGGAGCAGACTAGCCATAGCTCCGGCTGCCAGAGTGAGCGAACTAATTCGCACTGGTTTCCTCTCTGTACGACTCTTCCCCTCCCAGCACACCAACTAGCAAGATGAATGGAGGTCAGCTGACTGGAGAGCTGCAGTCCACAAGCAGAACAGGCTTCGTTACCCTCCCAGATGTGTGCCCCACATCACATGACAGGATGGCATCCTCTGAGGATGAAGCACTCAGGGCATAGATGCTGACTTCTATTTTTCCCCAGGGTGCTCCATTGCCGTTCTGCCTGAGGCCTCGTCCCACTCCACCCCTTCCCCTGAGATCCCGCCCTCATGAGGTCTCTTCCTGCCCCTGCTCCACCCCTTTCCTGAGGCCCCCATCCGTTGCTCTCTGCCCTCCCTAACAGCTGATCAACAGCATCGCCAAACAGCTGCGGCTGGCAGACGCTGAGCACCCACTATTTCTTCCATGGGTGCTTGAGCCCCAGAGCACCCACAGTGTTGGTGCCTATGGCTCAGGGTGAATTCCTGGCCCCACCGGAGCCAACAGCAGAATTCCCATTATTTCAATGGAGCCAGGATTTCAATCTCACAGTCATAAGTAATAAGAAATTAGCACTATCCAAGTGAAATCAAACCAGCTGGCAGGTCACGGCAATAGATGGGAAGAATCTGACCTGCCTACAGGGTTTTCTTTTCTCCCAACATGTCGACAGCTAGAGGAAACTGACACTTCTTTAAACCTTTCAATACTGTATTTCAGGAGGACTTGTCATTCATGTTAAATATAACATTTCACTGTGCAAGTCTTTTATTTAGTTATTTATGCTGACCTTAGGGTTTCTACCAAGCTGTTCAAAAGAAATAAAATGTGCCGCATAGAACTTCTGATTTAAGTACTGCTGTAGATTTGTGATCCAAATGACAGCAGAGTTGGGTGAAAATGACGCAATTTTTCCTCATGGCAATTTTTTTTATTTTATTTTTTATTTTTTTATTTTTTTTTTTACAGAAATCTTACTGGCGTAATTGCAATGCACCACAAGTGGTACAAACTGCTTTTTTTCATTCAGACTATCTTCTAGTGTATAACTGAGGTCAAGATATCTTTACTTGCATTATATATTTCAGCCGCTAAAGCTGTCTTTGTGCTGTACAGCGTTCTCGACAGGCTATGGTCCCTGGTGAACAAGAGAGACAAGGCTGGAATTCAGGTTGTGTGGAAGCCTGATTATATGCGGTTTATTTAATAAAATTCTGTTGTTTAAGATTGACTGCGATTCCATATATCATTTCAGCTAGAGTAGGCCCAGATCTGTTGATTACTGTGGCAGTTCTTGGTCCCCTGGAGAGTAATTAGCTACCTCCCTTTTCCATGAACCTGTAGTGTCTATCTACCCTCTGAATTTACAGGTGGAAGCTGCTAGCACATAAACCAAAAAGCCTCGATGCTGCATGAAAAATAAAAATCAACCTAGTTTTGAGCTCTGTGCAAACCAGTGATTTACATATGATTTCTGTTTCATCAGTAACCACTACATGAATGTGTGGAAAACAACATTTTAATCAGTTTAACGTGTGTAAACAATGCAAGCTCTGTCTGAAACTGAGGGTGCTTTTAATCACAACATCAAGTGGTTTGTATAATCACTCCGAAGTACCAATGCTTTTCCAGCCTGCCAAACTGGGCTGGAAACCACACAAGAAGAATCTCTCCTGAGATATCTTGTTCCCCCTGCTTATTGGGAGATGAAAGCTTTTCTCGGGCTATTTGGACATTTCCTACCCTGATCAGAGCCCAGGCGGTGGGAGGAAGAATAGCTCTAAACACATTCTGGGTTGTAGGCAAATGTTTGGGTCTGTTCTGATCCTGGACCACGTGCTAAGGTAGAGGAGAGCCACAAAATGGGGAAGTTCTACACTTGGGGCATAATCTAGGATTCCCTCTCCATCCTCAGACGTTTCCTGTGAGATCTGCAGCTTAAGGAAGATTCCCCCCACCTCTCTATGGACGAACGGACAGGACTCTTCTTGAGTTCCAGCACACAGAGTCTGCTTTTTCTGGTGTGGGCTATTCCTGTTTAGGAGACAGCCCTTCAATCTTACTGTTATTATTGATATTACAGTATTACCTAGGTGCACACATTGAGATCAGGGCCCCATTGCGCTGGGTGCTGTACATACATAGAACATTCCCCCCAAGGAGTTAACAATACAAATAAAAACAGACAGATGGCAAACTGATGCAGAGACACAGAAGGTACATCTCTACTTTGCAGCTGAAAGTGTAATTTCCAGCTGGGGCAGACACTTAGCTGTGGATCAAGCCAGTGGGCTAAAAATAGCAATCAGGCCGGGGTGGTATGGGCTTATCAACTGTATATACACCAGGGCCCCAGCCACATTGCTGTCTTTAGCATGGCAGCTTGATCAAAGCGCCTGGACGTCTACCCAAGCTAGTAATTACAATTTCAGCTGCAGTGTAGGTGAACCAGAAGTGACTTGCACAAGGTCAAAAAGGAAGTCTGGGAATGGAAACCAGCTCTCCTGTGTTCCAGTCAAGTACCTTAGGCACAAGATCATCTTTTAATTTACCTCCAAAATAATCCCAACAGTAACATTAGCTAGCATAATGTTACTCACGAAGAAAAACTGCGGTCCTTATTCTATCAAATCTCTGTAAACTACATGAGCTCTGAAATACTGTATGAAAATGTTACTTACTCAATACAGGACAGGTGGACCAGATTCTGTAAATCCAGAACAACTCAATTGACAGCTGAGGGGGGGATATAACAGAGGTCTATACAATCATGACTGGTGTGAGGAAGTGACTAAGGAAGTGTTCTTCACTCCTCATGTAACACAAGAACCAAGGGTCATCCAATGAAACTAATAAGCAGCAGATTGAAGCAAACATAAGGAAGTACTTCTTCACAAAATGCACAGCTAACCTGTGGAACAAAATTAAAGCTGAGTGTTGGCAAACTGTGTAATGAATTGTGTTAGTCAAATAGATATCCTAACCAATGCTAGAGAAATGAATCATCATATATTTATACGAAAATTTAAAGGAATTTGGCTTTTGTATGTGTCCCTGCTGATGCAGCATTCCAGAAATTAGTTGAAAAAAATAGACCAGGAAGGTAAAAACAACCAGAAGGAGCCAGTGAGATTAAAAGCAGGGAGTAGATGATAGAAGTAGGCAAAGTAAATTTTGGTAGGATAAGCAAAAATACACTAGCTTAGGTCACTATTGTGATTTATGCATAAAAATGTTTAGTTGGAGTTTAGATTGGATAGGTCCATAGAAGAGGTAACTGAGTAAATTAAGTCTGAGTAAAGTTACAGAACAGGGTATAAAAGATAGTGATTGGCAACAAAAGAGTGAAGAAGAGATGGGGAAGACCACAGCAGAGACCAGAGATTTGAAAGAAGCCACCCTTTCCCCAGGAGATATAACCTGATTAATCACTTCTTTTGTTTTATCTGTGTTTGCATGTATATGTAATTCATAGGTGACAACTGCACAGTCTTAAAAACATAGAAGATAAAGGCTACAAAAGCCTGTTTTAAGCCTAAATTGGAGTGGATCTCATTTGTCACCCAACACGAGATTCTCCTGGAATCACTTGACTCCAGGAGCTGGAGATTTAAGAAACAACATCTAATATAATGAGAGTTGGCAATACTGTCTATGAGCTCCTATGTAAAGCACTCTGAGATGTATGATTTGAGAAGAGCTGGATGTCATTATTTCCGAGGGGGCTTGTCCCCATTTCTCCACCACCCTACTTTTGGAGCCCTTCCCCTGGCTGAGTAGGCAAACGTTAGCAAGAAAGAAGGTGGTCCCAAGAGGTGGAGGGGGAGCATCAAGTAACTGCAGAGCTCTGGAGGAATTGCCGAAGATGTAGACCACACTAAGATGGAACAACAGCCTATTCTTGCTTCCACTGGGGTCAAAGTGCCCAGTCTTGGGTGGGGTTGGTAAAGATACTTTCCCTGTACTGCCTGTGTTCCAATAAAGTACGTCCTCAGAAGTCTGCAGTTCATCCTCATTCATTGCAGGTATTTTACAGGAACATTAAAACCCTGAAAGTCGACCTTTCAGGGACCCCACTTACTGCTGTCTCTAATTTTACACAGCTGTTCTTTCAAGTGCTTTCTCATCTCTTTCTAATTTGTTATTTCTCCATACACAGCCACTATCCTGCTTTTTCGCAATTTGGATGGCATCCTGAAGAATGACACAATGAAGTCTTTACGTCTGGTGAAAAGCAGTGCCCTTGTATGGGAAGAAAAAGGAAGAGACACTTTGACTTGAATGAAAAATGACAACATCAGAACTAAAGAGAAGATAAATAATAACTCCAGTTAGACAGGAGAGAGGACTGAGATTCCCAAGGGGGGCAGCTAAGAATGCTGGTCTTACTGCAGTCAATCAGCTTGATGCATGTGTCCTACGTAAAATCAGTTCCTATACACGTGACTCTTTAAAAGCTTTTCTTATTGAAAAGAAATCCCCTTTGGATGATTGACAGTTCCTGTCCCATGACTCGGCACTGCTGTATCGTTCTCCTTTCTTTACAACTGGGAGGGAATTTGGTCCTCCTGAATCTTGGGGGAATGAGAACATTACTGCAACCCATCCAAAGAAAGGAGCAATTTTTTGTAAACATTACACAGTCCTGCCAACAGATCCTCCTAGTCCAGAACAGGGGTGGGGTTTTTAAAGGACCCCCAAAGGAGTTACCCCACCCATCACAAGTCAATGATGTTACAAATAGAGCGAGACAACCAAGCTGCCTCTCTAGTGAACCAGTGTCACCATTTGAACTCAGATCCCAGCAATCGGAGGCAGATTCATTAATGCACTACACCAGGCGTGGGCAAACTTTTTGGCCTGAGGACTACATCAGGGTTCAAAATTGTACGGAGGGCCTGGCCCCAACCTCTAGCTAACCTCTTCCAACTTCCTGCCCCCATCAGAACCCCCAAATCATCCAACCCCCACTGCTCCTTGTCCCCTGACCGCCCTCTCCAGAGACCCCCATCCCTAACCACCCCCCAGGACCCCGCCCCCATCGAACACCCCTCCTTGTCCCCTGACCTCTATCCACACCCCCGTTCCCTGACAGAGCCCTGGGACTCCCACACCCCATCCAACCCCCCAATTCCTGTCCCCTGAGACTCCCTGCCCCCTTATCCAGCCCCGTCTCCACCCCTGGCCCCGTTACCACACCGCTCACAGCAGCGGCTGGAGCCAGACCCGCTGCTGCGCAGCCCCGCCCCACAAAGCGCAGCCCATGCGGTGCGCTAAGGCTGTGGAGGGATAGAGCGGGAGGGACCGGGGGGAACCTCCCTGGTGAGCTCAGGGGCTGGGCAGGAGGGGCCCGTGAGCCATAGTTTGCCTACTCCTGCACTACACCCATCTAACGTGTGCACATCTGTAGAAGTACCTATAATGGTTACAGTCCTCAGTGAGCGTTTTTTAAAGTTATAAAGCGATATGACAATATGTAAATGAAATTCCTAGGATACATATACACATTCAATAAATATATTATACGTTTAATCCCTGGACCTCATTTACATTAACAATACTCACTGAGAACTATGATCATGCGAAAGTTACAACAGCTGAACATCTAAAAAGTCATCAGAAAAGCAAGTTTTTGAAATCCTTACACAACTGAAAAATTGATAAGCAAATTCCAAACAAATTCACTTTTGGGTGGAGACAGAAACGGAACGTTCTGGCCAAAAAGGAGAAGTTTTGAGGGAGTTCCAAAAGAGTGAAAACAAGGGATTAAAACAAATACTTTCTAAATCTTCACTATTTATAGAGGAGTGCTATGGGCTAGTTTACTGAACATGGAGTTGGAAGCTGGGAAGTTCTAAATAATAATCCTGTCTCGGATAACAACCGGCAGGCAGTCTCAGGAACGCAGGCTAGGACCACCTGTCCGGATCCGTGTAGCTGAGTTAGGCACTTCAATCACATTGAAGCACCTCAGTGAAAACTGCCTGATTTTCAGCGGTGCTGAGCGCTCCCAGCACCCACGAAAGCCAACCAGGGATGTACCGGCTCAGTGCCTCTCAAAATATGGCCATTTCTACTAGGGGGCCTGACTCTAGGCAGATGAATTGGAAACTCTGTCTTTAACAAATGTAGATTAAATTGTGGGCTGAGTCCAGTTTGATGTCACTTACACCCTTTTTTGGCACTCTCAGCATGGGCCTTCTGATTCCATTAGTTTCAGCACTTCTCATGGATTTGAACAGGGAAGCTCTGCTTAGATGCAGCTAGCACAATTTGGTCCCATGTCTGTTATCCATCTTAGGCTGGCACCTATTTACTAATGTTTGCCATTTACCTCCGTATACATCACCTTCACATTTCAGCCCCTGAATCAAAGTCCAGGGAGCTTAAAAAACTTACAGTGAACTGCATGGTGGGCCCAGAGCAGAGGAGAGGTATCGTAGGGAAGGAGCAGGAGGCGTCCCTAACTGAACATATGCCTTCTTTTGCAACCTCGGTGTGCAAGACACTCTAATAGAGACGTTCTTCCAACCATTTACTGGAATAACTTATCACTTCTAAATGCGTGTCTTTGTGCCGCACTGTGCTCTGTCTGCAGAGTAGGTACTTCATAATCCTCCCCTACTGCTCAGGAGTGTTGTGAGGAATCGTTAATGTTAGGACAGAGCTTTGAAAATATAAAGCTCCTCTATAATTTTCATGTATTATTGATGACAACACCCTAGTGACCCTGCTCAGGGCTTTCCACACAGGGCTAGATACAGTCTCCGAAGGATCTGTGTGCATTCCAGAAACCGCTCAAGTGAAACACCCCTTCGCTGAGCACTATTAAGGAAAAGAAAATAAAGTGACCCTCTGGCTCTCTGTATTCACAGTGTAAAACATCTGTTCCAATGGAAAACAATCCTGGAAAATCCCCTCCGCTTTGCACATAAACCAACGGGGAAACAGTACATTTTAGGACATTGCTCCTGTTTAGAAATGTAAATTAGCTAGGGTTGCCAATGGCTGGCAGATAGGAAGAAAACGGCCCTTCCCTCACCAAACTCTGGAAGAGAAGCAGCAGGACTGCAGAACTGAAGAATTTCTTTAGTTCCCAGAGGGTACGAATATTATCACAGGTGTATAAATTCTATCCAATGAGTCTAAAGCAATCTACTAATTTAACAAACTGGCATGTGAAGTCTACCTGCGGTTTACCTCACCACCACTGAAATGCAGCCACTTCTAGGGTGCAATGCAGCAGTTGTTTAGCAACACACACTGTTACACAGCAGAAGTGGCAGAGACCTGAAGACAAGCTCTGTGTAGCTTGACAGCTTGTCTCTCTCACCAAAAGAACTTGGTCCAATAAGCGATATTACCTCATCTGCAGTGTCTCTCAGAGAATGCCATATCTAGCTGCAACTGCAGAGGAGTCTAGGTAGGCAGAATGCAATTACCCCCGCTGGGGTTTGGTTGGGACACTACTTAATAGCCCCACTCTTGTGCAAAAGTGCAGTGGTACCTTTACTGGCCCCAAGGGCCAAGGTGTATGTCCTATGTGAAAGATAACGCAGTCAGTAGCCCAGTCCCCTCCAGTACCAGGCCTGAGACACCGGTTCCTCACTTAGTGGAAAAAGTGTCCGTTACTAAAAATGAACGCCATCTCCAACAGAACCTGCATGTCTGAAGACTTGTTAAGCAAGTACCGACACAGCCTGACCCTCCTCCACTTACGAGCACTGTCCGGATCCCAAGAAAAAATGGTGCAACAGTAGAGTGGCTCACAGACAGCTGGAGAACGATGTGTGTGTGGTTCAGGACATGTACAACCGAGTCAATGCCAAAGACATACAGTGCCTGTTGCTCTTATCTTCAACATCCTCTTAGCTGGGACATCATGAGCAGAGGCAGAAATGCCACCTGTCTATTTCCAGGCAGTTACAGTGCAGTGAAGGCAGCAAACTAGTGACGTGAAAGTTGAAAGATAGCACAGAGTTCACGCTTAAACACAAAGGTCCTTCAGCTCTCTATCTATGGATGGGGGATACCGAGGATGCTAACAAATGTGGCCATATACACATTATGACCTTCCATGTTGACTTTTAATAGAATATGGTAAGTAACTTATTAGCGAATGTGCCACAATATCACTTTATTGTTCCGCTTGCATTTTAACAAAAAAAGGAGAAATCCATTCTGAATAGAAAGAACGAAATAGACTTTAAAAAAACAACACCACAAAAGTGTTATACAAAGGTCCTAGTCCTGTGGACTGGAAAGATCTGGGAATTGCTTCTTTATAAACATTAGATTTTATAAGTGGGGGAAGGGGGATAACCCACTGAAATTCTGCAGGGATTCTCTGCAAGGAAGTATAAGTGAAGATGGTTATTAAAGGTAAAACTTTCCTGAGCCACAGAAGGAATCTTTATCTTGGCAATGCGAATGTTACGTCCTATTTGAAATTGTCATAGGGATAAAACTGCTCGATTCACCCTGCTTTAATGCACGGCTCAGTTCACTCATCCTCAGACACAAGCGTGCTGGGTTTTGGTTTCAGTGACTTCGGCCCAACTGCACTAGGGACTGCAGCCAACGGCAGTGAAATCCCATAGGTCAACCCTGCTCCATCAATGGGAGCTAAATGTCAATCCTCACATCTCTCGACTGGTTCTTCCTTCCCCACTGGGTCGTCTTGTCCTTACAGGGACACCTCAGCCTGTCGAAATACGTCAGCTCACCCTGGGCACGAATCCCAAACCAGCTGGAAGTTGCAAAGGCCAGGAGCCACTCACTGGGTTCCTCAAGTTTTTTGAGCCAGTGCAACAAGTGAGGAAGCATCCTAAATATTATGTAACCGACCAAGGGCCAGCAGGTTACGGTTAACGCCGCCCTCAGCATCCTTGTTGCTCCATGTGTCTCCTGCCTCTCAGAAGACCAGCAAACTAAAAATTCTCCTCAGCTCTGCTCAGCTCCACTTCGTCCCCACAATCTCTCCTCTACGTCCAGAGCAGCTGCTCCACACTCTCCACCCTGTGCAGGAGGTGTGGGGAGGGGGGCCCCTGAGAGGGTCCCAGATGCCTTCCAGCAGCTCAAGGGCTGCTCAGAGCATGTTCTGAGGGGCAGCTGAGGGCCTGCCTCACAGCCAGTCAGGCTACTTTGGAGAGGGGCAGGAAGGAGCCATTTTCTGTAAGGAAGAGGTTCATACACTAGATAGGACCAGCGGGGCAGATCATCTAGCCTGACCTCCTGAGTAAGGTTCCTCTCACCGTGAAGAGGAGCCTGTGAAAAAGGGCCCAGGAAAGGCAGCATGAGAAGGAAGAGCAGGAAGGAGGCAGCCAAGGGACCAGGTGAGGGCTCAGGAAGGCTGCTGAGCCCCATGCTGTGGTCCAGAGCTCCAGGCAATGGAGAGACAGAGGGAGCACAGTGATGGGGAGCACTACTTTACTTCTGATCATTCAAAAACCTAACACACAAAACCCCAAACAGAGTGAGACAAAGCAGGCTGCTCCATAAAAACAGAGAGTAGCACAGCTCACTAGGATGGCCACCTGCAAGCTGACTCTGATTGCATGCTTTCCTACAGAGACCTTTACTGTAAACAGCACCAGGATAACCTTTGAGAAGTTAAAGTGACAGATCACAATTTTAATGCAGTTTTCAATACAAGCTGGTGATACCAACAACAGGGAACCAGATTTCAGAAAGGGCTGGAGTGCTGGGGGGCAGCCTGCCAAGAGTTTTCAACTGTTCTAGTACAAAGGGAATGCTAAAACCATGAAAATAAAGAACTAGGAAGGATAAAAATCCAATGGTTTAATGGGAAGGGTTTCTCTGAAGAGCTTCAATCAACTATATGGGCAGCCATTTGGTTAGGCCAGGGTTTAATCATGTCTGCAGGCTCCCAAAGGGGCAGAATAGCATGCAGCCCACCGGGGCACAGTTATTCTGCCTGGTACCTATTGGGGAAGATGGCAAATTTGGCTACATTACAGGCTAAGGGGTGCCTCTTGCAAGGGGTTACTATTCACAGTAGGTCCTTCTGGGGATTTGTCTGGAGAGCACATGTCCCATCATGGCATATAGATCACAATATTACCAGCATTCCAAAAATACTGCTTGTATTTAAAAAAGAGAGAGAGAGAGAGGAAACGCCATTTTTTCTCTCTGTAATTCTTCAGTCTCGCAGGGCCTAGTTTTCAGTCTATTTGCCATTATAAAAATCAGAGTCATGCTTCCCAATTAAATGGAAAATCGTTACTCTCACGCAGCTTGTCCTTCTTGGAAAGAATGGGTGCCCTTCAGTTTTCAGAACTCAGTATACACAGCCTACAAAAACCCTCTTCCATTGTAAGGGTAGCAGCCACAGTCTCAGGACTTTCTGTTACTGGCTTAACTTTGATTTAAAAGGTTTCTTTTATTCCAAGTGGTCTAAGAAAGGTTAGAAAAATGGGTTTTTTGTTGGTTTCTTTAGGGTAAAATCCTGGCCCCGGTGAAATCAATGGCCAAAGTCTCACTGATATCCATAGAAGCTGGATTTCACCTCTGGGCTTTTCCCTACAAGTTCGTAAGGGATAATTCACGTTTTAATCCCTTGTCACACACTCAATGCTTGGATCTCAGTTGAATTTTTAAATACAGGCAGATCTGGGAAGCTCAAAGCTAATGCCACCCACCTACCTCATTTCACCAGTGGAGAAAGGAGTGTGTGTGTGATGGACGTGTACGGTCACTGTCTTGTGTGCAGTGTCTCTCTCCTTCCAAAACATGTGTTTACCCGCCACAAGTCCAGACAGCCTGTGCAGCCATTTCCTTGATTAAAGTCTCCTAGTCTTCATTTAGCTATTCACTGGTCACTACCACACCCTACCACTCGTCAGATACGTGTCACTCAAAAAGCCTGCTGGGACAGGGAAGCCTCCATTAAACTGATTAAAAGTCCTCCCCTCCGTAACACACAGCTCATTACTCTTGCAGAGACATTAAACAGCATTTCAGCGCTAGCCACAACTGCCAGGCAGGCAGTGGAGGTAAATACTGATCTACAGGGCAATGAATAATATATCTGTGTAAGGAGGTGCTTTTCAGGTGAGCTCTGTGAACAAAGGGCCCAGCTATGCTTACAGGTCCTGTGTTATCTGATGGTGCCAACGCCAGGGCACTGTGCATCCTTCTGCTCCCAGCACGCCAGTGGTACAACTCCTACTCACTGAAGTGCACCCAGGAGGAGGCCAATAGCACCCAACCCTGGAGCCAAGTTAAATGTTATCTGGGACCCTGCTGCATCCACGGAGAGGGGGCAGGTCTTGGAGCCAAGGGTCTTGTCTTCCCCAAGATCTCTGAACCTCCATGGGTACTGGCGGGCTATGAAAACTGACTCTTTCTTTCCAACCCGCTTTTTCTGTCAACTGATCAACCTAGGATCCCCTCACTGAATTCTCCTGCCCCTTGCCAAGACTCCTCTCCCCTGTAGCCAGGAAGTAAGGAAGGCTGGTCATGACCAATTTGAATCTCTTTGAAACCATCCTCCCCACACTGGCAGCAGACAAAAACAAAAATATTCATGTGTGTGGGGCAGAAAGAAAACACACAGTGACATGGCACAGCGGTTTTATCGGCATGTGCTTACTGCATGCCTGGTGAGCACGCTGGAAACGAGCCATTGAGTTTGGCCATCAGTCCATATGGGTGGTAGCAGGACCTTCCCAGAGTGTCGGATTAAGACGTGGCCTCGAAGTGCCACATACGGTCACAAAGCAGGTTTGAAGTTGGCATTACCGGGTCTGTTTGTTTTAACCCATCCCTTGGTTCACATCAGTCCAGCTCAACAGGCCTCACTGGAGGAAAAAAACTATAGCAAATACGAGGTAGAAAGCTCTAGAAAGGGCCGTTGGGAACATGCTGTGTCCTAAGCAGTGAGGCAGGGAAATGGGATGGAGCACAGGAAGAGACAAGAGCACTTAGCAGCTACAGAGAGAGATGCAGCAACTTGCAGAACAGTCATTTAGGGCTGCAGCTGCTTGGTTCTGTAAGATCTGGAGAACCTGCACTAGAAAGGCATGGTGGGAAAAGAGGGGCTGCACGCGGGCCGCCATGCAGCAGGGTCAGTGATTAGGATGAGGGAGTCACCACAGAGGTGGGGGTGGGGGTGAAGGGGTTAATTCTACTTTCCCACTAGTAAAACCCTTCTTTAGCCCTGGCTCGGCCTTCCTCTTCCCTGCACCCTGCCTTTGCCCCCCCGAACTCATTCACACAGCGGATTGGTGGAGGACCTGGGAACAGAACAGAGCTGTCGGCACTCCTGGGCCAGTGTGCTAGCCACTCAACTATTCACTCGAGCCTTCGACAAATAATGGGACGCTGCTTAGCTCCAGGACTCCAGGACTGGAATTTCTGTGTCTGCTGCTTCAGGTCTTCACCCCTCAATCCACTGAGCTACACTGGCAACTTTTAATTAAAATGATGGATATTGACTTTCGGTGGGATCTGCAAGACAACATTTTCTTTTGGCTCATTTCTAATCCTGATCTGCTGCAGCAAACCAAACTGGGACACAAAGACATGTGGCAGAGTTCCCAGGTACTACTTTCGCTTAAGCGAGTTTTCTCTAAACATATGCCTAGTGGAAACAGAATTAAGAGAAGATCATTTTTTCCCTTTAAAGCCTATTTACTTTAGCTGCCATTGATTGCCCAAGAAAGTATTATGATCTGTAATTATTAGCTGGCAGCGCTCCCAGCACTGGAGAGAACTAAGTTCTGTGATTTGATTAGGCTGCCAATACAACTAAAGTACAGCATTATAGTTAAGCCCACAGATGCTGTCAGGGTCACAGAATGACACTGGGCTCAGGAAGACTGAGTGAAGGACAGCAACACTCAGGAAACATGAAGACAGATTGCTCCAGGTGAAGCATCAGGGAGGCCACAGCTGGAGATGGGACGTTGGACAGACAGGGCCAGGGCTCTGAAGTGGTACCAACCATTCTCTCTCTTGGGCGATGGGCTGGCTGTTGTTTTTTTTTTCACATGCTCAGGGTCTAACTGACCGTGATAGGCAGAACAGTGCATACCATCGACTGCCCCCACCTAGGGACACACCTCACCACTAGCACAACTGTCTTACAGATCAAAGAACACACCGCAACCTTTACTCTGCCGAGCCAATGCCATTCCCCGCAGATTCCAGCTCTCCCACGCACACCCTCCCCTTGCACTGAGTATGCCGTGCTTAGACCAATCGGATGCACAAGGCAACGGTTTTGCATATTACTAAAACATAATGTATGAATAAGTCACAGTCCTCTGCTTAGTACCATGCACTTATCCCTTCTGCTTGTTGCATCCACCTGGTGTCCCTTGTCTTGTACCTAGACTATCAACTCTCTAGGGCAGGGAATGTCTTGGCGTTGGCTTTGTAGAGCACCTAGCACAATAGGGCAGGGGCAATCTGGTGTAAACACAGATCATGAATAAGAACAATAACAACATCACATGTCACAGACAAATACTACTCATAGCAATCAAATCAATTAGAATATTTGGAAGGGCAAATACTTTTTAATGCAAAATTGAGAGAAATAATTTGAGAGGCAAATTTCACTGTGACAGAATCTTAGCTGGGTTTTTAGCCAGTTTATGGGATGACCTACAGAATTACTCCTGTCTATCAACTTTTCTCTCAGCCAGAGATTTTTCTCTATGTGGATAATCAAAGCAGATCTTTAGAGACATTCTTCCTTTCACCACATCTAAAAGCTTGATCTGAAAATGAATCCTCTCCCAAGATTTGGGAGTCAAGTCACTTTGAACACATATGGGCCCCCTTTTATATAGTAGTTTACTCCACTGACATTTTCTGGAGCAGGCACAAAAAACTCCTGCTATTGGAATGGTAGATGCCCTGAGCGCACCAATCTTTCTGACCAAAATCCAGTAGAGAGCACACTTGCTTTTCCTAATGTTGTATCGAAATTCTACCATGGGTAGATCGTGACCCTTAAATATTGTGGGACGAGTGCACTCTTCCTAACCACAGAGAGCTAAAGATCTTCAGGCAGATCCTGGACTGATGTCCACTCCAGCAATGTGAGTGAGGCCACACAAGTTGTAAATCAGAGCACAATTTGGACTTTAATATACTTCCTGATGCAGAAAAGTCCTTCAGAATACAGCAGGGAGAGTGTAAACACAATTCAATACATTCCTGTATTACATCTTGTTTACTAAAACGCTCAGTCCATGGAACTTAATGCCTAGCTTAGTTTAAGGACCGTTTGATCCAATCACTCATATAACATACTTCTCTTAAATAATAAATGAAAGCCTCTTTAATTACTTTCCTTTCCTTTTTGTTTGCAACTCACACAGTCTCTAATAAACAAATGTTGCTTTGAGTGCTGCTGGATGAGCTCTACGAAACAGTTAACCTATAGGAGCTAATCATGCTTTGGAAAACAGATTTTACCCTTTCTCCCAACTCCTCATTGCAGATCTGTGCACATGCGCTTAGGGCTTGTTACTTGGCAACAGAGCATTGAGCCACAAGTGGCTATGGAGTCTGAAATCATTTTCATGATTTTCCTAAGCAAGTACCATAGCACCACATTATTGTTCCGAAGAGAACAAGGGAATAAACACTCCAGCAACATTTTCCTTGCATCTGTGTTTTTCAAAAGGATTATTTTTATTAGCAGAGCTACATTCATTTTTCGTTTTCTACGTCGTGCATTCTGCTTCTTTTTCTGTAATGTGCATGTACACACACACACACACACACACACACACACAAAAGCAGCAAAAATGAGTTATGCCTAAGGAAATTTGGTTTTAAAATGGGATCTTCTGTTTTTCAGCCAAGTGTTTTTGACAGAGTGCACAATTTTACGGTCTCGCCAAGTCATTACTTTGCCTCTGTGATTGGTTGAAACTAGTGCATTCCTTATGCCACCTACAACGGAGACGTTTCTCTTCTGCTCAGCTTCAGAAGCAAATACATGAAGTGATGGGGGAATAGATGAAGGGCTACTGTTCCCATGGCAGGATTTGCTCCTATAAGACTTTGTTACTGTACAAAAATTTTGATGCAAGGCAGCAGTCACCAGGAGCTTTTGATTGACACAGTGTCCTAATCTCCAGGCTTGAAAGCCATCAATTCAAATGAAGATATTAAACTAGCCTGAGTTCATTTGCTCTAAAACCGGAAGCGGAGAGTTCATTTGACTGGCTCCTGCTACTCGCAAGGAGAAAAGGAGAGAACATGGATGGATATTCTGTGGCAGCTTTAACTGAGGGGATCTGCCATTATACTAGGTTGCTAGTTTAAGTCACCATTTACATTTTTATAAGAAGATTCCAGCAGAACTCCATTACCAATTATGGCTATAACCTTTTCCCGGAGAGGACTTTGTTAGATATTTATGAAGACTAGCAGCATGACACACTGTGAAATCAGGTCTTGTAGAAACTTCACTTTGGCAGCAAATAGTAGAATCTCATATTGTAACCTTCACAGTTTCAGAGATGACAGTTCTGGAGCAAATGACCCAGCTTGTTGATACTTACAGGAATGAAATGTCATTGGGAAGCCCAGAGAATGATCCAGAGAGTACAATTCTCACTGCTTATATGGGTAATGTATATGTGCAAGTAGGGTCCGATACAACTCGCCCTTGAAGACAGTGAGAGTCTTTCCTTTGACTGCAGTGGAAGCTGGATCAAGTCCATTGTTCCCTGGTACATAGAAAAATAAAACTGTAGCCTCAGGGCAATTACTGCATGGTATGTTTAAAAAGATTGTCTTAACGAGGGGAAAAGGAAGAGCTCCCACAAAGAAAGGTTTTCCTTTCTTGTCTGTTCTCTCTACCACAATATAAGGAAATCAGGTCAGTTCCTTGCCTTGACAGTTACTCTGAAGGTAAAGGTAAAACTGAACATTTCACTAGATCTTCTGCTGGGCTAATTCCCAGGCTGGTTGTTGACATGGGATGCGGGATATTACAAGCTATAACGCTGGTTTGGAGAAAACAAAGCTTTTCACTATTACATCTCTCAGATTACAAAGTGGGCTGGATACTACTCCCTCACACAGAACTAGTGAGAGTTCTGAACTGTGCAGTTGCTCCATATAACTATTTGCCTTGGCCCAGATTCAGCAAAATTCTTAATTCCAATGCTTGAAATTAAGCATGTTCTTAAATCAATCCCTGTTCAGCAAAGAACTTGAGTCACGTTTTGTACTTTAATAAATCTTTAATGAGTGAAGTCAAGCCCCAATGACCATTTATTATCCTCTGTTAGCAAAATCATTTTCTAACAGTCGCCATGCATGTCAAGCACTGAGATTACACAATACCAGTGAACTTCTGAAGACACAGACACTCGACTGTGGACCTTTCCCCAATAACACAGCTGCGGTGTGCATGTGCTCTATTAAACCCCTACATCTCACAATGTATTCCTGCAAACTGGACGATAACAATGATGGAAATAACTGCATCAAGGCATCTGCAAAAGCATTTTCAAAAGCAGCTAGTGACGGAGGGTAGGTCTACAGTGCAACTGGAGGCATGGCTACGACTCGGACAGGACAGCCATGCTAGCTTTAAGCTAAACAGCCTGGCTAATAGCAGTGAAGACACTGTGGTGTGGGTCTCAGCCTGAGCTGTACAAACCTGCTCACAACCCTGGGTATGGACGTGCAGTGCTAGCTCATGCTGGGGTCTTTGCTGCTGCGGGTTCACTCTTGGTGGTAGTCGTGATACCTAGATTCAGGCTAGTGCTACACCCTGCCCCCCTACACCCTGCACAGTCTCGCAAGCCTAACAGAACTGCTGTCGGCAGAACTTTCTCCGCACACACACCACGGACATTTCTTTTAAAAGAAAAGTATTTTACTTTGATTTATTTTACACCTTCTGATTCCTTAATCAGCCAATAGGAGCTTATCTTATGATGAAGGTGACTGCCATTCTATTAAAATTCACAGTTCATACCCAATAGCATGCTCTGTCACTTCAGCAATCAATTGCTCCACAACTTCTACCTCACGCAGTAAAGGGCACAGTTATTTTTGACGATGCTACCTCCATCCCCCCAAACCATTGTGACTAGCACTGGAAACAAAACTTCTTCCTGGGGGTCAAAATATGAAATTATTACTTGTGTTTATTACAGTAGTGCCAAGGGGCCAGCCAAGAACGATGCTCCACTGTGCATACACAGATTAGTGAGAATAGTAACACCTACCTGGTAAATAGCACTTTCTGTTCATAGAGCTCAAAGTGCTTTACAAAGGAGGTCAAGATCATTATCTCCATTTCACAGGAGCACAGAGGGGGCAATAACTTGCCCAAGGCTGTCCTCTGCCAGAACTCTGAATAGAACACAAGATTCTTGAGTCCCAGTCAGTGCTCTTCCCACTAGGTTGCACTGTCTTCAGAAACACACCAGTGACTGACACGGATTGCTGGTGAATTTCTGAATGGAATTCAAGGGATCAGGTTTTGCCTTAAATCCCAAGTTCAAACTGCCACAAAATGGAGGAATACTTGTGGCACCTTAGAGACTAACCAATTTATTTCAGCATAAGCTTTTGTGGGGCATATGCTGAAATAAACTGGTTAGTCTCTAAGATGCCACAAGTATTCCTCATTTTATTTACAGATACAGACTAGCATGGCTGCTAATCTTAAACTGGTCACAAAATGGAGGGGTTTCTTTAGTTTTGTTTTAAAAAAATCAAGCCCCACCCAACCCTAGCATTTTGTTGACTCTAAGATCCAGATCAGAACTAATTTCTGTGCCGGCACAGAACTGCATAGTAGGAAGATGCGTGTACAGCAGAGTTATCTACGTGATTCTAAAGACCGTCTATACACTTAGGACATTCGATAGACACTTAGGACATGGCAAAACAAAGCAAATCAATTTTGGATCCTGCGATATTTGCTAGTTTATACACCCCTTGGCTATGGGCCCATTCCTGCCGGAGTCCCACTGACACCAGGTATCTGCCGCCCAGAGCTTGTGGCAGGACTGGGGCCTGTAAGTGTAAGCAATGCTGGCCAAGCTAGTCCAGAAGACAAGAGGTGGTTTCACACAATGGCAATACACAAGGAAGGAGGCACACAATGTGCTTTTGAGCCAACTACTGCAATGTAGCTGCCAAATTCTGTGCAGTCCCATGTGTGACATTTAATGCAAATTACAGAATGAGCTAATTTGCATTTGTGACTAATTTGCATGGAAGGTAAACTCCCACTTTAAAGGAATTGTGTGGATTTGATGCTTGTGAAGCCTGGGTGAATTATGCCCTATGTTCATCTACAGGGCATCAGTAATGCAAGCTTCCTCCGCCCTCTGCTCTGCCAGCATGCCTCCACTCTGATCTAGAGGGACCTTCCTCCAGGGTCCACAGCCCAGGCAGCTCTCTGCTGATTAGTGCAAAGCCTGGTGCAGTGTGCTGTGGGAGCTGGAACTGACACCCACCAAGCTTGTCCCCTATAGGGACCAGCTGATAGCCATTAGATAGGGACACTCCTACTGAGTCATACCACTGACCAACAATGAAAGGCTCTGAGGCTTGTTAGCAATGGATTCAGGCATCCATAAGTGATCAGCTTGTTTTCCAGTCCTGACCCTCCTGGAGCTCAGTATGGCTGAGCCTTCCACATGCCACCCACAAGCAGCATCTTACTAACTGACATTCAATCGGTCTCACACCCATACCCCTACGCACACCCACATACCCTTCTTCATACAAACCCTGTGCTTGCTCCACCCTGTTCCGGAACGAACGGCCCCTGCTAGTCAAAACAACACAAACATTACACCCCATCCAAACGCACATCTCAGAGTAACATGTTTCAGCATACAATCATTTCAACAATTATCGCAGGATCCCTGCACTAACATGTATATATTTTTCTCCGCCCCCTGCTAGGATTGCCAGCTCTCCAGGATTGTCCTGGACTCTCCAGGAATTACTGATTAATCTTTAATTAAAGATATCCTGTGATGAAACCTCCAGGAATACACCCAACCCCAACTGGCAACCTTGCTCCTGGCAGGATCAGATCTCTAACACACCAGGTACAGGAAATGAGGCCTTTTCCGATAGTTTGGCTGTGGTGTATTGCTATAAGAACATGACAAGTCCTATTGACTCTGTATATGAACACAACCTGCAGTAAGTAAACATTTGCACAATTGGCCCTTGTTTGGCTCAGGTACAAAAGTTTACATGTCAGAGCTCTGAAAGTAAAATGTTGTGCATATATATTTGATACTGCCCAGAGGAGCTATTTAATTTACAGTATTATATCTGTTGACTCCCGGAATTTAAAGCAAAACAGTGATGAGGAACAGTGGCAATCACTTTTTAAATATTGTTCAAAAGCTAGCCTACGTAGGGATTTCTCTGCTCTGCAGTCTGAAGAACGACAAAAACCAAGCCATTCACAAGTTAGCAGGATCTAAAAAACAAGAGGCACCAGTGTGAACTTTTTAAACACCAGCCCCTTTTAGTTGTCTATTCTTAAACTACAGCCTATGGCTTCCTAAAATCTATTATTTTTAATCCTCTGGAGAGTAAGTGATGGAATGATGGCTCCAATTAACATTCAACTCCTAACTATTCATGCCGTTCCCCTCTTATGGAACATACTGCTTCTGGAATTAGTCACACAAGTGCATCTTTTGCATCTGACTTCACAAATGCCCAATACACATAGTTGCAACATTTTTTAAACCAGAGTCACCTTAAGGGCTTTATTTAGTCGCTCAATGCTACAGGGCACCAGACATTTGAAACCTGGCTCTCTAGCACTCCTTCAGCCAGCTCAAGCCTCTCTACATAGTTTGAAGGTGCTGGCCCAATTGAGTTTGCAAAGCACCTACCCAACAGGAGCCCGGTCAATCATTAACACTAGTGCCAATGAACAGTAACATGGTGTGGGGGTGTTGGGGATAATTTAAATTATTTAATTTCAAATAATTTTTTGAAAGAGAAAGAATTTTAGGAAGTCAGCATCCCCATAATATGAATATTTTCTAATTTCTATTCTGCACGCACGGCTGTAATTTTATACGTCACAACCCCCCGACACAGCTTCTTGGTGTTGTGGAACACACTGCACGGGATAGATCCAGATTTCCAGCTGTGCCTTTGCAGGCAACATTGATGCGTCAGAAGCACCTTTCATTTCAGATTAAATTGATACAGATGATTTTGTCAACTTCAGTTTGTTCTCAGTTTACAATGGGTCGGGCTCACTAGGGCTCAATTTACAACAGGAATATTCAGAAATAAAATCCCTTTTGATACTGTGAATTAGGTGAAAAACCCCTCAAACTCCACCTGACAGGATGTGGTAGACAGAGCTCCACATACTGGAGTGTAAATTTGAAAATCAAGTTTTATTCCCATGCATTTAATGTATGTGTATTTGTGTGATGCTAAGATACATGCGCATTATCATGGAGTGGGAGGAACCACTTAGAGTTAAGGCTGACGCTAGCTTGACTTACTGGGCCTGCTCCTGCACCCACTAAAGGCAGTGGCAACAGCCTAGTTGATTTTCGTGGTTTAGGGTCAAGACCCATGAGCCTAATTTTCATACATGTGCACTCCCACCTCTCTGACCCCTCGCACAGAATCTCCCTCCTCCTCCAGGACCAACACCAACTAAATCATCCCAGCCAAGGCTTTGTCAAGCCTGACCTTAAAAACCTCTGGGGGTATGTTGCTACCTCCCAACAAGACTACGTTTTATCTAACTTCTCCAGGGATATGCCGTGAACATAACGGTGCCTGGCTGCCCCAGGTCTCTCTCTCTCGGTGCCGCAATCAGGTGTAACAGAGGCTGGCGCTTCGGCGGATACTGTTTCAGCGGCGAGAGACAGTGCATTTTTGGTTGAACTCCAGAAGTCAAGAGGAGCCCGTGACTCACCTCTGTTAGACTGTGATGCAAAACACAGCTATAGGGAAAGGCCTGCACCTGAACTACCAAATGACCTGAAGGATTGTTCTTTTGTCTATTTCTCTCTCCACCCCTCCCAGAGGACCTAATAAAGAGAGAGGGTCACAGAACATTGCTTGGGCCCAGGCAGCAACGTTACTAATTTAATTGATGTGTTTTGCAACCAGATCCTACACGGATGGATCACTATCACTATGGGCCTGTTCCAATGGAAGGCAATGGAAAGGCTCCTGTCCTGAGAGAGGGAGAGAAACATGGTTGGGTACTGAGCGGTCATAGAGATGGACTGCAGTGTGGGTTGGGAGGCCGGGCAAGTCCAAGCATTCCGTGTGGTTATAGATTCTGATTAAATCAAAGTTCTGCATTGCAAGGATCAGCACAATGAAGCTAAGCCGTCTTAGTTTCTCAAAAAATCAGACAAATATACAGAAATTCTGGAGGCCGGAAGATACAGGATATTAATGGACTTTGCATTCACACTACACCCTTCCTGGGTGAAGGACCACTCTTCCCCAAAATAGAGCCTACTTCTAAATTCTGGGCCCAGCTATTTGCCTAACCCTGCAATTCTTAGTCACACGGAAGTCTCGTTGGAACATATTCCCAGCAGGTGTAAGCTGAAAATCAATCCAACAGCACTGATTTACACCAGTTGAAAATCTGGCCCATCAGTAATACCAGCAGGATTAGGCCCCACATCTCTCTACTGCATGCACCAAACCTGTAGCATTTAAAGTATGACTTCCAGAAATTTCTTAAGCATGGAGAATAACAAGGCCCTAAGGCTCAGAGAGAAGATGTTTCCTTGTGTACCGTAGTACGAAATGATGCTGAGCAGTTGAGAAATTCACACAAACAGAAGGAGCTTCCAGTTAACTGAACTAGACTAGCAAGGCAGGAACAAAGTAAAAAAACAAAACGTAAACTGCATGGCATGTTGCCCGTGCATTTGCCCCAGGGACAGTCCATGTTCTGAGTGTCTTCTAGGCAATGTCCTAACCTCCCCTTGAAAAAAATTTTTGCTCACTTATGTTGCTTTCAGAATTATTTTGAACAGTGGTTTTTTATTTGGTAAGAATTACTGAGCTGTAGCAAATCTCCTGCATTTAAGAGATTTTTTTTTACCACTGAATGTTTAAAGGGTTCTCTGAAAAATGTTTCCTGGTCCACTAAATTGCATCGATTTTCTAAATGAAAATGTAAGTTATGGCAATACAGAGCTGTAGGTGATTAATATGTACTTAAGCCATCTCTCATTTTCTTCTACAAACTGTGAACTGCGGGAAACCACAAATGCTAATCAGAATGGATTTCATTATCTAATGTGCAGAAAGCTTAGTGCTGCAGACACGTAGCTGATGCTAAGGGTGAAATTCAGATTCTCCAGTTTGAAAATGTGAGCCTTAAAGGAGCTGTTCCAAAGAATTACAGCAAGTAGTGTGGGGGGGGGGGAGTGAGTGGAGGGGGGATGTGCGCGCACGTGATTAAGGACCCTACAAAATTTTTACCTGGTGTCACTGTATGCTCAGAGATGCCTAGCACGATGGGGCCCTGTTCTTGATCGGGATCTCTTTTGTAATTTAAACATTAAAGAATAATTTTTCTTTAATATGTGAATATACACACACACACACAGAGAGACAGAGAGCATGCGAGGGAGGGGGTTCTTGTACACTATGAAAGTGCTAGCCTCAATTTCCTGGCAAGTTCCTAGTGTGGAAAAATTATTCTTTAATGTTTAAATTACAGAAGCGATTCTGATCAAGAACAGGGCCCCATCGTGCTAGGCATCTATGAGCATACAGTGACACCGGGTAAACATTTTGTAGGGTCCTTAATCGCATACAGTAACACCTCGTTTAAAGTCGTCCCGGTTAACATTGTTTCGTTGTTACGTTGCTAATCAATTAGGGAACGTGATCATTTAAAGTTGTGCAATGCTCCCTTGAGGTCCTCAGCAGCTCAGCAGGCTATCAATTGCCGGCAGTTCAACTGGTAGTTCATATGTCCCTTCCCCCACTGCAATGTGCTGCTCCTGCCCTCTGCCTTGAAGCTGCTCCCTGAGAGTCCTGCTTGCTTGGGGGAGGGGAGGAGGGGAAGAAGAGGGGGGCTAATGTCAGGGTGTCTCCCTCCCCCCTGCTCCTGCATCCAGAGCGCAGGGCAATATCAATCCATTCTTGCTCAAGTGAAGGAGTTGGGGGAATTAAGATCACCTCTCAGTTAAGAATCCACAGTGGGTTTGTGGATCCTGGCTGGCTGCCACATGGGAGCATGCACCCCTCTCTCATGTTACATCACCTCCTGCAGTACCCTTGACTTGCACTTAGCTTCTCCCCCGCCTCGCTCAGGGATCAGCCTGGCTGTGTTCCCAGGCGGAACCCAGCTGTCCCGCCAGAGCTCCACAGAGCAGCACGGGCACGTCTGCTGTGCTTTAGCCATAAAGGGAGACAGTCTTGGGGAGCAGAGGATTGATCATAGCAGTGCTGCTCGCTCCGCCGAAGGCAGCATGGCCTCAGTTGGAGCGGGGAGTGATGACACAGGGACATGCAGAAAAGGTGCGGTCTGGTCGAGTGGGAGGAAGCCGGGCTGGGGCAGACGATGGAGAGAGGCAAAGACAGCAAGGAGGGGAACCGAGCAGAGTGGGAGAATTCTGCAGGGGGCAAGGGGTAGACAGGATGAGGGAAAGGATCGGCCCATGGGAAGGAAGGAGAGGAAGTCAGAGAACAAGGGAAAGCCATAGAGCTAGTAGGGTGTGGAAAGAAAGGGAGAGGGACAGAAATAATACAGGAGCAACAGGATAAAGAGCAGAGGGACAGAAAACCTTCCTGGGGGACGGGAGGGGGTGAACCAGCATTTGCTCATCCCCAGAGATGCTCTGTGCGCTCAAACTGGTGGGGAAAAACCGAGGCGTTGCTCAGGCTCCTTTTTTCCTGTTTTGAATGTCTCCCCCACACACCCCAGTTTGCAGCCTGGGTAAGTGGGGTGGGGCATCTCTCCCTAGATCCCCACACTTGCACCATCCACAGCGGGACAGGAAGAACCCTGCTGATGCCGATTACTCTGGGCAGTTAAAAGCAGCAGCTGGGCCAGTGGATCAGGCACTGAGCTGGGATTCAGGAGACCTGGGGTTTATTACCAGCTCTGCCTCTGGCCCTGGGGGATGGTCCCCTCCCTTTACCACGCCTCTGTTTGCTCGTCCATAAAATGGGGACACCGGCACTCAATGCCTTTGCAAAAGACCTGGAGATCTGTGAGTGAAAAGAGCCACACATTATGAAGAGCTGGGGCAGAGCTCTGCCTGCTTTGCATGGATGTAACCCAGAAGTCACTCCACTGAGCTGAATGGAACTGCACAAGGGCACATGAACCCGGCAGGAGCTCCAGACCAAGCCAACGGACCCGACCAATGCCGAGGAAAGGACTCGGCCATAGGCACAGAAACAGCGTGAGAAGAAACGAGACCCAGACCAATGTGGTGGTGGTGATTTCACTGGAACGGTGTTTCATTAGCCGTTCCCAGCCCATCAATGCGTGCTGATCTGCCCCTTTCCAGTTCACAAAACTCATCCCTTGGAGATGCAGGCTAGAGAGACAAGCACCTGCTTTCCTTGAAGGCTGACTGTGTCCCTTCCACCACACCCCCATTCTTCTTCTGTTGCTTCCTACCCAGCACTCTCGCTCAGGCCCTGAGAAGCAAGGGCTGGCCACTCTTGGGGTGTTGTCTCACCCCGCTTGCTTTGTGCGGTTTTACACGGACCTGACCATTCCCCCTCCCAATAAAGTCAATGGACAGTCTATGGCCCACTGCAGGGGTATGGAGCTCTCCGCAAAGTAGGAAATAAGACTCCATTTGTACTGCTGCCTTATCACCAGCACTTGACCGTGTCTGAAGGGCTGAAGGTCTCCTAACACCACTGATCTCCCGTTAGGAGCAGCTGGAGTTAAGACCTCTAGAAATACCATCCAGCACCACTTCCTGACGCTCAGGCCTAGCTGCCATTAGCACTGATAGCAGGGGTGCTTGTATATGCAGGGAGAGGACACCGTATGCTTTGTAATGATGTGAGTAGGAGCAATAATACAGTGGTGGCATGTAGCTCAGATCTTCCTTGTGACTGTTTACTGCACATCAATATGTCCCATTATTTTCCAAGGGATAATGCAATTTTCAACCTTAGCTGCTAACAGACCTTCCTTCAAACAGTGACTGCCTTCCAAACATTCCTTTTTATTCCCCCCCCAACACCCCAAGTGCCAGGTTAATATTTCATAGTTAATTGGAGGAAGCATTCACTGAGTCCTCAATTCCAGCTTGACAATCTTATTTGGGAGGAAATCAGCCTGCAGCAACTAACTTCATTATTCCTGATCACTTAGACACATCCAAGGGGGGGTGGAGGGGTGTAAAAACAGGCTGCCAAAAGCCATTGTTCTCCTTATGATACAGACCAGAAAAAAGCCGCATTCCACTTGACAAGCCAGCCCACCTGATTTGACCTTACTTTTCCCAGTGAGCATCACCTCCTGCTGTGATTCCACACTGGCTGCACCCTGTCATTTGAACTGTAAACATGAGAAGCAATGGCCAATTTCTAAATATTACTGCCTTGCCTTAAATTAGTGCCTTCATAATTTCACACTGTATTCACTGCAGCCCGGCAGTTTGGTAGACTGCATCAAAAAGCTATATTTACAGAAAGTTAAGATTGCACAGTTAAGCATCTCCAGGCCGAAAATGCCCACGTTAAGGTTGCTTATGTAGTTTTAACTCTTCCCTTTGTACATATGCATTCCACTACAAGTCTTTAATTAAATGGAATGATCATGTACTAGATCTCAAATAGTACAATATACAATACTGTACAGTATACAGTAATAGAAATTATTCCTGCAACCCACCACTACAGGGATTTTGTGAACTAATGTCATACCAACAGAAAAGCTCTGGAAAGTAACGTATGTGGAATGTCAGTTTTAAACCACTCTTACACAATGTTGCTATGAGTAGTAATTATTTCAGTTCCAGTAGCACTTGGCCGCTCCAGCCAAGAACAGGATCGACGGTGCTAGGCGGTTTACAAACACATTTAAGAGACATTGTCTGCCCTGAAGAACTAATACTTTGATTAGACAAGACAGACAAATGGTGGGAGAAAAGCAGTCCTCCGATCATTATACAGATGATTTGCCTGAGGTCACACAAGAGTCTGCAGTAGATCCAGGGACTGACCCCACTCCTTGAGTCCTAGTGCAAGGACGTAACCACAAGACATGCTTTCTTAGTTTATAGCTGAGAATACAGAAAAACAGAGGAAGTTCTCTGGGATATACAGCTCATTTCAACGTGCAGCTAAATTAGAACTTAATTGTCCAGTTTCCAGAATTGCATGTAAGGAACACTTTTACCCAGCAGCTCAGAGATCACGTTGTACATGGAAGCAGGTTAAATTATTTACACACATGGCCCAGAGAGAGAAGGATTTATGCAAAAAGTGTGCATTGATAAGATAAACTGGATCATCCTTTACATGAAAATAGCATAAACAATTACAGATGTTACAGGTGTGTATCTAGGGTGATAGAAAAATCACCTGCAGGCAGAGAGGAGGGCTGCTAAACCATTATCTAGGGAGACGTTCCACAATGTGATGTGTGAATGAAAACAGGGTCATAAGAGGACACTTACACAACCTTAACTGAAGTGGGCACAACTTCCTTTGCCAGTATGTCTTCCTCTTTTAGTTTGCAAAAGCAGTTTGCTGTCTCAGTGGGTGTAGGAGCCATCATTGCACTGTTTTCAATACCCTAAATGAAACTATCAACCCTACAGGTGCCATTTCATAAATTCTAAGGCTAGAAGGGACCATTGTCCAAGCACTTGGGTAACACAGGATACGGAACGGCCCCAAAACAATTCCGAGAGCAGAGCTTTCAGAAAAACATCCAAACTTTTCAGTGACGGAGAATCCACTGCGATCTCTGGTAAATTATTCCAATGGTTAATTACTCTCAACCATTATAAATTTACCCCTTATTTCCAGTCTGAATTTGTCTAGCTTCTACTTCCAGCCACTGGATTGTGTTACCTTTCTCTGCTAGACTGAAGAGCCCATTCATTATTAAATAGTTCTTCCCCATGTAGGTACAAATAGACTGTCATCAAGTCACCCCTTAACCTTCTCTTTGTTAAGCTAAATAGACTGAACTCCATGAGTCTATAACTAGAAGGCAGGTTTCTAACTCTTTAATCATTTTTGTGGCTCTTTACCGAACCCTCCCCAATTTATAAACATCCTTCTTGAATTGTGAACACCAGCACTGGACACAAATTCCAGCAGTGGTTGCACCAGTGCCAAATACAGAGCTAAAGTAACTCTCTTCTCCTATATGACACCCCCTGTTTATGCATCCCAAGAGCACACTTGCTCCTTTGGACAGAGTGTCACACAGGGAGCTTGTGTTCAGCTAATTAACTACCACAACTTTCAAACCTTTTCCCAAATCATTGCTTCCCTGGATAGAGTCCCCCGTCCTGTAAACAGGGCCTACAGTGTTTGTTCCCAGATACCTATCCATCTATAGATATACACACACGTTTAGCCATACTGAAATGCATATTGTTTGCTTATGCCCAGCTTACCAAGTGATCCAGATCATTCTGACTCAGTGATCTGTTCTCTTCATTATTTACCACACTCCCAATTTTTTTGTCGGCTGCAAACTTTATCAGTGACAATTTTGTGGTTTTCTTTCAGGTCATTGATAAAAATGTTAAGAAGCATAGGGCCAAGAACTGATCCCTATGGAACACCACTGGAAACAGACCCATTTGAAGATGATTTCCTGTTTACATTTACATTCTGAGATCAATCTGTTAGCCAGTTTTTAATCCATTTAAGGTGTGCCATGTTAATTTTATATTGTTCTAATTTTTTAATCAAAATGTCATGTGGTAACTAGTCAAATGCCTGACGGAAGTCTACGTCTATGACATCAAAACTATTACCTTCATCAACCAAACTTGTAATCTCATTAAACAAAAAATACAGAAAAGAAATATTTATTGAACACCTCTGCCTATTCTTCCTGATTGAGAATTGTACCATTTCCAGCCTGTAATGGACCAATACCTTGTCAGTATTCTCTCTTTTCCCGAGATATTTCTAAAGCTCCTTTTTATCATCCAGATTTGAGGATCTGCATGTCAAGATGCAGTTTTGGTTATTATTAGCAACCACTCACACTGCTCTGTGGCTTTGCAATACTCTTTAGTCTTATGTTCACAGCCTATGCAAAGAGACGTTAGATAAAAACATAAAACACTCTTGCTGGTAGGTTGCAATGTAACACTGCTGCGTTTCTTAGCATTCAGAATGATAACAAAATCCGAAAACAGAAAAAAACAAAGCAGGCTGCTCCCTAAAAATCAGAGACTCACCCTACCTTCCTCTAGGCTGGCTCTCTGCAGAACTGACTCTGGTTGCATGCTTTACTACTGAGCCTCCTGGCCTGCAAACAGGACCAGGAAAATCCTTAGGATTTAAAGTGACAGTTTACAATTTTCAGTGCATATTTAGGAAGCTTCAAATGGGACCTGTTTCTTTCCCCAAAGAACTTAGACAGCTATAGGGAATGAAGGAAGGGGAGAGGGAGAAAGGGGGACAATGGATAAGACACATACTGTTAGTGTCGGTCATGTTACTTACAGCCTGCTACTTAGACTTAAAATTTATGCACACAAAAACTACAGTCTGGCAGGAGACCTAACGAGTTCTCCTCAGAACAGGGAAGGCAACAATTAGATGCCGTGCCTCTCCCCCACACCACAAGCTCAGGAACTCAAAGAGTTGCCACCTTTTTCCACAGCGGGCCTGGGCAGAGAGGTGACATCTGCTCTTGGGTTGGTCCTCAGTGCTAACATAATCCTTGTCACTAGACTGTACTAGCAGGACAGACGTTCCCTGACACCCCCGGACTCAGGCTGGAGAAAGCAGAGGGAAGCTCTGGCTTTAAATGTGAGCTAGCACTGGTGAGCAGTTAAGTGCAGTCACAGGTGCTGATCCCGGCAGCCTGTAAGAGAGAGGGTCCACTCAGCCTCCCCTGCACCTTGGGGTGCTAAGCTCAGGCCCTGAGCAATGGCAGCAAATTGGGAGTTTTGCCCTCCCTCCAGAACAGAGCTCACTGGTATCTCAGGCCACTTCCCCTTCCCAGCAATCAGTGTCCTCATCCCCAGGCATGACCCAGAGTCAAACAGTTCCGGTTTCCTCTCTTCCCTCAGGACAGCCGGGGCAGGAGACAAACTCACCGACTCACCCTGACCCTAACCAGCCAGAAGAAGGCTGGTCATCTGGCCCAGCGACCAGAGCAACTGTAATTTCCCTTTGCTCACAACTAGCCCGCTGAGAGCAGCAACAGCCGGTGCTCTTGTTTCTGCTGCGGTAGGCGCAGCTACAGGGGTACGTCCACCTATGGGGAGGAGCTCTCTGGGAGAGGCAGTTCTGCTGCCTGGATCAGGCTAATGTTTGTGCAGCTCTTTGTGACAAACAATTCATTTCTCCACCATCTGCCACCAAGGCACCACGGGAAATGCCCAGATCAATTATGTCTGAACAAAGCAGGTCATCGCCTAAGTGATTTGCCTGCTTTCTGAGGAACAGGAGAGTTTCCGTTTGTAAGAGACTCTCTAGTCATAAAATTGTACCATCAGCATTTTCTTCTCCCTGCCTGTGTCAGCAAGTGACTGATAAGTCCAGCAACCTCTTGTCTCTCCAGTGGAGTTCTGTGACTGAGGTCCACTTTGAATCTAGCAGAGGAAGCATTTGTTAATTCGTTCTTCAATAAAATATGACAGTAGGTTGGGCAGAGAGAAAACCAGAGAATGGCAATTTCCCCACCATTTTTCTACCACCTCACACCCAGCAGTCACCCCATTTATCTATAGATCAGGGAGGCAGACACAGAGGGAGAAATCATAGCCCCAGTGAAGTCAGTGACAGAACTGTGATTTCAAAGGAGCAAGGAGTATACCCAGAATTGGAAAATTAACCACCGTTGCTTGGTAAGATTCAGGTGAAACCCCACGAGGTAGGACTATACCACAAAAGCCCAGTCATGTTCTCTTGATGCAGTCTGAAACGTTGACAGTGCCCAGAGCTGTCAGATATCTTACTAAAATATCATCCGTTTCTTCTGTGGGTCACGCTTCCCTCCCCACTTTTAAGTGTCTAGAGTCTTGTCTAGCAATTTACCTCGGGGTCTTAGGCCACACTGTACAAAATGCCATCAGTTTCAATTATTCTGCCTTTTCCAAACATTCTGCCCTCAGATGTGGGACAGTTTTCTCGGTTTCTGAGAAAACTCTGGATCAATGTAGGTTGCCTCCATAGCCCCAGTAATCAGAAGTGAAAAGGTTGGAAAGAGCTTCCACAGGCGTGAGCTTTAAGAGATGTCTTCGCTGTTGGAAGGTCAGATACTCTGTAATATTCATATACATAATTTATTTCCGTTCCTAAGGGCCAGCGCAGGAATCAGGGTCTCTTCTTGCTATGGGTGCTATCATCTGGGAGTATGCAGTGGAGACATGGTGCCACAGTTCCTGAGTGAAATTTCTACATGCTTTGATGAATTTCGATAATCACACCAGGAGCCTTGGAAACTTGCATCTCCCTCTGTGGGCTGAAGAGGGGCGTCATTCAGAAAAATTCTGCAGGGCCAAAGCTGTGTCAGCACATAGAATGTGACATGATTATATGACATCCTGCAAAGTCAGCGGGGGAGGGAGGAGTGGCGCATACAGACCTATGAAAAGTTGGTGGGGTGGGAAAATGAAGGTCTGGAGGGGGACGACTGCCCCCTTGCCCCATAGCAAATTAAGCCTCTGGTAAAGGGCAGCTGGAGCTAGCATGTGTTATCGCCCAGGCCCCATTTACTGAAGCAGATGGGATAGAGAAGATAATGCTTGTAGTTAGTGACGCTGATCCTGATAACAAGCTATTAACAAAAGCTCTGGTAAGACCCCATCACTTTTAACAGGAGACAGACTGCAGAGTAAATAGCACAATGCGCAGGTCTTTTATTATCCCTGTAAGTGCTGATTACACCCCTTGCCCTGACAGAGGAATGGCATTCGATTCCAACCACAGGGAATTCACAAGAAAGCCCCTGAACGGCTGCTCTCAGTCTTGGCGCTAGCTGCAGATACTGTCCCTTGATCTTCTCACGCTTGCTTTCCGCAGATCGAGTCTCCTCTCTCCGCTCCCCACCCCCGGGTTTATTCTTCCCGGGAGGTGACGGGTGACTGGGCGTCAAGGGAGGGACTGAGGAAACAGTCTGCTGTCTGCACACTGCTCCCCTTTACCCATGGAGCCGTCCTGAGAGCCCGTGTCAGTGTCCTAGCACCAGCGGCTGTGCTCCTCTCCCTCTCCATGGCTGCTATCACCCACTCCCTTGCCTCTTGCCTCTTTCCAGTCACTTATTTGCCTATATTGAATCACAGCTGCCGTGCCTCCGGGGCCACCCTTGCACATCTCATTTATCTGAGGGGAGGCAGTCAAACCACCAGGTCCAGTCACTTATGTGCACCTCACTCTGCAAGCAAGCACTGGATTGCTGCTGCCTGAGAGAGAGAGCAAGGTGCTCTGTGCTGCACAGGAGTTGGGTTACTGCAGTGGATGGAGAAAGGAAGCAGAGATCTTCCAGGAAAGGGTGCTGAGAACGTAATTCTTGACCATGCCATAGGCCACATTCCCTGGGGAACATTTGTGGCCTTCAAGACACAGGAAAGAAAACACCGGGTCTCGGCAGAGCTCAAACTCCCACCCAGTTCTGTTCTTTTAAGCACAGGTCCCAGATACCGCAGAGCCGATTATTTCTCTAGCATTTCAATTGGGAAAGGGGGCAAAGCCACGTGCCCTTCGCTTTCTCTTGCTGTGAGATTTGCTGTCTGAGCAGGGCGGTGCTGGGAACGACACACAAAGGCGCCGGATGTATTAGTGCCGTAAAATAACCAGAGAGAGCCAGTCCGTTTTCGCTTCCAGAAAAGGCATGATCCATGTGTTGCTGACCATCTGTGTATCATGGCTGGGGATGCCTGTTTGTCAAGGAGGCCTGCTGGGAGCTGTGCATTCTGGCCTCTGTTTTTTAAAGGTACAGGACAACAGGAGGAAACAACCATACTCTCTCTCTCTCTCTCTCTCTCCCCTGCCTCACTGCAGTCCAGGAGCAACAGCTGCTGCCTCTGTGGGATTTTTTCCTTTGTGTTCTTTTCCCTTCAGCCTCTCATCATGCTTCGACATCTGAGAGTAACAGACCATCAGTGTCTGTCTGTAGCCCAGCTCCCTGTTAGCAGGTTGTGAGATGGCTGGCAAAGCGTTAAATGGTTTTGCTGCTGACTCGCTGGCTCATTGCCTCGCTGGGATTCCAGGCAGGTAAGGGAGGCTCTCTGGGGAGAGAGGATCTAGTGGATGGGCTGGGGAGAGGAGGTCCGTGAAGAACACTGATACATAATCATCAATGTCTTTGCTAGCAAAGCCAAACCACAAGAAGGGGTGGGGGGATTCGACCTCCACAGAGTGCGTGGGCTATTCGTCCTGCAGCTGCCTGCCTCGGGCAGGGGGAGCAGCACCTGCTGTCTCATTCCCTTCCCTCTTCACTCCAGCAGTGGGGAGCTTTCCATCTCCTGCCCAGCTACGTCTGAACTCACGTCTTCACTCAGTCCAGCCTGAAACTCTGAGCAGTGATCCCCACCCGGCGCGAGCCAGGCCTCGGGAAAAATGCCACAGATCTGCCAAGCCACAGTGCAGGACCCCAGAACACCGGGGTGGCCGTGAATGGACAATGCAGCTGGGGCACATGCCCAGGGATCCAGTGGGCTACTGAGGACACATCCACCAGACCCTCTGAGCCTGGCTCTCCCCCGCACAGACATTTACACCAGGGCCAAACACGTGCACGACCCTGCCAGGGCAGCGTGGGGCAATGGAGAATCCAACCCAAGATCTCTGGTCACAGCTTGAACAGGGGGTGAAAATGCCACTCAAGCAGCAGGCTGGCATTTTACACTCCACCTGCACAGGTGTAAGTGAGGACGTGGTGTGAGGCACAGCAAGCATAGCCCCAAGGAAAAGACCTCCTGCTTAAGGGGGTTCAGATATTTCATGGCACCTTTCACAGGGGCAGAGATTACTCCTGTGCCTGCCTTGTTTCCAACCTTTGTCCTGCCCTGTTCGCTGGCTTGAACCCTCAGCTCGGACTCCTGGCCCCTGACCACCACAACTTTGACCACTAGGCCTGACCACCCATGCCCTGGGCCTGACAGTCAGCTTTGGTTTGAATAGCACAGTGTGTGTTGAACAACCTGGCTCCCATCAACTGCCCCTTTAATTCTTTCAGCTACTTGGGGAAACTAATTTTCTGCCCAGTAAGTGCAATTCACCCTCCTCCTGGCTGGTGCACGTCGTTATCAGCACAGCAGGGCCGAACAGGCTCTCCGGACAGTTTGTACAGGCACCTGACACACCCTCTGCAGCATCTTCAGAACACCATGGATGCTGGAGCACACAAGTCGGGACAGCCACAGCGCTGGCTCCCAGCTTGGATTGAGCAGATTATGTCTCCACTGGCCCTCACCTTTGCCGTGAGCTTGCAAATGACCCTGATAGGACCCGCTCAGAATGAACCAAACTTTAAACACTGGTCTGCAAAGCGAGGTTCATACCCACTTCCAGATACAACGAGCTGGTGCCCAGGCTGCCTAAAGCCCAGAAAGAAAATACCACCCACCAGCTGATGGGAAAGAGCGTCATGCCGAGATCAAACCACTCAGAGCTGATATTCATTCAAAGCTGGGAGCTCGATGTCTAGACAAATGACAGCTAACATGTGCATAGCAGAAACGGGACGAAGGGGGAAACGCAGATTGAGCCCGGGCTCTGAAGGGCCCATGCTAGGAGCTGGAGAGACAATACAGAGACACGGGAAAGAAGGAATAAGGGGAGAATTAGAGGCGCCTCTGAGAAAGGTTATAATTACTCTATTATGTGGAGTGTCATTCAGGTGACTTTCGATCTGAGCACAGCACATGCAGGGAAATGGATGGGCCACAAAGACAGATCCTGCCACATCGTGGACAGCTCCCCAGACACTTAGTTCTAATATACGATGGCGAGACAAACCTGGGAACTGAGACTGTTCCCAGCTACGGCCATGAAAACCAGCTCCTACGCTGAGGATGAGGGGAAAATGTATAGGCTAACTATGGGACTTCCTCTTCCAGGAGGAAGCCTGTACTAGTGAATGCCTCCACAAAGTGAAGAAAGTTCTGCAGCCCTTGGTGGTAACTGAGGGAAAGTTCAGTGAATTGCCACAGGGAGAGGAACCAAGAGGGAAAGTGCTGGGTAGTGAAGGTAAAACCAGCAGGATTCGCAGGGAAAACCTGCCCCATCAGACACTGAAAGAAAAGAGGCAGGTGGGGACTCGGAGACACAGAGCTAAAGAGATTGACTACAATTTGTGACAATTCACAATCTTGACCCTTTCAAGGGACACACAGATACATTAAAGAAAACAAGGAATACTTTTAGCACCTTAGAGACTAACCAGCTTATTTCAGCATAAGCTTTCATGGGCTATAGCCCACTTCATCGGATGCATAGAATGGAACACACAGAAGTAAGATGCATTTATATACACAGAAAGAAAAAAAATTGTAAATCATCATACCAATTCTAAGAGGCTGTTTAATTTGGATGGGCCATTATCAGCAGGAGAAAAAAAACCTTTTAGAGTGAAAATTTAATGGATCTATCTGTCTAACAGTTGATAAGAATCTGTAAAAGAGACTTAACTAGGAAAATGCATTCAATTAGTATAATGACAAAGCCACTCACAGTCCCTGTTTAACCCTTGGTTAACAATGTCCAATTTGCAAATTAATTCCAGTTCATCAGCTTCTCGTTGGAGTCTGTTTTGGAAGAGCCAGACGAGCACCCAGAAGCCACCTACTACAGGACAGGCCCAACAAAGAAAAAAACAGAACACCATTAGCCATTACCTTCAGCCCCCAACTTAAACCTCTCCAACACATCATCAAAGACCTACAACCTATCCTGAAAGATGATCCCTCACTCTCACAGATCTTGGGAAACAGACCAGTCCTCGCTTACAGACAGCACCTCAACCTGAAACAAATACTCACTGGCAACCACACACCAAAAACACTAACTCAGATACCTATCCTTGTAACAAAGCCCGATGCCAACTCTGTCCACATATCCATTCAACTGACACCATCATAGGACCTAATCACATCAGCCACACCATCAGAGGCTCATTCACCTGCACATCTTCCAATGTGATATATGCCACCATGTGCCAGCAATGCCCCTCTGCTATGTACATTGGCCAAACTGGATAGTCTCTACGCAAAAGCAGAAATGGACACAAATCTGACGTCAGGAATCATAAACATTCAAACATTCAAAAACCAGTAGGAGAACACTTCAATCTCCCTGGCCATTCTATTAAAGACTTGAAGGTGTCAATTTTAAAAAAACAGAAAAACTTCCAAAACAGACTCCAGTGAGAAGCTGATGAACTGGAATTCCGTTGTGAGGCTGGGAAAATCCCTTAACCACAAACTGTGTGTTCCTCATTTCTGGGGACCCAGCTTGAGTCCTGAGGTCTGAGCTGCAGAAGAGCTGATCGTGCTCACCACCACAAACGAAGGCAATGGGACTTCTGCTCTGCACAGAAACATTGCTGTACAATGCTATGGCGCTGACAGATCAGGCTGTAGGCAGCTCAGACTGGACACCCAAAACTAGTGGACACTTGACAATTTGGCTTTAAGAGCCGTGCCTCAGTTTCCCATGTGTAGAGTGGGTATATAGCCCCTGATATCACAGGCATGTTGTGAAAACAAGCGCATGTTTGCAAGGCCCCAAAACACTGGAACAAGAGCCCCTAAGGAACGTAATCATTCTGTATTCAGTCCAGGTTAGGGTGGGAGACAGTCACTAAGACATGGAGCCACACACTGATTGATGGGGACAAAATAAATACAGACTCGCTCCCCACTCAGTGAGCACTGTCCATCGCAAGCACTGACTGAGCCAGGAGTCTCATGACCACACAGATGGGTTTGGGCACTTTGGACACATGTGCTAACTGCCAGTCTGTTACCACGAGTAAAACCAAAGCCGCTCACATTAGCTAGGAGACCTTGAGTAACAGGAGATGACCTCGCCACTTTGTGTTCTAATAGCAGTTAGTAGATTTTTGTTCTTATCGCTTTGAAGAATTAACTTTTTTTGAGCAGGGACTGTGTCTTTGTTCCGGGTTCGTGCCGTGCCTAGCACAGTGGGGCCCTAGGCTATGAGCAGGGCTCCTAGATGCTGTGGTAATACATACAATTAACAAAAATAATAGAAAAATGTGAACTACGAAGAACCTCGGTGGCCTGAATAATATAGGAGCCTTTAATGTTGCTGCTGTTGTTTGAAGCATTCATGGTAGCAGAAGCCAGTTTAGGCTTTTCAGAAGTTACAGATTATTACATTCAAGTGGTCAAGTCCAGTTTTAATTAAGGGTGAACCTCTTACCACTAACCAAATTGCATGCCTAATGCATGGGATCAATGCCTCGATTATCTCTCCCAGCAGGACGATTGGAAATGCCTGCTAACTACAGCTTACAGTATAGCAAGTGCCGTGACTTGGCTTACAAACACTAACATAATTCTAACACGCTGCGTCTGAGCTGAGCACGCTCACTCACGTCAGGAGGGGTGCCTGGCCCATAGACTAGGAGGAAAGGAAAGCGGTGTGGGTCACGCACACTCTGCTCAGCTGTGTTACCCGCTGCCCTGGGCAATGGTGTTCTGGAAAGCAGCAGCTGGGGTAGCTAATGAAGTACAGAGCGAGCAGGCAGCTTGGGACGGTTAGGAATAAGACAGTTTGCTCAGCAAAGGAGTGGAAAATAGACTGCACTTACAGATTAATTTTGTAATGAAGAGTGTGCTGAGCCTGCCAGCGTTCCCAGCACAGAGCTGAGCCTTCAGGGCACTGCTCCTTGGGCTGCTGCTGTAGTTTCCTTGTCTGCAAGCAGATCAGCCTGGAAAAGCCTGGGAGCAGTGGCTGGGTTTATTTGCAATAGGAAGCATGCGTGTGCTCCAGCACTGAAGCATGCTGGTGCAGTCTCAGAGATGAAACAATTTAGCAAACTGCCCTTCAATGGAAATGAAGGATCTCCCTGGGCTCCAGATCTGAAATCTTGACTGAAGTACAAAAGCAAACCAAACGAGGTGTCAGCCGAGCTGACAGGACGCTGCATGGGAAAATGGCATTATTCCAAAGACTTCTCAGCAGTGACGCTGTTCCTTGCCAACACATATCCTCATGGACCACATGGACTCCCCATACTGTCAGGCATGCTGCAGATATGCATCACATCTCAACTGGTTTGACAGAGCTCAGCTGTGGATACAGTCCATGTGCCTTGGCTGCGCCTTTGATGAATTTCACAGAGCACGGCGACTCTGTTAAAGTTTTAATGCAATATTTTTGTTTCTGTTCCTCTTGTGGCTCATCTCTGTCTCCCCTTAACAAGAGAGAAATCACAGTGCTCCAGAACAAATAAAGACATGAGACAGCGACGTATTTACCCTCTCACAGTGACTAGTCAGCGCCTGGCCGGGCAGTGCTGGGGACTGAATAGATGCAGCACAGGAAGCAGCTGGGTAAGCTTTCCTCCCAGCAGGCTGCTACAGGGGTTCCCCCTGGTTTGCAGTGTGCTCGTTTAGGGCCTGGCCTCTCTGCTCACACCCAGCAGGCTGCATGGTACCCATGGACATCTGTGTTTTGGTCGCTCCCACCTGCCTTTCTAAGGTGTGTCTCTAGACTGTAAACTCTGCAGGTTGGGGACATAGCCAGGGCCAAAGGCAGCAACGTGTGTGTAACTCCATTGATTTAACTGGGGTTACTCTGGATTTATGCCAGTGTCACAGGTCTTCACAGCTGTTGGGAAAGCCCCTATTGGCGCTTTCCCAGTAATAGAAATGCCACCCCATGGGCTTGGATTTGAACTCTGAATACAAGGCTCTGTGTTCTCTGACCATTCCCCAAATACATCCAGTTCCTTCAGCCAAAGACACCATGACTAATGCAGTGTGAGCACACCTGAGTTCACAGCTGGGCCTCCCGCGCCAGCACAGTGAAAGAGGGATGGGCAAGTCTGCATCAAGGCTGAATGAGCTACTCAGAAAGGAAAATCCTACACAGATGGTCCAGTGGTTGGAGCTTTAGTCTGAGGCCCAGGTTCAGTTCCCTGTTCCACCATGGACTTTCTGTGCGACCTAGGGACAGGCATTTGGGCCCACATCCTCAAAGCTATTTAGCCACAAATCAATGGCAGTTAGGCACTTCAATACCTTGGAGCACCTTGGCCTTAGTCTGCCTGTGCCTCAGTTCCCCATCTGTACAGTGGGGATCAGGGGACTTCCCAACATAGCGGTGACTGTGACCTGCTCAGTGCCTGTGGTGATGGGGGGCAGGTATATACAGAAGGGAGAATAAACAAACTTCCTACGGCTGCACCATTCTCCCTGCTTCTCAGAAAGGTTACCAGCCATGGCTCCTCATCTCCTTGTCCATTCATGCCACCTGTGGTACAAGCTCCTCCATCCCTCTTGTATACGTGCTTTTAAATCATTTTTCAACAACTCCATTCACCTGAGTTTCCATCCCAGCAGGACCCGACTTGTCCCACTGACTGATGTGCGAGGAGTCTCTTCTGACCTCCCAGCACTGCAGTTACTGCATTTTACTGCTTCCTTCGGCTCCGATAACATAGTCAAGAAGTGTCTCCCCTACATGGCAGCAACAAGAGACTTCTGAGTGGTAACTGCATTCCCAGAAGGCTTTTCTTCTCTCCAAGGTCCCTTAAAAAACGAAGCCAAACGGGTCCACATTTTTTCCTTGAAAAACAAACAATTTTTTTCAACAACAAAATGGCCTTTTGATCAGGCCGTTTCATGAAAAAAATTTCATTGTGTCTGGAAACCCAGAAAACTGTTACCACTAACCCCCAAGTTTTCCATTTTTCATTAAACTGGAAAGTTGGAATTCCGTGAAACTCAAATTTCCTTTTTTAAAAAAAATGTGCATTTGAATTGTTTTTAAACAGGAAATGTCCCATTTTCCAGCCGGTTCTAAAACGATGCTTGTGCCATCTGAGTGCAAAGACCAAGGTCAAACGAAGAGAGGATTCTCACTTAAGAAGTATCTTTGGGTACAGAAGCACGGTGCTTCCTTGGGGAAATAAAACAGCAAACAATGACAGAATCTCACAGTATTTAACACTGCGACACGGCACCAAGTCTGGCCATTTCTCAAGGGCTGTTCTCGTAGTTACATTGCCCCTAACATCGCTGATGGGTCAGACTGCAGCCTAAGCAGAACTACCTGTTTACAAGCTCTTTGAGGGCCCCTCCATTCATTTCTCAGGGGTTCAGGGCTTGGCAGTCTCTCTGCAGAAGGGGTGTGGGTCTGGATCTATCCTGGAGATCTGCTGGGGTGCACAGGCACCCGTCCCAAGCCGTTGCCTTCACGCCAGACTCCTGGAGCTTTAGAGCACTCGCAGACAGAGAGACATCGCCTGCCCTGGAAACTTGCCATTCCAGCGACAGACATCCCAGTGAGCGAGAGCCAAGAATGCTGGGCCTGATTCTCTCCTCAGATCGCCATGATGGAGTTACATTGGTGTCAAGCCACTTTGTAAGCGAGTGGGGAATCAGGCGCAGTAAATGGGAAAAGAGGAGAACAGGAGGGCACGGGTTATAACAAGCAGGGACACAGTTATTGAGTGGTTACGTACACGTCCTGTCTCTGCTGTCACTCCCTTAATGCCTCAACTAGACCCTACCCCTATGGGTCCCTTTTAAGGACGTTATCCAGCACAACGGGGGGGAAGTTAGTACAATCTCACTTTCATTGGCTGTTTCTATTAGTTGGGAGGATGTATGGTACAAATCCACCCAGCTCTGTTCCTAGCCCATCCACAGAACCCGATTAACCCTCTATGAGTTTAAGGGGAAGGGGGACATTGCCACACACCCTTTTCGGTAGACATTAGGATTCAGAGTGAACACATGCTGACGTAAACGGGGGAGTTCTAACCTCTCAGAGCTCCGTAGTCAGACTGTCTGAGGCTCAGGAAGGCAGCAGTTCATTTCTTCACATTCCATTCATGTTTGGAAGGCTTTCTTTGCAGCCATAGAAGCTACAAGCTTATACAAAGATTTTGATTTTAAAGCACAATTCTGCAGCCAGGGCTGGACTCTGCTGGCAATTCCACAGCCCTGGACTTGTGAAATCCGGGGGGGATCTTCCCTTGACCGTTTGTGCGTCTGGTGCAGAGGCACCATTTCAAAAAAAAAAAATCGGGGGCAGAGGAGGGAAGTGGTGTCAGCAGATATAAAATAATCACATGGCCCTGGAGAAACTGGTATGGACACTTTGTTCCCATATTTTGCTATTAACTTGGCTAAACAGTTGCATTTGGCAACAAGTCTGTACGAATTCTGCAGTGAAGAAAAATCCCAAACCTCAAGACCCATTTATCATCCAGCTAAGTCACCGCATAATCTTACAAGCGCCCCTCTATCCCACAGCCTTCACCACAACGCCTCCTACCTCAGCTCCTGGAGTCCTATTGCCCCAGAACACCCACTGACGTCGGGGACCGTGGGGTGACCGAGGAGGGCAGGATCAGACTCTGGGATCTGGCTTGAGCTGTTACAGCTCTGAGCATGGGGTAGCCCCTGTACCACCCTGCTCAGCCATTCCCCACCCCTTCCTCCCTGCTCCCCAGCCAGCTGCTCCAGCTTAGCACTGCACACCTGGTCCCAAGGTCCAGGTGCCCACACAGGTGTGTTTAAGGGGGCCCTTCTTCCTTTGGGCAGGTGCACAGTCCAAGTCAACCTAGCTTCTCGTCACCTGTTATTTATCCAGGAACACTAAGCAGGCCCGTGGCAATGTTGAAACAGCTGGACCACATCCTCAGCTGGCGTAGAATGGCATCGCACCTCTGACGTCAAGGCAGCCACGCTGCCTTCCCCAGCTAAGGGACTGGCTCAGAAACTATCACAAACATTCTCTTCTGGAGGAGAAATTACCCAGCTGTGCTTGCATGGAACTTTGGGGCGACAGTCCCATTAGAAGTGTGATACGGCGAAGCTTTGCAATAGGAATTGCAGCAAGCCAACAGGATAATTGCAACCAATCCGTGGCTTACACACCCTGTAAGTGAGAAGTAATGTCTGTTGAGGAGTGAGGAGCTGGCCTGGGAGTCTCAGGGGAAAAGCTAAAGAAAAGGAACATTACATCTTTAAGTTGAGTTAAGTTTCTTCCCTCAAAATGAATTGCCAGATTCATTTGTACAAAACTGTTTCTCAAGGGCATCGTGATTATCACCTCGCTGAGAGATTTTCCAGCCACATTTCTCTGAGGTCTGGACAGATCAGAATTACACCTTGGTTCTAGGCAGCCTCTGGCAGATGTTTATATTGCATCAAGAAATGGAAAAAAGTACTAGAAAGTTTCTCGTAATGAGAACATTTGTCACTTAGATGTATCATGGAATAAACTCTGGGCATGTAACCAAGGTAAGTAATTGGACTGGCCACATGCCATGTTTAAGACACTCATTGTAGGCTCTCTAAGTATGAAAAGAACGCCAGATCGTTCTTCCAGAGAGAGAAGGAGACAAAGTTTGCTTGTGTTTCTTTTGTTTTCCATGCTCTTTATCCCCCGCATGTTTTGAAGCTATTGAATGCATAGAGAGATTGCAGGTCTTGAGGGTTACTAGACAGGTCTGTGAGAAGGAAGGACGGTCTACAAGTGTCTTACATGATGTTTAAACAGTTTTCTTCTCCTCCTTTCTTTGAGGAAGGTTTTTCAGCCCCTTATGACAGTGTCCATAGGTAAGGAGATGACGTTAAGTGGACATAAAGAAAGCTCATCTCCAGCCCAGTCCTAATCAAAGGTCAGATGGGTTAAGAACATAAGAAGGGCCGTACTGGGTCAGACCAAAGATCCATCCAGCCCAGTATCCTGTCTTCTGACAGTGGCCAATGCCAGGTGCCCCGGAGTGAGTGAACCTCACAGGCAATGATCAAATGATCTCTCTCCTGCCATCCATCACCCCCCTCTCATAAACAGAGACTAAGAACACCATCTCTTACCCATCTCTGCTAATAGCCATTAATGGACTTAACCTCCATGAATTTAGCCATGGACTCTAGTGTGTTTGCTTCATGAACATATAGCATCCAACAGTGAGCTGGCAGAAGAGCAAGGGGGGAACTCCAGGAATCAGGTCAGTGCCATCTCCTGTCTAAGGCATTGCAGATGAGATTGGGGCCAGCATGTGTGTCCTACCAGGAAATATCCAGCCTTTTCTCATAGCCAGGGAGTGCAGCATTTTGTTGCATCCAAGCAGAGGGCTGCTTCTCACTTACACCGGTGTAAACTGTAGTCAGTCAAGGGATGCTGGTGTCCCTGGGTCTAGAATCAGGCCCTGGTTGGAAAACCCACTTCTTGGCCATAGCGTGTGGTGAAGAATACTGGGAGAACGCTGGGTAGATCAGAGACCTGGACTGTTCTTAGATCTGTTACAGAACTTGCTCACCACGTGTGGAGATGATATTCAGAGAAGACACCGATTAGTGTGTTATTCTAAAGCCTCATCCCTCCTCAGTGCTGTATGTCAGTGAATCCCAGCTGCAAAGGAGTTCCTGACACCTTCGCTCATGGGGTGCGTCGGCAGAACGGGGGTGACCTGTCCTGCCAGGACCGTTTACTGGCCGGTTGATGTCCCTCGCAGGGTGAGCGGCAGAACCGAGGTATTCCCTCCACTGCCCTCAACTCTTCCGCAGCTGCAGCCACTCAGTAACACACTCAGCAGTTCCTAACCAGGCTCAGCCCCCGAGGCAACACTGCTTGTCTTGTGTGCGTCTGAGGGGAGGGCATGTGGGGAGAAGGGGCCATGCATGGAAAAAGTTTTCCCCAGGCTAGCTTGGGCCGTTACCTCCAGCCCCTGCTAAGGGGCTGTACAAGATGTCCTACCCCAGGAGTCGCTCTGGACTGTGCTGTGCCTCTGCAACATGGATCCCTTCCTGTTGCCCCTTGCTCTGGTGGGTTGTGACTTACTGCTCCTCACAGCATCTCCCGTGCTGGTCAGACTCCACCCCTCCCTGCCCACCTGCCCGACATGTCAGGATGGGGAGAAGGGTTCCTACTCCCCATACAACCCCAGGCAGGTGCACCATCCAAGTCACAACCCAGCCCTGTCATCGCATTTTGCAGTATTCCTTCTGCTGCTGAAGAATGGTTTAAATACGATTCCTCCTCACACCATAATCCCAGGCCCTCTCTCCCGCTCCATCCTGCGATGACAGAAGAAACTTGAATTTATGACAGTCCGTTGCCATGGAAACGATAGGGTGTCACACTGTACTGGGGCAGACACCCTTGTGCCAACACCCACCATTTTAGCATCCCAGAGCATCCTCCTGTGGTTCTCAGACAGAGGCATGGACCTGCCCCCCCGGCCAGGTCTGCTAGAATCCCACTACTTCTGGGATCCCCATCGTCCCTGAAGTCCCCATAGCCACTGAATCCAATACACTTAACTCAGAGCTCAGCAGGGCATGAGACGTTCTTTCTTCAGTCCTGCTTCCTCTAGTCCCATTTCCCTTGACTCCTGCCAGTGCTTCTCCTCACAGGAGACAATCCGCACCACCCCTCTACTAAGGGCCTTCACCTTCTGGCCATCCTGAACTCTCTAATCTCCTGGCTCAACCAGCCATACCCCTCCAGGTGTGCCAGGTGAGGATGAGAGCCCTAAAGTGTCACCAATGCCACCAGAGGGCCCAGTTAACCTCTGCATGGTCAGCGTGGGGCTATAAGCTTGGTCACACACACGTTCAGCACTGCCCGGCTTCGCTGTGAGCTCAGTAGGTGCTGGAAGCTGAGCTCTTATTTAAGCAACAAATATATTTGATCACTAGCAAAAGAGAAGCGGGGGAGAAGATTAGAACTCCGGGAAGTGGACTGTAATATATCAGAGAGCTTTTTCTGGCTTTAAATCCTCCCTTAAAGAGATGATTCAGAGAAAATCTGAGCAATTTAAAAAATGCATATGAATAATGATATTCTAAGTGCCAAAGTTTGGTCCTGCAATTAGTTAGAAAGAGCTTTGGTGATTTAACGAATCTTATTTCTGATGGATGAATCAATTTTAAAAATGTGCTGAATAAGGAAAACAGCGGCCAGAATGAGCGAGCTGAACACAGCCAAATAACGCTGCCTGGTACGCTGGAATATTCACTGTCATGCTGTCCCGTCTGCTCCTTCTGAAGCATCCAGATGCATCTCCCCTCTTCTTCAGCAGGGGCGCACCATGATGCATCCCGAGAAAGGAGCCCCTTGCTGCTAGCCTGAACTTTGCAAGGGCTGAGGAACAGGGGAACAGATCTACCCAACCAGCCAACCCAATCTGGTTCTTCTCTAGGGACCAGGGTAAAAGGAACCATGGCTGTGGGTGACAAGAGGAGCCCAGCAGGAATGACTAGCACCAGTCCCCACCCAGGGGCAAGAGCGGCTCATGTCGTAGAAGCTGTCCCCACCCTTTCCCAGTACAGGGTGGGAGGGTGTAGAACTGGCCATGAGCCCTGCTTGGGGAGGAGTGGGGAGATCTGAGTGGCAGCAGGAGGAAAATCCAGCAGAAGAGAGGCAGGAAAGGACCCAGCTGCGTGGTGGCCTAGAAAATAGGGTCACTGGATGGAGCTAGTGGGTCCAGTTCTCACTGATCGAGCTCTGCTGACTTCAGCAGTGGCTGGCCAGGAGAGAGCTTGGCCCTCATCTCAACCTGAACCACAGCCATTCACACGCAACTCGATGAGACAGGCAACCCAACTCAGCAATGACGTCATCTGGCAGGAAGCCACGCCTACGTATTCCCCTCAAAGAAAAGCAGCTACCCTGACCCCCAAAACAGAGCTCTCAGAGTTACAGCCTCCCCACCCGCCCCACTCTTCCTCTAAACATCTGCCCGTCTCTCGCATTTCTGAGTTATAGAAAGGGTCAAGCTGATAACGATTCTGGGAGGTTTTCTGAATGCAGTCGGTTCCCCGTGTAATTTACTTCACGACACACGCTTTTAAATAACCATGCCGGAAATCTGCTCTGTCCTTTCTAGCCAATGCTAAATTTTGAATCCTCTCTCCAAATTCGACAGACAGCACTAACTCCAAGGAATGCGCTTCTCTGCCGTGGGATCCCAAATCCGGAAACTTGATCTATGTCCTGCAGTTAACAAATTATTCTGTGTAGCTAGCAGTGCTGAGGATTAGCCTTTGGAATGCAGGAGAATGTGAAAGCTACATTTTATTGAAACTCAGAAAACTGTACTAGGCAACGATTTGTATGTACAAGAGCGCAGGAGCTGGTCGGACTCCCACAGCGGTACAACAATGCATCTCCTATGTCGACTCTATGTGCTTCACAGAGTTACTTCGTTCCCAAATCATACAGTGATTATGTCCCCAGAGATGCAACTAAATGCTTAGCTACAGTCCATGCTGAGCTACTGGGGGAGGTGCAGAAATAGTTTCAAGCCATCTTTGTGTCCACTGAATCTGCGGCTGCCTGCCTGTAGGACTGATCCCCAGCCCAAACTCAAGGCTCCTCTGAGGTGGCTCCCAGGAGCTCTTCAGGGATTGTTGGTTTATAGGGACGGTCTCAGCTGGGTCCCCTCTACCCTGGCCATATCCCCTACAGCTGGGAAAGGGATGGAAGAATGGAGTCTCTGCAGAATGAAGTGTGACGACCAAACAGATAGACACAGTTGTGATCGGCGCTACTACAGTGTATCAGGATAAGGCCAAAGACAATGAAGTCTAATGATGAGATAATTAGCATGGTTGCCAATTCAGCTCAGAGCTTCAGAAGAATGCCCAGAGGAAAGCAAGGTCACAAACTCTGCTCTTTTCACTCATGCCTTAGATGAAATGTTCTTTTCCTTCAGTTTGGCCCATACCACCAACCCTGCAGCCTATCAAGCTGAGCACCCACCCGTGTTATTCAGGAATTATCCCTCTGAGATGCCCCGATAGTGCAGTCAGACCCCAAGAGAGGGGTGGATGGTGACAGCAGATTTGCAGGCTCAGGGATCATTTTATACCACATAACGTTCATCCATTTGTGACCAGCCACCCCTGCCTGCAGGCTGCTGGCCCTTCCATCATCCCTTTACTGCAGGTCATCGGCAGCTCCCCAGGAACTTGATCATTCCTGTAACCCAGCGGCCACTCCCATGAGCCTCCAAACAGAGTCAGGCATGGATGGGAAAGGTTCTGCTCCTAGTTCCAGGGATGTAAATCCTGAGCAACCCCATGGAAATGGATAGAGGGGCACCAATGTGGAAGCTGCTTTGCAACTTGTGTGGTCACTTAACACAGTGGGCGTAAAATGGTACCAGATCACGACAGAAGTGCTTGATACCCACTTTGCATTGGTGCAAAGGAGGATGACACAAGGTGCAGAATCAGACCCAGCCAAGGAATCAGTGCCTGGAAATCTGACCTGGCAGACCCTGCCAATTGTCAAACCTCACTAATTTGCACTAGTGACTGCAAGGCCTAGACAAATTCAGACTAGCAATAAGGCATGAATATTTAAAACTGAGGGTAATTAATCATGGGAACAATTTACCAAGGGTTGTGGGGGATTGATTGATTAGATGAGTTTCTAAAAGGGACCTCTAGTTCAAACAGGACTTATTTGGGGGAAGTTCAATGACTTGCATTACCCAGGATGCTCTTCTACCCTTGGAATCTAGGACTATGAATGAAATGAATAGTTCCAGAGCAGAATTTGGTCTTGCTGTACTAGTCTACTATCCCAAAACACACTCATCACAACCCTTTCTTAGCGAGCGTGTATTGGTTACTGATTTGGAGTTCTACTGTTCCACAACACTAGAGCATCCACCCAAGACTCATGGCAAGCTCTTAAAACAAAGACAAAGCAGACCTATCTGTTACCGTGGTAATAACACTGATAGAACAACAACAGATGGCCCAATAGTGACAATCCTTTTTCATGGGAAATTTTTAAAGAACGACATTTTATTTCTAGATTCTTTGTGAACTTTCTGGGGTTTTTAACAAAATCCTTCAAACCAAACCAAAACTGACAACCAAAAAAAAAGCTCAGTTTAAAAAAAAATTAAAAGCCTTGAATTTTTACTGCAAACCTTAATGATTTTAGCTTTTGAGTTTCTGCTGAAAAAAAAACAGAAAATTCCAGTCAAACCAAACCTGTTCTGCAAAATTTTGGTTTTGGTCAAAAAGCCTTTTTTGTTTGTAAAAACAAAATGTTTTGGGGAAAAAATAAAACATTCCTCCTCCCCCCCAACACCAGCCTTCAACCAGCTATGAATTTAGGGAGGTTGTACTGCATAAATGTATTACTCGGTATTTTAAACACACGAGCAAGAACAATGATGTCACAAATTTTCAGCTTATTCTACACAGAGCAGGGGTGGGCAAACGTTTTGGCCCGAGGGCCACATCTGGGTCTGGAAATTGTATGGTAGGCCATGAATGCTAAAAAAATTGGGGGTTGAGGTGTGGGCAGGGTGAGGGCCCTGGCTGGGGATGCAGGCTCTAGAGAGGGGCTAGGAATGAGGGGCTGGGAATGCAAGAGGGTGCTCTGGGGCTGAGACTGAGGGGCTCAGAGGGCAGGAGGGGGATCAGGGGTGCAGGCTCCGAGCAGCGCTTACCTCAAGCAGCTCCCAGAAGCAGTGGCATGTCCCCCTCCAGCTCCTATGTCGAGCCGCGGCCAGGTGGTTCTGTGCGCTGCCCCATCTGCAGGTGCTGCCCCTGCGGCTCCCATTGGCCGTGGGGCGGAGGGGGAACATGCCACTGCTTCTGGGAGCCGTGCGAAGCGGGGCAAGCCCTCGACCCCACCCCGAACCTGGAGCACCAGAACGGAGCAAGCCTTGGAGCCCGGTTCCCAGTGGGAACTCGAGGGCCAGCTTAAATCGTCTGAAGGGCCGGATGCAGCCCCCGGGCTGTAGTTTGCGCCCCCTGGCATAGATTACTTTAGATTCAATCTTTCTTTCACTACATCTCAGAAAACTCCCAATACAACCTGAGCAGCAGTGATTTGAGGGGAGCTTTTGCTTAGCCCTTTATGTAGGATTAATTTCACTCTTCATGTTTATCCACCTGTTATTTCCTTGGGGGAAGGGGGCAGGGAGCATTTAGAACAGAAGGCTTATTGCTCCCTTGATAAGAGATCTTCACTGTTAAGATACAGGTGGTGAACTCCTGCCCGAAGGCAATGGCAGAACTCCCACTGAAAAGGGGCCAACGCTCCGTCCCGAGAGATCCCTGCCTTGCTCTAGGGAGCAGATGTAAGAGACAGGTTGGCTATTTCATCAGCTTCCTGGGTGTATGCTGGGCACCGATTCCTTGACTATTGTGCTTCTGGAAAGGGCCATCCCAGCACCAGCCTCGCTGAGCTGCTCTTGTGCAGCGGCTAGTTGGAAAGTAGCATATTCCATGCTTGGAACTGATGCAGATCAACATAGGCTAGGAAGCGAAGATGCAAATATTGCTGTAAATGACTGAGATCACAGCAGGCTTTTTTAGGTGAAGGAGGGTAACATTTACTATTTGCTGAGGTGGAATAGCGCATGTGTATCATTTCTATGCCATTACAACAGATACAACAGCAAGTTTAATTAGATCACTTAATTACACTTCAGTTAATTATCAGTCACAGGAAGCCCAACGAATGGGCATCAACGTCAACATAAATTCGGCCTTTACTTATGTGACACAATGATCAGCACCTTCACCATCTCCTCTCCCTCGGCTCCAATATCCTTGCAGGTTGACAATGCACTTGGCAGCTCTGCTGCTCCGCTTAAGTCATTACACGTTTATTTCTCCCAGCTCTGTTCTTGCTTGTCCACATTATCCTGCTCTGCGTACAGAGCGAAGTTCAATGACCAACTGCCCTGTAACGAACTGGTCTCTGGGAGAGTTAAAGAAAGAGAGTGTTGGTTTTGTTCCTTGGGGTGAGGGATTGTTAGCCAGCGTATAAAATCATGAGCATTGTTGTTTATTGGATCTGTACAATCCAGTACGCCTTTGCTGCGGACCCTGGGGTAAAGAGAACCTGTGTGGGAGAATTCTGACCGCTCTGATTGTTCTGGTTAGCTGGGGAGGAAGGGACACGTATTCTGAACTTCACATTTCCATTGGAGACATTTTATATCGCAACCAGCAGACTGCCGTACAGGGCACTTCTATGCAAACATGCACATAGGAGTAACTCGTGTCTGTCCAGGAGTCTCCTTTGGGTTCTCATTCCCAGGGACATGGACGCAGGACAGTTACAGCTGTCACTTGCCTTTTGCCTCTCAACGCTAACTCTGAAGCCCGCGCTTTACCGCTTCAGCCTTGGACTCTTCATCACAGTAGGGCTTAGCTCTGTTCAGAGTGGAAGAAATACCAGCATCCTGCCGCAGGGAGGTGTTGGTCTCCCTGATGGAGCTTTGCCGGGCAACAGTCCCTGGGAAAGTCAGACAGCCATCACCACTACCTGCTACTTTAGGTCCCACGATGCAGAGCAGCACACACAGGCCCTGGCGGCACTCCTCCAACCATCAGCTCCACTGTGAGCATGTCCACTGCATGGTCCCTTTAGACACGTGACACAGGCTGCATGCATTGTGCCAGAGGCTGTGTGGTGAGCTAGCATCTATGGCTGCAGTGGCTGCTTGCCTATATAGTACATGCAGAGACTTGGCTACTCCCATCTGCTGGCTCCTGCTCAATCAAGTATTGTGGACTGCTTCCAAATAAATGTATGTACCTGCCTAGGTTCCGGCTATCATGGCGCCCGGGCCAGAGTATACTTCCATGAAACGCTCGCCTTGCGCAATGGCTTAGCTACGTGTATTCCAAACTGCACCCCAAACCAGAACTCACTCTCTTTTTAGGCTGCATCTCTCACTGACAGTCAATGATATGGAACCCCTGACCCCCTTCCTTAGCCTGTACTTTTCCAAAGGAAACCCAGAAAGCCATGCAAAAGTTAAGACAATAGGGCTTATCCAAAGCTCTGGACTAATAAATAAGAGTGCGAGCACATGGCGAGTCCTAACTTCCTTTGAACTCTTAAAACCTCCACTTTCTGTTGAAATACATTCACTCTGCAGTAAAGCTGTGCACTGTTAATGAAAGCAAGGAGAGTTTTTGATGTTGCATGGATAAAGGCCAAGCATTCAGAAATACACTGTACAGTGTGGAGGCTAACCGCTTAAAGGGCCAATTTTCCCTGTTGTTGGGTTTTTTGTTGTCGTTGCTAAAGAGGTTGCTAATTGAGCTCCACAGCAGTTTCCCCTGTGCTACAGATTAAGAAAGTTACAGGACAGCTTGCCCTAGCGTTTAGTAGTCTTACACAGAGTCAAGATCAAAATCAAGTCTGTAACAAAATTCTGGGAATGTTTCCGTTCTTTCCCACAGCTGTGGCTGGGATAGGTAGTTGAATCTGGATTTATGATGCCTGGTCTACAAAACGTACCAGTCGAGTTTATCTACAGATTTGATTTCCATTTGCATTAGGGCACCTTGCATCAAGAGATTTTATGAAAGTATAAAGAGATTTTAAAGTGGAGGGAAACTCATTTTTCAGGCTGCCAACATGGTGAGAAAGGGCCTGAGTATAGTGAAAATCAGGCCCAAGGACATTACTGGGAAGGGTGAAAGCTGGCTGGTTTGTTTCCCATTGAGTGAGAAGTGCTGCCTATTTCGAGGGCTTCAGTGGGGCGGAGCCCTCATAGGTGCGCTCTGTGCAGCATGGAGTCTGACCCCAAGCTGTGGTAGAGCATTCCTGTGATGGGGGCGGGATGTGAGGAACACACAGGAACCCCCATTTCTGATGGCTGAGATGAACTCAACCAGCGTGTGCCATTGTGAGAGGATGGCTTCATCCCCCGGCTGACTCGGAGAACACTGCTGAGCGGAGAGGAAGGCAGTAAAACTCTAAGACCACCTGGCGATGGGCAGGGGGAAGGCATGCTTGGCTGGAAGGCACATACCTCAATGAGTCAGGCAAAAGGCTGTTCTGACCAGGCAAGATTTCCAGACGGTTTGGGGCCCAGTTCAGGGAATTCAGGGGGAGCCATTCCATTGAGCTCAACGGGCTGAGACCCAAGGGGCGGACGGGCTTAGGAGAGCTCTCGGCATGTGTTTTACTTTTCTCCTCCCCCTTGGTGGTTTGCAGATACAATCTCATTGGACAAAGGCAGCCTGCAGCAGTGCTTAGCTACGTTACCTGGGAAGGACCCCGGTGAGTGCCTCAGAATGCCAATAACTCGTACGTTAAGAGGGGCAGGGAGGAACACAGGCGACTGCCCCAGCATGCAGTTGTGGGCTCAGTGGAGACAGGGGTGGCACCAGGAGAACGAGCTGCAGGAAGAGGTTCTATAGTGAGACAACAACAAGGCTCTTGGGGATGGAGTGAGCTGTGTGGGCAAGACGCAGCAGGAAACGCCTCTGCTGTGATGTGGGTGTTAGAGGGGGTTTTGTGCAAAGTTTTAACTCCCCACTTTGCTAGTGAGGACACAGCTCTGCAATGAGCCATTTGCTGGAGCGAGTACAAGCACTGCTGTGCAACTGTGCGATCTCTCGGGGGGAGCTTGACAAACACAAGATCACCACCACACCTGAACACAGTGAGATGAGCTGGAACTAAGTCAGAGGCCAACGTTTTCCAAAGCGGCCATAGAGGGCAGGGACCTCCATCTGAGAAAGCCACCGGCTGAACTCTTATACCCCACAGCTGCAGGGGGAGTCTACGGGAGCAGTTCAGGGCTCATCTTTCCTGACAGCCATGCTCCAGTGTGTCCCAACGTGGGCACTCCAAATTATAGGCCACTTCGGAAAATCCAAGCCATCTCGCTCCACACCGCGTCACTAGTCAGCTACCGTTGCTGCCCTCACATAGACCGAGATTTCCAGAGCAGCTCCGTCTCTGCGGACTACTTTAGAACCTACTTCCAGAACTTTTCCAACCTCACCCCCTCCAGGAACGAGTCTGGGCAGTCGTCTTCTTCCCTGGAGCGACTCCAGTGTGTCTGCTTGCAGGCGGCCAGATCACTCATCTGAGCAGACAGCTCCAAGCCAGGTCACAGGATGCCAGGGTCTGACAGCAACATACCACCAAGCTGATCTGCTACCCCATGGACTGTTCTCCATCCCTGACATTCTCACATCCGCCTCATCCCCTTTCCCACCTTTGGCCTGTAAACAATGGCCCTGTTTGACTCATTCACCGTTGTGCCGGCAGTGAACATGGCTGTGACCGGGAAATGCAGTATCGCTGTTAAATCTTGGATGCTCAGGCACACAGTCAGGCTGGGTGTGTGCATGGCAGGTAGGGATGAGGTACGTGATGGTTCATCTGATTAACAGCGCTGGGATGCTCCAACATTTTCTCAACCAGCAGCTGTGACTAGTGGGGACATGAACCCCCGGCCCCAGAATCTCCAGCTACAGACCAAGGCCTCCCCTAACTGAGAGGCCATGGCTGAGGCGGGAGCTCCTGTTTGAACTGCATCTCAGAGACAGAACTCCTCCTGGAGTGCCTCAGAGATGCTACAAATCTTGGCCAAATCCTGTAGCATATTTTCCAGCAAGGGATTGTCCCAGGCCCAGCGTGATTGTGCAGGGCCACATCGACAGGCAAGAGCCTGGCTTTAACTCACAGTTTCTGCAATCAACTGTTCATTCCTTACCAAACCTCAGTCTATCTAACTGTATTGACAGAGACAGTCCCGGTGCAGGTTCTTGCCAGTGTCTGCATTTTGGGATGACACTTGGTTTAAAGCACTGAACACCATGTCTGCTAACTGGGATCCGACAGCCACTTTACCTCTAGCCGGGGAATGGGACTGTGACCTTGGTGGAGGGCCAGTGATCCATCACCTCCCTTCATGGAGCTCCAGGGCAGCACCCACGTGAGGAAGCTGAGGTTCACGAATATGCAGAGCATGGGCCAAATCCTCAGGTGGTGTAAGGGGCTATAGCTCCACTGACTTCTGTGGAGGTGCAGCCATTTTCACCAGCTAAGAAGTCAGATTTGAAGGCCAGGAGATTCAGGAATTTCAAGGCCATAGAATTTCACAGTTCCTCCCGCATCAAGCCCAATCTTCGATATGAACTGGAGTGGATTTCAGAGACACACCCGGTCGTGGCCCGAGGAGTTTTGGGGTCATTCCAGGAAAGAGGGCCCCCGTGATTAAAAACTGCAACACGCAGTCAAGTTTTATCATCTTCATGTTTTTGGTATGAGCAGCAAGACAACAGCATGACTGAAAACGCAAGCAGATTCTGGAAACCTGGATTCCAAAATGTTGCGAAGGTTGCAATAAACTGTTTTGTAGGACATGAGACCACTTTAAACGGCCCCTTAATCATGCTTAGCTTGTGTTAACAATGTTAGTATTTGGCTGGAGGACATTCCTTTATAAAGCCCACGTGTTACCGTACTGGGCCTGAACTATCATCGCAAATACCCCATCAGATGAGGTAGCATTATGGGTACTTAGTGAAATGTTTCCGACTCAAACAAGTGTTTTCTTTTTCAATATTTACACGTTAGGAACGTTCTTGTCAAAGTTTTCATATGAACACCCATGAAAAAATCATTACAGCAAAAGATCTGCTTCATTTCCGTGATAAACCCACACATGAGAAAACACTGTCAAAAGCATGTGTGTCAGAGTGGACATATGGTCTAGGAGAAAGCCATTCCAGGCAGTCACGCCAGTAAAAGCCGTCATGCTGTTACATTCCTGCAACCATATCTCCCAGGGTACTTCTCTGGCTCTCCCAGCAGGTAGTATCTCAGGACCTCACTCTCTCTAATTTATTTACCTTCACACCCTTCTGTGAGGTAGGGCATTGCTATTATCCCCATTTTAGAGATGGGAAAGTGAGGCACAGAGATGCTAAGTGACATACTCAAGGTTACACAGGAGTTCTGTGGCAGAGTATGGAACTGAACTCAGGTGTCTCAAGTCCCAGACTAGTACCAGAGCTGCCAGGCCAATCCCACCCTGCCCCCCACTCTTTTCTGCGTGGTAAGGGTGCCTCACCCTCTCAAATACAGCTGCTCTCCTGTACTACATAATCCCAACAAATCGCATATGCTTTGGGGACTCCCTCTATTCCCCACCATTCGTCATGAGCTGCATTCAGCACTGCTGCTGTCAGCCATGTGATCCAGCCCTCTTTGCAGATGCTGTGGAAGCAATTACTCCAGCCACAAAACACTTCTCAGTGACACTAGCTAAGCCATTCCCTAGTAGGCCGTATTTCTGTCTGCCATTCCTCACTACTCTTGCTTGGGCTAGTATAATGAAATACCTCGGATAAGCACACAGGCCTGTATTATTCATGATGATTTTATTAGCTTTCCTTTATTGCATGTTCCCTTCAGAAGGGGAACGTGTACTGCAGATGGAAATGACTAGTTGTGCTCTTTGCTAAATGTGCAGAACTGAAAATGATGATTAACAACCGGTATATTCCCAAGGAAGATCACAGTCGTTCTGCTGCTTGTTTTAATTATTTCAAGTGAGTGGTTTCATGCTGGGCCTTTCCATATTGTCTTTTGACTCAGTGCATCATCACGGCTGCAGTCAGTGCATTGGAAATATACAGGGAGTTGAATCCAACTAAGCCCCAGCATCGAATGAAGGACACCACTGCCAGTCAGACAGATGAGCTGGACAGTCCCACTCCAGAGGGGCTCCAAGCCAGCACTGACTTACAGGAAGTGATGCTCGGGAGGGACATTCAGAACTAGCTAAATGCCGGATAGCTTTGCAGGCCTGCTTGTTTATCTGATGGCTTTTATGTGCCAGGCCTTTTTAAAAGAAATGAAAACCCTGACGAGAAGATCCTTCTCTTCTGAGATAACTTTGGAAGCCTGGAAGGGCTTTCGCCGGACAACTGGCTGTTTGGTGGTCTAAGCACGTAGCAGTATTCTGCGTGCAGAGAGGAGCACTCAGAGCCTGATCTGACAACTGTGAGCGTTGGTGCAGGACCAAGCCATGATCGAAGCAGAGGTGCACAATCAGAGGGACGAGGACCTGTTCACTGGGGGCAAGTAGGATAGCTCAGGGATTTCCAGCAAAATAATCAGAGGTTTTTTCTATTAAGAAAATCTGGGAAATTCCATTTAAATAAACTATGGATCAGATCAGACTAGAAACAAGGTGCATACTTTTAACAGTGAGGGTATTTAACCATTGGCACAGCTTACCCAGGGACATGGAGGATTCTCCATCACAGGAAGTCTTTACATCAGGATGGGATGTCTGTCAAAAATACATGCAATAGCTGAACCACAAGATGTAGGCTGGATCCAGGAATTCCTGGGTGTGGTTCTCTGGCCTGTGCTATGCAGGAAGTCAGACTACAGGATCCCTCCTGACCTTAAAACTGATGAATTTATAATGTGGACAAACGGGAAAAAAGAGGGAACAAGAACCCCCAAATAACCCTGGCACTTAGTGACCAGACAGCAAGTGTGAAAAACTGGAATGGGAGTGGGGGGGTAATAGGAGCCTATACAATAAAAAGACCCAAAAATCAGGACTGTCCCTATAAAATTGGGACATCTGGTCACCCTGCTTAGGGTCTAGGTGCAAACCAGAGAGCCGCGGCTGAGAGCCGGCCCCCCAGGCAGATGGGTGGGGCATAAGAAGAGTTATGGCTCCACCTTCCTCAGCACACTAAGACCTGAGGAAGTAATCTGCACTGGGTAAATGGATGTAGGAAATTTCTTCCCCATCGGAAACTCAGGCTGGGGGACAGATATTCCCTGCTGATCCCAAACAGCTCCATCTAGGCCTTCTTCGGTGAGTGTTTCAGAACGTTACGAACGTCTGAAAACAGGGAAACTACATTTCCAGCTAAACTCTTGCAAACAGACGAGGACCAAAAGATCTAAAGGAACTGGATTTCCATCTCGTCAGCTACCTTTGGGCTGACCATTAATAATTCTTGTTTGTCAGTTTCCATTATAAATTCTATTAACAAACATCCTACACTTTTTTCTGTTGGTGAAATTAAAGCCACATGGATAAGTGCAGTGTGCAGCTAGCATGACAGCATCGCAATGTTACTTTTAATTAAAACATCTGCAAAATTTGTAAGAAGAATTGTGTTGATTATATGTCCTGCTGCAGGAAGAAAAATTGCTGCCAAGCAGCATCAGAGAATTTCAGGCAGATTCTAAGTAGATTTGCTCCAGATTGTAAATATTGCATCTCTCCCCCTCTCTGTGTGGTTTTGGAAAAAAAGGCTTCATGCTTTGTGCCTGCAAGGGAGATATTTGTTTTAATATTTTAGCAGGGAATACATATTTCATCTCTGCTGTGGTTACGGGGGTAGGAGGATGGCGGGGGGAGAGCTGGGACATGCAGTTTTTATTTGGAAAAGCTTCCTCGGTAGGAGGGAAGGAAGAGAAGACTGCATAAAAACACCACAGCCATCAGCCATGATGCCAGCCAACCAGGCTTCCCTGAGACAGGATTAAAAATGCAAAGGATGAGTGCAAACCAGAGCAGCCAGACAGTGTTTGAGGAGGGGGGAAAACAAGAAACAAGAATTGTTGTGAACACAAGAGAATTCACAGAACAGTTCGTAACCTTTCATCTCACATCAGACTGAAAGTGAATGAATGCTACACAGCGGGCTTGGGGAGGCCAGAAGGATAAATGACCTTCAACTGCTTTTGGAAAAAGGAAAGCTCAAACCACCACCAAATGAAAGAGATCCAGCCAGCTACCGCTTGGCATCATAAAACAGGGTTTAGAGCTAAGATTATGTTATTCAGTGCAACTTTTCACAATCTGTTGGGCACTAGAGACAGATCAACTAGCTTTTGGTTTCCCATTATGCGCCAGCAATTTACCTGGAAGGAGGACATTAAACACCAAAGGCATTTGGAACTGCTGATTGCTTTTCTTTCAATGTTCGCAACCGGTATCATTTTAATTTTTCCCTCTAAACAGGAGTAAACAAGTACTGTGATTGCGTCGAATAAATTTAATCTGGGCTCTTCTTTTTGTCTTCAAGCATTACTGTTTCAATGGGCAGTTATCCCAAGTATTATACCCCGTTACCATCACATTACATTGGATGCTAAGCTCCAAGAATTTTGTAATTATGGGGGAATCTCAGCTTTCATTAGAAATAATAAGGAAATTGGGAACCACTACATTTGCAGAGAAAGGTTTGAAAATGTGAGCTAAATGGGACCTAAAGGCTCAGATGGTAAATCAAAAGTATCCATTATTTATTATGCTATTACACTCTCATGAGTTTGAAGCCAGTCTCATGATGGCTGATGACTTCTGATGTCTGGGGGCATTCGGATTGTGAATTACGTGAACCAGGGCCTTCCAGTTTGATATGCACGCAGTCAGCCTTGTCTGCACTGATCAGCAAGAATGCTATTCTGAAAGGTGCTGAAAGCCTCCTGCATGGGTCTGAGCTTCCTAAACTCTTGCTGCTTTCAAATGGATTGGAGAGGACTCAGCATCTGGGACCACTGGCTCCCAAATCAACTGTGCTGGGGAAGCAGTGAGTCAATAGGTTCGATGGGGCTTAGAAGCTGAACACAATCTGCCTTGGTTGGGGAAAGTGAAGGACCTACAGAAATGGAGAGTTTGCCCTCTGCTGGGTAATAGAGAACCTCACTAAAGTTCACCCACCTCCCCTGGAGACTATTATTGCTGGGTCTGCGTGAGCTACATGACAGGCAACTCTTCTCTAGCACAGGGCTTTTCAACCTTTTTTCATTTGTGTCCAGTGGAGGTGCAGATCCCTTCGGAAATCTTAGCACTGGTGGGATCCACGGACCACAGGTTGAAACCCACTGCTCCAGTGTTCCGAATGCAAAGACCACAAAGTCTGCCTGTTACGGGCCACTGCCTCAGCACCCCCCATTTGGCAGCTCACGCAGTTTAGAGTGGGGTCAGAACTGACTGTACCCTACCAAAAAATTAGATTAGCTTATGGCAAGTATGACGCTGTTAAAGTGATCAGAATCTGCCCTGACTCTGGTCGATACCCTCCAGCCACTTCCCCCTTTAGCAGCACTTACTGCTGGATAATCAATCAAAATCTGAAAAACAACAAATACCAAGGTTTCCAACCTCCGCAATCTATGCGGCCTTCAGCAAAGCTCGTGGCTGTAAAGCTGGGTTGCAGGACCCAGAAGAGTAATGGTTGGTTGTGTCACTTTGATTAAAAAAGAGATCCTTGAAGTGACAACTGATGTTTCATGGTGAGACTGAATAAATTAGAGACATTATAAACCAAAAGTTTGAATCAATTGGTAACATTTAGAGGAAATCTTGAATTTCAGCCATTTATGGGTGAAGCTCTGCTCCCAGTCCCCTGCTCTAAATCCAGAGCTGCGCCACTGAAAGCATCGTTCTTCTGAATTGCACCAGTGTAGCTTTGAACAAAATTTGCCCCAGTACATGGATCTAGTTGAAGGAGGCGTTGATGGGCGAGTGGTTCTGTGGACAGTATTTTCAAATGTTAGTTACGTATGTGTGAAAATCTACAGGCAGTTACCACACTTGTATGCAGAGGCTGCACAACTGTGTGTGTGAATGGTGAGCTGTGCAGCTGAAACTATTAAAGGAGGCTGGATAGCCATCTGTCTTAGATGGTTTAGCCACAACAAATCCTGTATCTTGGCAGGGGTTAGCCTAGATGACCCTTATGGTCATAGGTATCAGACTCTGTGGTACCCACAGAAAATAATTTGCAGGTGCTTAGCACCCATCAACAGCCAAGCACCCACCCCAGGGCTTCCCTCCACTGGTGGCCCTGCCCATCGCCTCCTCTCCCTCCCTCCCCGCCATGGATCAGCTGTTTGCAGCATGCAGGAGGTGCTGGGAGGGAAGGGGGAACAGGGAGCGCTTGTGGGAGAGGATGGTACAGGGAGGGAAGAGGTGGGGGCAGGAAGAGGCAGGCCGGGGTGGGGACTTAGGAGAAGGGGAGGCGAGGCCTGGGACAGAACAGAGGTTGAGCAGCCCGGAGAAAATTGGAAGCCGGTGCCTACGCTTGCAGGTAGTCAGCACTTAGAAATACCCGACTTGCACACGGAGCCTGGACCTTCCCTCAGGTAGACTGTTGATGAAAACGAGGCGTTCCCATGCTGCTGAAAGCAGGAGGCTGGCAGTGCTGACTAAAGCAAGGTCTAACACAGGAAGGAGTTTGCGTGCACGGCTCTGCTCCTGTTGAACCGGGACATCCCCCGGCTGGGTTGTGCCAACTGTGGGATGGGTGACGGGTGGGGGAATTGCTGCGCTAGGAACTCTAGTGACTGGAGTGAGATGACAGTGTGACCCCGCTCCGACTGGAGTGGAGGATAAATTCATTTGAGACTGCGTGAAGGTGACATCCTACGGCAGTGGGGTCTGGAGAACTACGCCCGATATCTACACTGCGCTCTGCTCCAGTTGGAGCTGGGTCACACTGTCATCTCTCCCCAAGACACCTCCCGTTCCCACTCAGAGACCAGCCACAAGACAAGCCCTGTAAGCCTAAAGTGCAGTATCACGACACTCTTCTTCTGACGCCGCTCATAGGAGGAATCCAACCACTGGAGATTGCTCTGGGCAGCGTGTGGGGAGAGCACATTCCCTGTGGGGAATGACAGGAGGTGAGGAGCCGGCTGTTTACCAATGCCAGCTATTCAAAGGATCTCACTAAGTCAAGCAATGTTTTGGCTTTTTGATCAAAGCACCGTGCTGCATAAATTGAAGGTCTCAAACATTTTGTATGCGATTTCACTCCCAAACTGGTCACGAAGCCCCCACTTTGTCCTCCCTCAAATCCCACCTCGCCCCACTTCTCGCGCACTGCGGGTGGCCAGCGGAGGGTACGAACAGCATCAGACTTGAAAGCTGCAAGTTCTGCACAATGGCCAGGCTACATGAACACACCTTCCTTTCACCGTTACTCTCAGCCTCTCTCCTCCCTTCACCAACGCTGGTCTCAATTTAGGAACTGTCAGGGCTCAGGGACAAGGCCTGTGTACAGTGCCCGGAGAAGAAGGGGCCTCTGGGCGCTACTCATTATTACTCCCACTGCTAGTAATATTCAGACTCGGGTGCCCAAAGGCAGGCATTGATATTTTTGTTTGGGCCCTACAAACAGCTGAACGTCAGCGGGAGCTGCAGGAGTTTGACACCTCTTGCCACAGGGTCACAGACAGAGATGAGGGGTCTGATTTGAGAGCTTACCCTCATGCTACACAAATGATCTCGTGTCTAGTGCAGTGGAGCCGAACCTGTGAGGGGCTGCTCTACTAGAGGGTGTCACGCTAATTACTACGACTAGAAGGCAGAATAGTTTGATTTATTTACCTGCCCTTGCTAGCCCTGTTAACGCTCTAATCTTGAGCGCTCTCCTCCCCCATCCATAAAACTCCTGCACAATGTGGAAAGAAAGAAGGCAATAGGATCTGCTTCCAGCTGTCTAATTGAAGTGCTCGGGTCACAGGCGTTTGGGCTTCTGGCCAAAAGGTGACGCTGAATTTTCCCCTTAGTTAAGTGATTCCACCTGGAGTTTCTCTTGCTTCCCCTCAGTCAATGTGAGCCCGACTGGGAAATGCACAAGGGCCACGTTAGCTCCATTAGCCAGCAGGGCCCATTGATCTCTCCATGGGAGCGTCGGTGAGAGCAAACTTCTAAAGCAGTGAGCCCTTCTGCAGCCACAGAGCTCCCCTCCTCTTTCCCTACCTGACACTGGGCTTCGGCCAGCCTGCCTCAGAGGAATGCACTCCGACAGCGCTAATCCAGAGAGCCCGTGACTGGCCTAACAATGAAGATTTGTGTTCCACACAGCCTTCATCTTTACCCAGATGCTCCGACAACTGCCTCTATTCTTTACTCTTCAGGCTGTGCGCGCTGTAATGGAGAACGACCTGCTTTACTTGCTGAGCGCCAGCACAGGCTGAATCAGAGCCAGAGAGAGAACGTTTCTCCTCCGAGCGCTACCATGAATCTTGCTGTCAGCAGGACACGGCGCATGGCAGTGGATCCCAGCTGTTTAGACAGCAACATGTTTTGGACAACTTCCAGCTCCTAACCCCAAGGTTACCACTGGATTGCTTTACACATCCACCCACACATCCTACCATCTCAATGGCAGCAGGAGAGGTTTCCAACAGTCTCTGTGCACCAAAGGGCAAGAGTTTGTTTGGCCCAGACGTTTATTTCATGCATTCGCCTCTGGTTTAGCTCACGTCAAACGGCATAAACAATCAAATCGGCCTTATTAATTGTCCTTGCAGCTTCCAGGAAAGGGTTTGTTTTTCACTGTTTACATCTCACAAGACTTTCCATTGCTATTGGCATCAGACCTTCCCAGTCTACCGCCCCCGTCTGCTTGGATATTTCACGAGAACAAAGCTCCTGTGGGCCAGATCCCTCCCTGGTGTAAATCTGCACCACTCCATGGACATTCGGGGGGCCAGGATCTATAAAAATCTGGGAAATCAAGGGGGCCAGATCCTCATCTGGGGTAATTCAGTGGAGCTCCATAGAGTCCAAGGAGCCAACTGAACTGAGGTTGTGGGAGGATCCAGACCGATGTGTCACAAGGGATTCCTTTAGCAAAGGACAAGTGCTCTTTTGATTCTTCTTAAGATTCAGCTCCTCTAGACCAGCCCAAACTGATGAGTGGGTGCAGGGAGATCGTGGCAGCTTTAAGCGCGTGCAGGAAGAAAGTCAGTGGACAGCTGCCTCCAGCACGCTAGCTGCTCAGCATCAGTGCATTTCTGCAGCCACTCTGCAGCTTGCCACTCAAAGGCCACTGCGGCCCAGCTGCGAGGAGTCAATACTCCTCCACATGCAAGCCTGCCGCGGGACTTGCACGCACCTGCCCTCTGCCTTCGGGCTGAAAGCAGGGAGCCTGGGCAGGCCTGTGAGCGAGCGGCATGATACACAAGTGCAGTTCAGTGCCCCAGACCTCCCTGCTGTGCACTGGTTCCTAGGCACGGCTCATCGGCTGACAGCAGCTGGAGCAGCTCACTCAGCCAAGTGGGAGCCAGACCAGGCCACCTCAGCAGGCTAGGGGCAAAGCGGGGGAGGGGAGCCCAAGGCAAGAAGAGGGGAGGATGCAGGGGGACAGGAAGCCTTTTCAGACTCTTTTTCCTTCATTCCTCTAAGCCTTTAACTCACCTCAATTCTTTCCTTCTGTTTCTCTTCAGCTCCCCATCCCGCCCGGGTCCCCTTTCACCTGGAGGGGGGAGCATGAAATACAAGGCAGACCTGTCCGCTTGACAGAGGAAGGGCCGGTATCAGACAGGTCAACTCACTGCAAGGGGACAAGCACTCACTAAACGAGTCCTTTTACACAGCGGCGGTGAGGCTCACCCGTGCACTGAGCAGAGCCACGGCAGGACCAAGTCTTGCCAACTTGGGATTTTATTTGGTGATTTTCTTAAAGCTCCCACTCCTGGACTCCCGTGAATGTGGGAGAAGCTCAGCTTTCATTTTATAAAAGTCAGTTTCTAGCTTTATGCCTGCTTGAAAAGGTGACCTGAATGGCCCAAAGGCAGGAAACAAATGAACAGAATCCAGCCTTTACTGCTATTTCACGATTTCTAAACCCATTCCAGGCCTTTGAAGAGCCAGACTTGCAATTTTTGAACACTCGGGGCCAGCAATACAGTGCTGGGTGTGTGCAAGGTCTGGGCTGCGGATCACACATCAGCGTCTGGTGTCGCTAGGTCGCTCATCCCAACTGATGTTCATGTGCAGGTCAGGCCGCTGGGTTCCCCTGAAGCCCTTACTACCAGCTACAAGGGGCTGCTCATCCCAAGGACTTCTGAGAGGTAGCCAGGCTTCCTCCTGTTCCCACTCCTGTCCTCACTGCTGGTTCCCACAGCCAGTGCTGCTGCTCCTGGTCTGGGGCTGCCAGGAGGCGCCAGGGTGAAGAGGAGCCAGGAGTGAGGTGTTAGAGGGGAATTCTGGAAAAGTGGGAAAGGAGAGGCCAGTTGGCAGCAAAGAGAAGAAAAGGAGCTGAGAGAAACACCTCCACAACTCAGAAGGGACACGTCAACACTGGGGTATAATTTGTAGGCGTGGTTAGGATCATTCAGTGGGCACAGAATGAGACCCCCCAAGCCAGGTTATGCCACAGTCTCTTTATCCTCTTCTAATTTGCTATTATTTCTACAGCATCTTGAGAACAAAACCTTTCCTCTTCACACCATATCAGCAAAGCCACCGTCATCCTTATTCATCTAATGGGAAGAAACCTTCGGTGCAGCAAACATACAAACGAAATGTTTCACTACTTCTTGATTCTGATGTATGGGCTGTTGTACTACTGCCAGAAGAGCCCTTTATACCAGATAGCTTTTATCTCAAAATAATCCCTGGCAGAATGCCACAGGCTTTATTTGTCATTCACCCTGGGAAAGTTTGGAGCGAAGTTCTTTTAAAAGGGCGATAGCTGTTCTGAAATTTAAACTTCAGGCTCTGGAGAGAAACGACAGCCTGCCCATTGCCGTACCTAACTACCTGCAACTTTCTCCGGCCCTGCTAAATTGGGTTTCTCGGGCCTTGAGAGTAAAGCTGTGTAAGCCTAACTGCTTCATCCCAATGCAATTAGCAATTACCATCCTAAAGGAAAATTAACCCAAATAAATATTTAAACAAATCATGCTAATAGTTTAGCTTAAACATGCATGCAAAAAGGAAATTCAGAATCAGGGCTGAATCTCTCTCCTAAGCCTTAATTTGTCCTTCTGTTCTGTGTGATTTGCATCATGGTCTCTGACTCAATCTGCCAAAGATTTTTCCGCACTGATTTTTCATGTCAATTTTCACAACTGAGCTGCTAGGAGTAAGAGTGGATTTTAAAAGAAGAGTCAAACATCAGTCAAGGGAAGGGAGCTTCCCTCCTCACCAGGCCCGGGCCAGACTCCCAGGGTTCTTATCCAACTCATAGATTTGTGTATGGTAGTTTGTGGTGGAACAGGAAGAGAACAAATTACACCGTGGATGTCCAAGGCGTCAGCAGATCCAATATCAACTGCCAAATATTGAGCAGAGTTTCATATACTAGTCTTCATTTTACCCACTTCAGAATTCTAATGGCTACTATATTGCTAGGGATGACTGGTGCCTATAACTTGTGATGGCAACATATGATGAGGGTGACTTCGAAGCTCTTTTAAAGGATCCATTAGATAAATGGTTTACACTGGCACAGCTCCACTGATCTTAGTGGGGCTGCACTGTTCACAGCAGCTGTGGGGCCTGAAGTCGAGGGTTATAAATACTTTGACACTGACTCCAAAGTCCTAATTCTCTCCTTATCAGGCAAAGTCCCCGAGCCTGTGGGACCCGAGTGGCGGTTCTGCCCCATGAGAAATTCAGAACTGGGCTCCTAGGGCTTTTCAAAATAGCTACAAATCATGTCTCGCTTCTGTCACCTGCCAACGTCCGAGCTGTGGGCTCCGCATTGTAGCCGCCCCTCCCACCCCCACGCAGCGCAGGGACTGCGGCTCTCTCGTGGGCAGGAGAAACACAGGACCCAGGCTGGGGCTTACCTGTCCACAGCTTCTTGCTTCCCCTTAGGCCCTTGGCTATGAGAACTACAATACCCTCCCATGAACAAGCTGTAGAGAAGGCACAGCTACAGGCATAGGAACCAGAGCCGGGACTAGCCCTCTGGGCGACTAGGCAGGAATATTTTGCCCTCCCCCGCCCAATACTAAAACAGGCAAATTCATAGAATAAAAAGCTAATAGTGGGCCCAGTAGGGACTGGGCTTTGGCTGACTTGGAGGCTCTCGTGCAGCAGTCTCAGGCGGACCATGGCTTGGGGTCTTGTGCTGGAAGCAGATCAGACCCGACATGAGTCCTGGGCACCTTCGGGGCCCTGGCTCCATACCAGGGTGGAGTTGCGTGGCTCCCTGCACTCAGCACTACAGGATGAAGCTCAGGATGTCTGTGGCCCTGTGGGAAGCAAACAGGTGCTTGGGAGAGGATGTGCTGAGCTGTTCAGTGACGGAGGCTGGCCAGAGCTCAGCTAGTGCCAGGGCTAGCCTAGCCTATGCTCAGCAGGTTGTCCACACTCGGCACATGAAGGAGAGGTGCAGGATGCAGGGCCAGCACAGGATGGATCACAGTTGGCCCCACTCCTGGACGTTGGGCCCTGCTGGGAGCATCTGCAGGGTGGGATCTGGGTGATTTCCTCTGCAGCTTGCTGGACATGTGACATCAGAGCTTATGAGTTCAGCCGGGCCTGCTGGTGTTTGCTGACTGCCAGCCTCCCCCATGGCCCTCAGAAATGCCCCACGCCGGGCTGGAGTTCCTAGCCGGCCTCGAGGAGAACAGGGAATCCTTGCACCTTTTCTGCGCACTCTACACTGGCCAGTCGGAGCCTTCGTGCTGCTGCTTGTCCTGCAGTACCTGGAAAGCTCTTCGCACGTTACCGGCTCTCACTCTTCCCTGCACCTGGCTTTCTTGGCCTGCTTACAAAGCAGGGCATCCTGTACAGTCACGGGACCAGCAAAGTTCTAGCATGATAACAACTGAAATCAAAGCACCCAGAGTCACCGTTACATTTGTCCTGAACAAGATGGATTGGCAAGGTGCTCCCCTGATACTGCAGAATTAACCAGCTTGTTTTTTATCTCCTTAGTGCTTCCCCTATACCCTCATCCAACTCCACAGTTGGAGGCTGTTTGGAGCTGTAGTTGCAGTGTTTATTTAATGCTTTTTTCCCTTCCAGATGGCTCATTAGACGGATACAATATTTGGGCCAGGTCCTCAGCTGATGTATTGGTGTAGCGCCATTGGCTTCAGCAGCACTATGCGGATTCAGACCAGAGGCGGAGCTGGCCTTTTGCTTCCTGTTAGATGAGTGAATGGGGTTTTAGATATGTGCATTTCTGAGTTTGTTTGTGTGCATTTGTCTTTTACAGAACTTGGACAAAGAAACACCCTCTTGTCTCCAACTTTCACAGTATCTCAAGAGTGGCATTTGTTTAGCGGAGCAGATGACTGACAGCAGGGTAGACTCATGCATACAGCTGCTGTGCTTGGAGCCTTGGAAAAGAAGACTTCATGAGCTCTCTGGCAGAGTATGGAATATTTCAGTTTTAGTTTATGCTCCAAACTCAACCCGGACACTTTAAAGAAAGACTTGTAGGTGCAGAGGGTTAAATTCACAGAGATGATGCTAGGGACCGAAGATCTTTTATGTCAAAGAGAGGAATTCAGGGTGAGGGCATGAAAAGAGTTTGTAAAGATAAAGGTTGGACAATACTGTTTTGATCCATTTCAAACAACTTGGCTCCAGTAGGGTCTCTCACAGAAGGATATCAGGGAAAATCAGGTATGTCTATACTGGCACTTCATCAGCAAAACTTTTGTTGTTCAAGGGTGTTAACCTGCCCCTCCCCCGAACGACAAAAGTTTTACCGACAAAAGCTTTGCTGACTAAACTGCTGCTGCTCATGGGAGGTGGAAGATTTATGTCTGCAGGAGAGCTTGCTCAGAGTCAGAATTTTCACAGCAGAAGATTAACGGTGGGGTGTTGCAAAGTTCCATGCTCAGACCAGCGTCCTTTAATAGATATTTCTTAACCACACAGAAAAATTATCGAAGTGCATCAAGATCAGAGAACACTCTGAAGAGCTCCAGGTGCACCCAAGAAGGTTGGTGAATGGACAGGACATGGGCAGCCAACATTCACTGTTGACAAATGCAAATAATGCACAGTGGAGGGAAAAATCTAAACTACCCACTCCTGGATGCTAAAGTCACCTGCATGAGAAGCTCTGCTCTGTGTAGCCAATGTAAAAAAAAAACCCAAACCAAAACAAAAACCTCACAGATAAGATATGTGGCTGCACAAGGAATGAAATGGAAAATAAATACTGCAAGTGTTAATTGCTGTTCTGTAAATCAACAGGGTGCTGCTCATGGAAGTGTGTGTGCAGTTTTTATTGCCCTATCACCAAGGGGAAATAGAAGGAACTCAGCAATGGGTGACAGTAATGATCAAAGGCATGGAAAGACTTCCATGTGAAGGAAAGAAGGAATTGCTTATCTTAGAGAGGAGGCACGATATAAAATAGCAAATGCACTACAGATGCTATATCCGGCACTTTTATTATCTTCCCATTATATAACAGCAAGAGGACACTCAGTGAAATTAAAAAGGCAACAAATTTTAAAGGAAATACTTTTTTAAAACCATATTGCCAAATTAACTCCTGGAACTAACTGACAAAATATCATTGTAGCTAAGAGATTAGTAGGATAAAAAAAGATTAGACATTTATATGGATAATGAGAATGTCTGCACTTACTTTAAATAAGATTTAAAAAACATATAAGGTCTGTAAACTCTTCTCGTTTTCTGAGACTATATTAACAGCAGGACTCGTAATGTGGCCAAATGCCAGGTCATGCATCTAAGAACAAACGTAGCCGAACATACAGGATAAATTACTCTATCCTTGCAAATGGTGACTCTGGAAAGGATATAGAAGTCATGGTGTTTAACCAACTGCACACGAGCTCCCAGTGTGATGCTGTAGCTAGCATGATAATTGGCTACATATACAGGGAAATATCAAGTGAGGCAGGAAAATGGCATTACCTTTGTACACAGCATCAGTGAGACCATTACGGGAATACGGTGTCTAGTTCTGGTGTCCACACTTCAGTAAGATGGTGAAAAAATTGGAAAAAGTTCAGCAAAGAGCTACACAAGCAACGTGTGGTCTGGAAAACCTGTCTTAGAGAGAGACATTTAAGAAGCCCAATTTATTTAGCTTCCATAAGGGCTGGTCTACACTAGGGGGAGGGATCGATCAAAGATATGCAACTTCAGCTACGTTATTCACATAGCTGAAGTCGGCGCATTTTCGGCCGACTTACCTGCCTCCCTCATGGCAGTGGCGGTTGGCAGTACGCTCCCCCGTCAACTCCAGCTTGTGCCTCTTGGCGAGCTGGAGTTCCGCAGTCGACAGGAGCGCCGTTGACGATCGATTTATCAACTCTTGATGAGACGCGATAAATCGATCGCCAAAAGATCAGTCACTACCTGCCGATCCAGCCGGTAGTGAAGACCTATCCTAACAGAGGGGTAAGAGGGAACATGGTCTGACTATTGAATAACTGAATGTGTGTCACGAAGAGTTGGACCAATGCAAATAGCTGCTCAAATAAGCTAGTAAAACATTCAAATCATCTAAAGAATAAATCTAAAAAACCTCCAAGGATCTGTCTGCAGACAGAAAAAAGGGCTAAACTTTTCCAATATATGGTCCACACTGAATGATGTGACCAGCTTTACTTCGGAAGCTCAAAGGGCCAATCCAATTCCCACTGAAGAATCTTTCCAGGGATGTCAATGGGAGTTAGACAAGGCCCTCAGTATCCAAGGTTATTCTGCATAGTCAACCTTTAACTCAACTTTTCTTCTGTCCTTTCCCAATACATCCTCCTCCTAGACACATAAGGTCATAGCAGCATATGACCTATGCCTGGTAGTGACCTCCTTCCTCATTGAGTCCAGTCGTCTCATGCAGGCAACAATATCATATAATCCATTAATATATTAATCAATTGGAGTGAAACCTTCACCCCATTCAAATCAAAGGCACAACTCCTACTGAGTTCTACAGGGCCAGGATTTCACCCATCAAACCTATTTATCCTACCAGGGAGATATTTCCCTGAACTTGCTCCCCAGCTTCACTCCTCTTAACCCCCTGCTTCAAAACTACGTGTCCATGACAGAAGAGATCAGCAGGTCAGAAGTGGTTTGGGAATGTAATTACTCGCAAGCTGCAGAGGGCGAGCAGATAGTGCTGGGTGAACTCTAAAAGGTCAGGCATATTCAAGGGTTCCTATGGGAAAGTACTATCTAAACCTGGTCAGAAACTTCAGCAGTGCATTTCGAATCCCAGGCTGGCCACGCAGTTACATACTTCTAATATTTTCTCCAGAAAAATGACTTGTTGTGGAAGGGCTGCTCCGCTGCAGGGAACTAGAGACTTCCCCACTTCCCTAGCCTGGTAGCAGAGCCGAGATTCCCCTGGGGACACTGGAGGATTCTGAGAAAGTAGGGAAGCCAGGCGGCCTTCTGAGGCCGGCTCAGCAGCAGAAACCACGGAAGACCCTTCCTAGATCACTTCCTCTCTCAATCTTAGTTCTCATGAAAGACAGTGTAAGCAGAGTAGGGGCTGGAGCCTGCACAATCCACCAGCACTGGCGTCACTTCTCAAGTCTCGCGCTGCATGGAAAAGGTCTGAGAACTCATTTTCTCTCTCGCGGGTCCCCAAATTGGTTGTGAGTCGAGCAAAGAGGCTGCAGAACCCTGGGCTTTGCAGACCCCAAAGGCAGCAAGTTGCAAGTTTCCATCTGTGCAGTGGCAGATTAGCCACTGGACCAATGGGGCCCATGCCCAAGGGCCCCAGTCAATTGCCCCTAACCCTGCTTGACAGCAGGAGCATTGGGCAGGGGGGGAAGCCCTCGCACCACAACCCCGCTCCTAGGCAGTGCGGGGGGGCGCACACAGAGAGACGCACCGAACTACGCCTGTGCCCACTCTACTGCTCAGATTAATTCTGCATTTTGATGAGGGGATAAATCTGAGGGGAAGCAGCGTACAAAACAGAACTGGCGTAAAGATGATGAACCTTCTCTCCCCAAACAGAACGGAACAGAGATTAATCTAAATGGGGTCTCCTTAGCAAAGCTGCCGGGAGTCAGCCATAGTGCTGGGATGGCTGTTTTCCATATTCCCTCAGGGCCCAGAAAGGGAGAGCTGGTCCAGACAGAATTACTTGGCTAACACGATTACCAAGCGGTGTGAGATAATGCAATGATTTCCCAAAGGAAGGGAAAGGATTCCGACAAAAGGAAACTTTAAAAACAAAGCAACTCCATTAAATACCATTTTAGCAGCATGTTTGTTTTTGCTGCTTTTGGATACAAAGACTGAATTACAGATCAGCTCCAAATATTTGCAATTAGGTTTTAACAGCAATATTATTTCTCATCTTTATACAATAGGAACCATTAGGAAGAGGATAGATTATGATATTTGCTACCTTATGTCACTGTATAAATCCATGGTACATCCACACCTCAGATACTGCAGTTCTGGTCACCCCATCTCAAATAAGAAATATTAGAAATGGAAAAGGTACAGAAAGGGGTAACAAATTACTGAGGGCATGGAACAGCTTCCATATGAGGAGCGATTAAAAGGACTGTGATTATTCAGCTTGGAAAAGAGATGACTAAAGGGGGATGTGATGGAGGTCTACAAAATCATGACTGGTGTGGAGGAAGTAAACAAGGAAGTGTCATTTACTTCTCATAACACACAAACCAGGGGTCACCCAATGAAATTAATAGGCAGCAGGTTTAAAGCAAACGTAAGGAAGCACCTGGCACTGGTCACTGTCGGAAGACAGAACACTGGGCTAGATGGGCCCAGTGTAGCAGTTCTTATTCCTGTTTGTAGATTTGTCTCTTTCCATTTATCATGTGTATAATAGATATAGGATGTGTATATATTACACACACACACAGTTCTATCTAATCCTGCTGTTCAGACTTGGCTTATAACTGCTGTGTGACGTGCTCACACAGGAATACGGTATCTTTTCGATACACTGTCAGAGCATGGCTCCGTGTACACCTGGATGTTTAGCTAAAGAAGCAATGCTACCCCAGAGCAATGCCTGGTGGGTAGTTTGTCAGTTCCCCAGTGAGTACGTATCTGGAATTGCTGAGTAATATGATCAGTTCTCCAAACATTGATTACTATTGAATTGTGTCAATACAGAGGGAAAAGCTACTGCATCATCTTGTCTGTCCCCCCTGAGCCAACGCACTATTTATTCCCTAGGATCTGTGCAGTCTGCTTTGAAATTATGCCAGTGATCGGGTTCCCACCACTGCCCTGGAGAATCTGTTACCCAGCCTCAGACGTCATTGTTCCTGATTCTCATTTCCTCCATTTCATGGCACTGTTCCTAGTTATACCTGCTTAGATCACCCTAACTGGTTCCTCTCCCTTGATATTTAAACCCTCTTACACAACACAGGGTTTTCTCCGTTCATGGCTGTTTAGCAAACACGTTTAATTTTTTAAATATCCCTTCAGAAGTGAATCCTTCCAGCTGTTCTCTGTATTCCATCTAATTAGCCAACATCTTCCTGGGAGGGTGGCCTAAGCAGCAGGCAGAATTGGTGGCAACGCCTCGGCAGCGAGCGACAGTCACGTCCTTAGCATGTGAGGGGCTCTTTGCAAACCCTAGCCCAGAGCAGAACAGCAAGTTCATCGTTCCCTGCCTGCCCACTGGCACCCCTCTAAATCTGTTGAGCATTCCTGCCTCACAGAGGCACAATTACAGGGCAAATGTAATTTCACACAACTGCCAGCAAGGAGCGTGGGAGGGCTCTGGGGAGAACCACCAGTGGCTATATTCTCCCTCCTCTGCTAACTTTCAGCGACTGGAACGGAGGCAGAGACAGTGACTGAAAGGGAGAGAAAGGGGAAGGGAAGCAGAGAGTGAGGATGGTCTACCTTTAATTTGACACAGCTGGTGGTGCTCCTAAAGTGACAGAAAACCCCTTCCGCCACCGTAGGCTGCATCGGCATGACAGGGATACACTGCCATAGCTGCGGTGCTGTGGCTATTCTCCTCCAGTTCCTGGGGTGTGAACATGGCCTTACGTCGGAGCCAGAAACTGGGAGAGGCTGAGAGGAGCAAGAGAGGACGCAAAGCCTGGGGAGAAGAAATGTGGGGAACAAAGACTGGACTGATCGGGGGGATGGTCTGGGGGACTAGGAAGAATTTGCTTTGTACCGGTAAATGTCGATAAATGTCGATATCACCATACACAGGCAAATGGATGAAAAACTATTTCCATAGACAGTAATTGAAAGCTACAGACAGGGAAAGTGAGACCAATGCTGCTGGAGAACTGACTGGAGTTTGATTTAAGGATCTTTTCTGTGAGTGTTTTGACATGTGATGCTGACAATTTGTGTTTTAACAGTTATAAAGGTTTAACTTTTTGAATCTCAAATCTCCTGTCATTACATAACTATTGCCTGATCACCACCCGCAACAACTGTGAACATTTACATTGATATGACTCTGAAAAAATGCATAAACAAAAGATCAACATTATAGATCTCTCTTCAGTTCTAGGGTAGGAAAGGCAAGGGGTGGGGCAAAGATGAGGTGGGAGCTCATCAAGGGGAGAGACATAGTATTCACCTGCACATCTATCAATGTGATGTGTGCCAGCAATGCCCCTCTGCCATGTGTAAGTCGGCCAAACCAGACAGTCTCTACACAAAAGAATAAATGGACACAAATCTGATATCAGAAATCATAGCATTCAAAAACCAGTAGAACACTTCAGTCTCCTGGTCACTCAATAACAGACCTGAAGGTGACAATTTTAAAACAGAAAAACTTCAAAAACAGACTCCAATGAGAAGCTGCTGAACTGGAATTAATTTGCAAATTGGACACTATCAAATTAGGGTTAAACAGAGACTGGGAATGGCCGGGTCATTACACTAATTTCCCTATGTTAGGTATCCTCACACCTTTTGTCAACTCTTGATATGGACCATCTTGATTATCACTACAAAAGGTTTTTTTACTCCTGCTGATAATAGCTCATCTAAATTAAATAACCTCTTAGAATTGGTATGGCAACTTCCACCTTTACGTACGTGTGTGTGTGTGTGTGTGTGTGTAACCTACTGTGTGTTCCATTCTATGCATCCGATGAAGTGGTCTATAGCCTACAGAAGCTTATGCTGAAATAAATGTGTTAGTCTCTAAGGTGCCACAAGTCCTCCTGTTCTTTTCGGATACAGACTAACACGGCTGCTATTCTGGAACCTGTCAGTATTAAGACTGAACATTTCACAGTGAGCTGGGAGGCAGCAGGGAGCTGGGGGCAGCAGGAAGGTCAGGGGGCCTTGGAGCAAAGAGACCAGTTACAGGGAACTGGGGGAAGAATGGCTGAGGTGCTTTCATGGGAGGGAGGAGGAATGGGCCAGTGAAGTCAGTGGGTGTTACACTGGTGTGAGAGAAGAATAAAGGCCATGGGGTTGTGAGACACGTCAAAGAAGGGCAGGGAACAGGTGTGAGGAAAGGGGTGGGCTTAGAGCGGGAGGGGCAGAATCAGGCAGCGTGCAGGAAGAAAAGGGGGAGCAGGGTCTGGGGAGAAGAGAGAGGACGAAGCACTTTGGCGGTGGCAGAGGAAATAGCTCAGGAAATGTGGAGAGAGGGGGCCTGGTGGATGGGGGAAGATGAGAGGGGAGTGGGTCTGGGGGCGGAGAGGAGAGGAGAGGAGAAGTCAGTCTGGAGAGCGTGGAGGAGACAGCCACTGGGGAAGGATGGCAGACAGGAGAGAGGGAGGGGGCTGAGGGCTGGAGAGGCAGAGACAGAGCAAGAGCAGCGATGGGGGAGGGAGGGTCAGACCAAGAGGGTGTGGTGGGGATGGAGAAGGGGTGCGAGGAGAGGATAGAGAGGGCAGGGTCTGGGTGGGAGCCGGGAGCTGAGGGGAGGAAAGCGGGGCAGATGCAGGAAGCTGAAGTTGGGCAGACGCCCCATGTACGGGCGGGGGGTGTCCTGTGAAGGTAGAAGGGATGGAGCATCTGAGGACAGGGTCTGGGAATGAGGCGGAAAACTGGACTGGCCATGCCGGGAGAGAGAGAGTGAGCAGTGGGGGAGACATGAAATGTAAGAGGGTTTGGAAGGGGAAGGCATGAATGGAAAAAAACAGGCGGGTGGGGGAGGAAGAGAAAGGAAACAAAGTGAGACTGCAAGCTCCTTGGGGCAGGGACTGCCCTCCCTTACGGTCCTGTCCAGCATCTAGCAGAACGGGCCTTGGCCCGGCTGCCTGTGGCCTTTCATCACTACTACGATAACGGGGACAGAACTGAAGGGGGAGACCGAGGAAGCCTTGAAGGGAATGGTGAGGGAACGATGATCTTGGAGTGATAATATTGTTTGAAGCCAATGCAGAGAAACGCTGGCAAAGGAGGAAAACGTAGGACAAGATCAACCAAGATACAGGATAGAAGGAAACAGAAAACGAGAGCGTGCGCAAGTTATTTTAAAAGGAGGGGAAATGTTATTCTTCTCTTCACCCACAATTTGCTAGACTTTGTGTGTACCTATGACACGGTAATGGCACAGGCTGGTTCATATGAAACATCATTATTTACATAGCAAACGCAGGTGCTAGGAATACATCCAACACAGACCCTGGGGCCTGGCTCTGAACAGCCTCACTCCTGTCAACATGGCCTGGCAGGGACGAGCTCTAAATTGTACCAGAACAGATCTATTTGAGGGATGGGCGTATGTAGCGTCTTGGGGGTCAGCAGGTGTCCTCCATTCTGGGGCCCTAATTACTCGCCTGCTGCTTTACAAACGTCTCCCTCCAGCAGTATCTTCCCCGTGCATTTCTCCCACTGAATCCCAGGTTCATTTTTCCTGCCTATCAGTCGTCTGGCGCCAGAACGTTTTAGTTTCCATTGATTTCAACGGGGGTGTCCTGCTGAAAAGCAGACGTCCACTGTGGCCCCACATTACAAACCTCTCCAGAATCCTTTGTGTTGCTCTTGGTTCCCTGGGATGTTTCCAGCACCAACTAATTTACTCTGGGGATCCTGGGGGGGCTCTGGATGTTGCTCTGATATAAATAATCTTTGGGAGACGTATCGCCTGTGGGGCTGTGCTTGCTGCCCCACGCCAAGCTGTGCAATAGAGGCGGCATGTTACCAGACTCTAGAATTTCCTTTTCACTTTAGAAAAGAAGCCCAGGCTGGCATGGAGGTGAAAATAATCCCAGTTATGGGTGTTTGGTTGGGAGCCCCTCCCTTCTTATCCACACCACTCACAGATTTAAACAAAACAGATTAAATAGGTTCCACATCCAGAAGGGCCCCTCAAATAGGCTCTTCCCGACACACTGGATACGGTTTGCATTAGGGTTGTGCCTAGCGGCACGAAGGGTCCCATTATACAAACATCCCCCCCACACACAATAAGAGACAATCCTCACCCCAACATGCGTACAGAGGCAAAGAAACGAAGCACTGTCCCTGTTTTACAGATGGGGACCCGAGGAGGTAACTGACTCCCTCAAGATCCCACAGGAAGACTGGCAGAGCCAAGAACTGAACCCAGGTCTCCAGAATCCCAGCCCAGTGCTTTATCATAAAGCAAGATGTTAAGTAAAACTGCAGTCACCAGACCACCTTGCTGGACTCTGCCCTCTAGCTCAGGGCAGTGCCGTTAACGCTACACCTTGCACCCTCACTCAGTTCTAACTCCAGGTGGGAGCGTTCGCATCCCCACCACTCACTCATTCCTGGTGCTCACCTAGAGGGTCTGCCAAACATGCAAAGGGAAATAAGTGGCAGGTGACTGATCTAAGACGGACGTGAGGTCTGTGCAGAGGACATGATAAAGGCAGAATCTCGCAGAGAGAGTTCCTTGAACAATACATATTAAAAAACTAGAAGTGATACAAACTGACAAGGGGAAGGAGGAGAGGTTAGGCTGGAAAAAGATAAAACCATTTAGAAACTGGTCCAGGCTGATGAAATAAAGGGAAGAATGTGGCTGGCTTTGTAGAACTACAGTTTAAAGATCCAGCATAAACTCAGAGGAATTACTCAGTAGCTCTGGACATGAGCAGTGGGGAAACAGAACTGTCACATGATGGTAGTAAGGCATCCAGGAAGAATTCTAGCCATAGATGATGGAGGAGAACCCACACCTTGAGAGACTCACATTCTGAATGGGGCCAAAGGAATTATTGTGGCTGCTCATTAAATAAGAGACATGTTGAAGTAATACTCAAAAAATCAGTTTTTTTCCTGCCCAAATATCAGCTGATCTGCTGTGAAAACAAGCACCCCAGAAATGTATGAACTGCGTGCCCCGCTTGGGAGAATATGAGATCTTTCTCTGAAACCTGACGGAACACGGGCCTCATTAATCAAACAATATATGGTAGAAAAGTCACTGCATGGAGCATGCTGTGAACGCGCACGTGTGAGAGACAGAGAGAGGGGCCCAGACATTTTCTTCATTTAAATTACAAATACATCCGAACATCAATGAACAGATCAGAAACTCCCCTCCGTTTTTAAAACTTGCTAACCCAGCCGACGCCCTTCAGTCAAATCCCAGATCCCCCAACTCAACTGTTCCACCAGACACTAGATGGGGCTTTGCAACAGTCACGGAGCATGCCTGCATGGCTTCCGGCACTGCAGACTCTACCTGCTGTAATTCTGCCATCTTCCTGGGCTCCATGTGCAAGGCTAGGGAGAGCTGCCTGCTCCCCCCGTGTCTGCAGAGCCTTCTCCTTGGTGGAACCCTTCATGTGCCCAGCTGCCGCGCACACCCAATTCGATACGGGCTTGGGGCCGTGGAAGCAGACTCGTGCGATTCATTCCCATTTGTAATTTATACCTTTCCCTGGAGCCATGCACAAAGCAGGAGGGCAGGAACTATGAAATATAGTTTTTATAACGTGCCCTGGAAAGAACTGAAACGTTTCTCTTAGACTTAGAGGTAATTTTCCAATTCCCCTGATTCCAGGAAACTCCTCTGGAATGAAAGCCATGCCGCAGCAGCATTAAGGTTTCATTTCTCTGACGAGTAGATTGCTTGGTTGAAAAGGATAATCTCTAAGCATGTAGCACCCAGTGGTACTAATTTGATATGAATTACATGATGACGACTTGAAGTAGGAATATTAATGGCAATTAGGCTGCATGTTAATGCTCTAATAGCATCACATAGCCAGCCTGAGAGACATGAGAGCTAGTCAGAAGATATTACTTTTCAAGGGATGAATTGTGGCAGTTAAAGGATTTGGTACTTCCCCGCGTATGGAGTCATATCCAGCAAAATCAGCAAATGCCAAGTACATCATCTGAGGAACTCCCACTTCATGCCTCATGTCTCAGCAAAACTGCATAAATCAGAAGGTGAAATCGGATAGCCCCGCATCAATCCTCTTCCTCAAAGACGGTTATTCAGACTCTAATCAAGCACTTAAGTGCTTTTAATTCATATAAGCAATGACAGTGTTTTTGGATCCAACTGGGAATCTTGGCTTCCCAGCATACACCACGTCCCATCTTCCCCTCCCGCCTCTGCCCTCCCCTGGCCTGCCAGCACCCTGGAGATGCAGTTTGGTTATACAGTAACCAATGTTTCCTATGCATCCTCCCAAGAAGACAAGGCTGAATAAAAACACACCAAACCAAACTATCTGTAATGTCAGTGTTCCATCACATTGTGCTTCAGAGCCTCTATTCAAAATCAACATCCACCCTAAAAATCACTATGTAATAAAGATGCCAGAGGTACAGGTACTGGCCAATTATCCCAGCTCAGTGGTTCCCAAACTGGGGTTCATGAAATGTTACAGGGCGTCCTTGGTAAAAAATTCCCTAATGGTGGACAGAGCTATCCCTAGGGACCCCAGGCAGCACGGGGCCAGCAGCCCAAAGCCCCTGGACTTCCAAGAGCGAAGCAGATCAAAGCAAGCATCTCTATCACACAGAGGAGATTTAAACTTCAAGACTCCTTATCAGAAATGGAAAGGAAGGTGGATATTTTTTGCCGTTTTTAAAATTAAATAGGCAGCTGGTGTTGTTATTAAGAACAAGTTTAAGCTTTGTTGTAATGTGTGTTGTTTGCCTGAACTGCTCAAGACCTGAATGCTTGTGTAGGAGGAACTCTTTGAGTTGGCTTCTTAAACACCTTCATGCTGTTCCACATCTGATACTCCTCAATGAAACATAGGAGCCTTGTCTTATAACAGGCTTATTCAAAGTGATTCAAGCTACGAAAGTGAGATCTTGGAAGAGTGTTGCCATTTTCATAATGTATTAAAAATACTGTAATGATTAATAATAAATAGTGTGTAATATGTGTATCATAAACACACATTTGATATTTCCAAGATCACTACTTTTCTAATTTTGCGAGACTTGACATTTTAGCGAAAGGGGTTCGCAGGTTGTTAAAGTTTGGGAACCACTGCTCCAGCTGGTCCTGTGTATCCTGTCCCTCTACCTAAATCCCTCCGCCCTGAAAGCCCCCACAGACATCTGATGGCACAACACCGCCCTTAGAGCTCTGTCCTCCAATGGTTTGTACAATGCAGCCCAGCCCAGCGCACGCTCTGCCTCTGGCGATCAACCATGAAGCATCACGGCCTCTTTAGCGAAGAGTTACATTTTACTGCCTCCCTTTTCTCAGTTATTTTCTGCCTTTTATCCAAAGCTCCCTGTCATATGATCATGAAAGATGTTCAGTAAATGCTAGAGGTGGTTAGAACAGAAAGCCAGAAAAACCAGTAATTCAGAGGAGTCTTATGTGCAAGCCAAAAACTCAGTTCAGTTATTCATAAGAATTCTGTTTTCAAAAAAGAAAGATTTAGTAAATAGCTGCTGCTATTGTTATTGTTTGTTTTTAGACAATATAATAAATCAAATACATCAGCCTCTCAGTGCTATTATTTCCTCTACTGCCTCCTCAGACCTTGTCCAATTTACATTGTCCCTGAATTTATCTGAACGAATTCCACATCCGCCCGCCTGCTGTATCTGAACAGGCTCCTGATCACTTGCTCTCTCTACAGATAGTCCCCCAGAGCACCTTGCAATATACCCATAGAAGGCTTGTGTGAAAAGTGAAGGCAGTACGGGCTGGGCTGAAGAGGTAGTAGGGGAAAGAACTGGCAGGCTGACATACCTGCATTAAACAAAAGAGTAATGCATAATAATAATAATAAATAGCAGCAATGTACTCAGAGGAGTCTCCAAAGGGCTCTCGTGCCTTTCTCAATTGAATGTCTGGCTTTCACACAAGACTAATTCTTCTGAATCACTTACTGTCTGTCTTCATGTAATATCCCAGTCACTGCTGCTTCTGGACCTGCCTTCATGCTGGTATTTCAGAGGCTTCAGTAAAAGGTAGAAAATAGCTCTGAAAAGCAAGGCAGTAAAAGGCAAATCTTCCACTTACTCCTCAAAGACGACTGATTCTGCATGTCTGCTCTCCAGTGGCAGGGAGTGCTTTAGGGTCTTCGGTATTGTACAAACGAGTATCCATTGAAAGATGAAGGACTCAGTTTTGCTCTCCAATATACCTTCCCAATGGCCAGAGTTCAGAGAGTCTCTGATGGCAGAGTCTGGCCCTTAGCTCTCCCCGGAGCCACATCTTGCACTGAGTTACATCTTCTGGGGTCCCACTGAGGTGCAAATTACATTCTCAGGTGTGATTTCTATAGAAACGACGGTGGCTGAATCAGAATTCTACTGGGTGCAGAAGGCACCAGCTCCCTTAGTCCTTATCTAACTTCAGCCTCAATTCTCAGGCCTGTGTGAAAGGAGTCAACTCCCTCAGCGCACAGAAGCACAGGGTCTGCTACAGAACAGCGGCGTTCTCTTTGAGGTATTTGTGCTCGGCCTGTGGGAAAGGAATCCAGCATTTATCTAGGTGCATTAACACACGAAGCACACAGTCACCAGAAGGGTATTCCTAGCTGAGCTGCCCAGTGCTTAATGGGGAAGGAGAGTAGCTGCCGTCCTGCATAATGTGGCCTGTCCATCGAAAGAATTCTTGCTAAGCTTTTTCACAAAGGTTTGGCTTTCGCCCACTTTGCCAAAAACTAAAAACCCAGCAAATAATCTAGCTCCAGTGTCCTCTGAGCAAAACAGCACCAAAGCCAATGGCAGGTGTCCCAGAGGGAATGAAGAGAACAGGGAATCATCACATGGTCCATCCCCTGCTGCCTGTTCCTGGCTTCAGGCAAACAGAGGCCAGAGACACCATCCCTGCCCGTCCTGGCTGACAGCCATCGATGGATCTATCCTCCATTAATTTATCTAGTTCTTTTTTGAATCATGTTTAGCCTTATCCCACCATACGACCCGGTTTCATGCCCTCAGTAGCCACAGACGCTAGAATGCCTTTCTGTTAACGGGTAACACACTGCTCAGCACACAAAGCGTTCTGTATTGCGCTCAGACCCATACACAATCATGCCGGGGCAGAAGTCAGCGGGGATAGGAGGGTGGGAGGGGAGTGAGAGGTTTCTAATGAAAATGTGTGCGCGTGGGGGGGCTTTTCCTCTGCCCCCCCAAGTCTGTCCCATACCCAGATTCCTTTTACACACCCCAGCTCACTCTCAAAAACCCAGTCCTCTCCATAATTCCTAGCCACCACTGAACTCCCCTTCGCTCCTTTCCTCCATTGTGCCACCGCCCTCCCACAGCAATATCCCTGTTCCTCCATGCTCCCCTTCTTTGTGCCCTTCCAACACCCTGGACCTCGCACCCACTAAGATTCTCCCCAGCCCACTGGCTTCCTCAGCCTCCCATCACTAGCTGCAAAGGGCCAACTGCAAGGTCAATGTCAAATCACTGAGCATGACACTGATTCTGAAACCAAAATAATTTTCCTTTGCAACATGCTATCTAGGCCTATGGCAACTTCTAAACTAGAAAGCCAGGGAGCTTAGCACAGCCAGGTACACAGTCTATGCTAGGTACAAAGCCTTGTTAGTTAAGCATATCAGCTAACACGTAGTAAAACACAATCTATTTGCATGACCTCTATGGTGACCAGACAGCAAATGTGAAAAATCAGGACAGGGGGTGGGGGCGTAACATGAGCCTATATAGAAAAAGACCCCAAAATCAGAACTGTCCCTATAAAATCAGGACATCTGGTCACCCTAATTGATATCAGACATGGTATATTAACCCAGAGCTGTGCGAAAGGCTGGTCATTTCAGAGACGGGTGGGTTGGGTGAGCCCTGTATTTGGTTTCCGTCACATGAATTTACTGCCACTGACAAACCTGTAGTTTAGGGTGCTTAATTGTAGGTTAAGTTCAATGCTAACCAAAAACAGTTACAAAGGGAACTCACAAAACTGAGTGACTGGGCAAGAAAAATCACAGATGAAGTTCAGTGTTGATAAATGCAAAGTAATTCAGGAAAGAGATCTTACAGTCATTGTGGATAGTTCTCTAAAAACATCTGTTCAATGTGCAGCAGCAGTCAAAAACAACAGACTATTAGGAACCATTAGAAAAGGGATAGAGAAGACAGAAAATATAACAAAACTATATAAATCCATTATACGCCCACACCTTGAATACTGCATGCAGTTCTGGTTGCTCCATCTCAGAAAAACATATATTAGACCTTGGAAAATAGAGAAGGGCAACAAAATAATTTGGGGGATGGAACGGCTTCCATCTGAGGAGAGATTAAAAAACTGAGACTGCTCATCTTAGAAAAAAGACGACTAAGGCAGGGGGGAGATGACATAGGTCTAGAAAATCATGACTGGTGTGGAGAAATAGTGTTATTTGTCCCTTCTCATAACACACAAACCAGGGGATCCCCAATGAAATTAATAGGCAGCAGGTTTAAAAACAAACAAAAGGACGTATTTCTTCACACAACACAGGGTCTCCCTGTGGATCTTGTTACCAGGGATGTTGTGAAGGCCAAAGGTATAACTGGGTCCAAAAAAGAATTAGAGACGTCCATGGAGGATAGGTCCATTGATGGCTATTAGCCAAGATGGGCAGGGAGGCAACCGCACGCTCCTCTGACTGACTGCTAGAGCTGAGAGTGGATGACAGGGGACGGATCACTCGATAACTGCCCTGTTCTCTTCATTCCTTCTGCAGGGCCTGACACTGGCCTCTGTTGGCAGGCGGGCTACTGGGCAGGGAGGGTTGGGGACCATTGCTCTGACCCAGCCTGGCCGTTCTTATGGTGCATGGGAAGGTGCCATATGGGTTCGAAGACACATTTGGGGGAAGCAGGGAGTGGAAGTTGGGTCGGAAGCCTCGTCGGACAGTCTCTGGGAGGGGGTGGGCTCAGGCTTCTGCCTTGGAGACCCTTCCCTCCCTGCCAGCACTAGCAACAAGCTAGCAGGGCCCAGGGGAACCGCCCCGCCCCCCAGCACCCTGTAGCTGTACGTGTGCTGCCTTTTCAAGACACGAGAAGATGCACGACTTGAATTTTCACCTGGGGCTGGAAGGCGAGCGTCCCCTGCTCGCTTGGCAGCGGCGACTGTGAGTTGGGCTGGCTCCCCACTCCACGGGCTGCTATACAGTGTATGGGGTTCATGGTGGAGCGACCTCGTGTGCTACATCACAACTCCACTCCCTCAAAGCTGGCCTGGCTGCCCCGCATCATGGTGAAGGGGTGGCCAGGCCAAACCAGAATGGCGCCACAACCGGGAGTGCCGGGGCGCAATGCCCACAGTGAAGAACTGCTACTGGGGAGCGCTTGGGTGGCTCCCCCCACTGCCTGCCCCCATGACCCATCGCCTCCCACCCCACCCTCCATTGCAAAACCTGGCTCTGCCATTGCCCATGTAGCCAAGTATTTTGATCTACTGCTCATTGACTGAGTGATGTTAGACTTCACGAACATGTTGTGTTACAGAGAATCCTTGTGCGTTATAGAGCTGAGTTGTTAGGATTACAGAAAATTCACTTGAAATAAAAGAAAAGATGACATCCAGCACCAGTGTCAGGGAGGATGGATGACTCCCTGAAGCCTGGGGTGGCTGCCTCTCTGATGCAGCAAGTTGCTGGGAGGAGCATGGAGTGGGAATGGACGGGCTTGTGGAATTGGGCTCCAGGCGCAGAATGTGTCCCAGCTGAAGGCAGAAATAATTGCACTGCACACGCCTGATCTGTAAATCCAAGGAGCAGACACACTACTTTGTGCTTCCCAGGGCTTTCTCCTGAGGCTAAGGGGCTGCTCTTGGCTCTGGTGCTGGGGTCAGCAGGACTGACGGTCAACACGGTCCCTGATGTTCCCCAAGGCAAATTACCCTGCTCCATTGGCTGGAGCCAGACTGTGCTCATGTGAGCATGAGCTGAGGCTGGGAAGTGTCGGTCTTGATCTGCTTAAGTAAGTGGGTGGACTTTGGAGTCCATTTTTGGCCCCGGGTTTGGTCCCGCAGAAGGAACACTTCTGCTGTGGTCCAAGCATCACCTCTTCCAGGCTGAAGTCGGGGCCTTCCTGCACTCATTGACTGAGTGATGGATCCTGCTAATTTCAGAGCTCTCTGTAGGGGCTGGCTGGGGTACTTCTGGGCCAGGGCATGGATGACCTGGTGGGACACGATAATGATCCTGTGCCAAGTACCACTGATGCCCTGGTCCTTGAAACCTCCTTGGCACTGCATGATCCCTCATGGCCACCATGGTTTTCTACCTTTGAGCTGACATGGAAAGGGAGGGCACCTAAGAGCAAAGGCACCAATGGAGGACTTGTGTCTGAGACAGACAATACAACCAAGGGAGTTTCCTCCCGTGGCCGCGCTGGGAACTAAGGGTCTGTTTCTTCCTCTAGAGGAAGCAGTGGCCTGTGTTCACAAGGGTGGGTCATACAACCAGTCCAGGATGCCATCGCCAGGATTCAGAGAGGAGTGTCTCCGAATTTCCAGTCTCCTTTGCAGAGAAGACTAAATGCACGTTGAATAGACTGGGGCTCTGAGAACAGGCCACCTTCCCATGGCCAGAGCAGAGGTCTGAACAGCCTAGGCACTGAATCCACTTGCCTCAGCCTTCCTGATTATAGAGAGCCAGCAGGGAATGTCTCCCTCCTTATCTATGGAGAGGGACAACGTCTCCTCAAGGCTGGCAAGCAGCCAGCAGCATTTAACATGCTACGGTGGGCCCTCGTCCAATAAGTCACCACTCAGCACGAATAGCTTCATCAGTTATTGATCGGTCTCACGTGCCCCCCACCTGTGGGAGTCGCTGATTGCTGGGACCAAGCCAAAGTGGGGACATTTTCCCACCAGCTCTTTTCCTCGCCCTGTGTTTCACATCCTCAAAAAACATGCAAAATTGTGTGTGAAATTCTTTAGATTTTAAAAACTCTGAATAAAGGTGAAATTCAATGCAGAAAAGGCCAAATCCATCAGCAATTGACATCCTCCAATTTTTGGACCCTAAATCAGATAGGCCCAACTCGATAGGGCAAAAAAATAAATAAATTTAATTTCCCAGGTTTAAGACGTCTTCAGAGCAACAGCAATATATTCACTGTCCAGACTATGTTTAGAGCTAAGCATTAGCCTCCATCACCACACACCACTGCCGACTCTGCTGTGGGACTAGACATGGGTGGCTGAATTCAAGGCTCTCTTCAGGAAGTTCACAAGATGCTTGTATGAGGCTCTCGCTCCCTGTCAGGTGGACAATTTTATCCCATCCTCCTTCTTCACCATATATCTGAGCCCACTTAGGGCAGAGCCCATGGCACAATGCACTAGGATATCACTTATGGGCTGAGGACCCTCAGCTCTGAATCTCTGCCTGTGCTCTTTCAGGTCCTGGTACATATCCAGATCTGGATGAAATCTAGCTGCGTTAGGCTTGATCCAGATATGACAAGTGGATGCATGTTGCAGAGAAACACTGAGATAATGGCATCACCGCCCCCCACAGTTGAAGGCATCTGCTCATCACTTGCCACGCTGGTTTCTCATCAGAGTTCTCCACAGCATGTCTCTGTCCTTGGAGTTCCAGAAATCCGCAGCAGCCAGACACAAGCAGAAGTGGCTGGACTCATTTCCTCCATCAGCCGCCAGTCAAGAGAGCACGTTTCTTTGTTTACAGCAATGTTCTCTGTAATCCACCCCTTTAGCACCCCAAGTGTGTGTACCTGGGACTTGCCAGTGAAAACACCTGGCTGCTTCAGCTAATGCAGAATGCAGCTGCCCACTTCCTGAGCAGGGCAGGTTAGCAAGAGATTGTCACTCCTGTGTGCTGTGCTGGCTACCAGTTCACTTCTGGGTAAAATTCAAGATGCTATTTATAGCCTTGAAAGCCCTAAAGGTCTAAATTCCCAGCTACATCAGAGATGACATCCCTTGCTAGGATCTGCCATGGCATCTGAGCTCTGGAGAAGGTCTCTGTTTTAGGGAGCTATGGGCAGGTTTTTCCTCAGTAGTGAACCCTCATCTTTGAAACTCACTCCTGCTGAAAGTCTTTCCAGGTCTAGATCTGGCCGTGTTTACAAAATGCATCCCTTTCTTCAAGTCTTTCACTCCTGGAAAGTGATGGAGTTTCTCTTGGCAAGTTGTCCCCTGGCTGGTGTCTCCTGTTTCAGTGGATAGCAGGGTTGACAGCTACAAGGACTGTAGAGCACAATGCTTCCTGTTTGGGGGAAATGTGTCAACTTTGGTCTAATTTGCAATGTCCCCAGGTTCCACAGTGATGGAGATCTTATCAAGGCCAAATGTTTCTTAAGTGCTTTCAGATCTCCAGAGCTAGAGAAGCACACAGTGTTATCAGGCACCAGATATTATGGAGAATAAACTGAAGAAAGAAAGAGGAAGTTAGAGCTCAATAGTGTGCCAAGTTCCTAATATAAATTCAAAACAAAGCAATGCTTAAAAGTGCACATGAAGTCAGCATTTGTCTGCGCTTCAGTCTCCTTGAAATCCCCTGAGTAATCAACCCACGTGGAGGCAGCTTAAGGAATGGAAAAATCAGTCATTTCTACTTCTCATGTCTTTTTTTAGTTTGCAATGTACAATATGCAGTGGGAAAACTAGCTCCCAACTGCTTACTGGGCAGCGAAAGTCCTCTTGGCGGTTTCTGAACTCAAGGAAACCCACAATTTATCTTCCTAAAGGCTTTCAGGACAGAAATATTTGGATGTTTGTTCAGGCGCACTAGCAACCAGGTAAAATGATTAACAAGGCACTAAACTTTTACTTGGAGAGGGGAGGAAGAAACGTTGATCTAAAATGGTCCGTTTGTTCGCTGGCTAGCCACAGACATCCTGGGTTGCAGTGCTCTACAGGTGCCTATATTGTGGCCTAATGAGCTCGACTAGCAATTAGAAAACATTACTTCCTTTCGCCATTGTCGTTCCTCTTCCCCATGAATTATCATGCACTTACTGTCCTGCACATCTTTATTTAACAGCCCACATCTGTGGGGCTGCTCTCCAAACTCCAGGCAGATAGGACATTTGGGCCTCAACTGAAGCCCTCGGAAGAGACTGCCATAGACTGAAACTGGGCTTGGATCAGGCTTGGTTGTACAGCTGCCCTGAACACCCAGCCTGGCCTCCCACTTACGAAGAAGAACATGGTCACCACACAAAGTTTACAACTAAACCTGGTAAAGGGGATTCTTACCTGGGATTTATGAAGTTTAGCTAAACAACAGTAAGATTATTATCTAGTAAAGCCACATAGACTCTCCAGTGATAATAAAATCAAAGTGATAATCAGAGGGATTAACTGGATTTCTTATTTGCTTTGGGGTTTTTCTGTTTATAACACAGTGTGCCATTTATCCTTGAAGCATAATTTCCAAGTACTGTACTGAATTAGTCAGGGCAAGAGAAAAGAACAGCTACAACGTTTGCCTGGAGAGATAATCTGCTGCATACACTATAGCAAAGAAATTTGCCTGCTGCAGACTAGCCAGATTGTGGGAAATGTAACATCTTACTCCGTAGAGCAAAGGGACATAAATTGGACACACAGGACTCCTATTCCTTAGTCACTGGTTTGGCAGAAGCTGAATGAGGTGCAAAGGTGACTAATTCAGCCTCCAGGACCCAGTTACAAGGAACTGGCTGGCCCATAATTTGACATTCCTGGCTATTTTTGGAACTTGCCTGAATGAGTTTGTCTGCTTTTAATCCTAAATCATAATATTTAATGTCCTGTAAACTGTCTGAAAGAAAGAAACCCTGGAACAACGACAAGGAAAATAAAAATGGTTCTCATAGAACTATCTGATGCCTCTTAGATGGCCTGGATCTCTGTGAAAGATGAATGTTAAGGTCTTAAGGTTTCCTATTTCCACATATTTCATAAGCAGAAAAGACCAACTTTGAAAGGAGACACTGAAGTTGTAATTGGCTTGTCCACTGTAGTCTGGTTTGTGGTTCCCTGCTGTCCTGGACATTCTGCCTCCCACAAACAGTGCTGGTGGATGAAATGCTGCCAGACATCTTCTGTTACAGTAAGCAAAGTTAATCTGTAGTCATTTTGGAAACACTCAGTGTCTTTTGGATCAGCATCAGAGAGGCACCCTAGCGCTCCAAGATAAATTTTCACGGGACGTTTTCCATTTAAATATGTCTCAGAAGACAAATTACTATTAAGATACATATGCTAAGAGGACTTTCACAGCTTTGAATTGTCTTCCTCAAAAGGAAAAAAAACAAACAAACAACATCTTCAATGAGTGATGCCAAAACAACATCAAATATTAAAAGGTTCTTACAAGGAAGAGGGAGAAAAATTGTTCTCCTTAAACTCTCAGCCTAGGACAAGCAGCAATGGGCTTAAATTGTAGCAAGGGCAGGTTAGCTTGAACATTAGGAAAAAACTTCCTGTCAGAGTGGTTAAGGAATAAATTGCCTATGGAAGCTGAGGAATCTCCATCATTGGAGATTTTTAAGAGCAGGTTAGATGAACACCTGTCAGGGACGGTCTAGATAATACTTAGTCCTGCCATGAGTGCAGAGGACGGGACTAGATGACCTTCTGAGGTCCCTTCCAGTCCTATGATTCCATTACACTGGATGTAAAATGCTGACTGGATCATTTAATTTGATCAAATAAACCATGCTAGGTAAAGCATATCAAAAATTCTATTCGTGTCTGTCTATTTCCCCGGGGTGTTGCTCAGCAATTAAATGTGTCAGTTGAAGAGAGAAATACAGGACCCTTTGAACGTTATGTGGTTATTCTTTGCCTCACTAGAGCGGATGAACAGCAGCACCGTGGGGTCTGTACCAAAAAGGGAACTGCTCCCTTCAGGAATGTACGAGCTAGAGGTGATTGTCTGTGCTCTGGACGCCAAGGACAGCAGTCGTTACTGGTCTGGTGAGTCAGTGCAACTGTGCCCCGCTGGCCAGAGGAGCATTGCACTTGAGTTCACCCGCTCTGGCAGGGCTGTCAGTAAGCTCCTGGTGCCCGGGGGATCTGAAAACACCCCCTCAGCAGCCTGCGGGCAGGAGTTCCTTCTCCACCCCGCCTCTCTGCACCACAGGCCTTTATTCTCCTAGCTGCCGGGAAGCTGCCAGTCAGCCCCAGCCCGCAGGACCTGCACTAGCCCACCCCTGGACAGCTGGCCCAGCCCAGGGATAGACACCCCCGAGAGCATGGCAGTGCTAACGAGATGATGGATGCGAGTGAAACCCGTTAACACCTGTGCTGAGTCTCAGAGTGTCCGGAGAGCTCTGTGGTGGGGCCCAGCCCCTGGGTTCATTACTTAATGCAATGACTACAGGAGCAAACAGAGAGGGGGCAGATGTTAATTGTAATCGCTAGCCGGGCCCGTGGCAGCAGCACTCGAACAGGGCACACCCAGCCAGGCTGACATGGCAGTGCAGGCTGGCGGTTTACATTCTGACAAGGTTTGGGCTCAGCCTGCTGCTATACTGGCCAGCTCCCTCACGGTATGTGCACAGCATGGCCGAACACCACAGCGCCCTCCGTGAAACGCTGCACTAGATGGCTGTGATTAAGGTGCATGTGGAGAAGCAGAAGAGAGGGCTGGGATCAATTCCTCGCTCTGCTACAGATGCCCTGTGTGACCTTGGGTGAGTTACTTAAGTTTTTCGGTGCCTCAGTTCCCCATCTGTAACATGGGGATAGGAATACCTCCTTCCTCCACCTTGTCTGCTTAGACTATAAACCCGCCTGGTGGGTGTACTGTGCCAAACACAATGGAGCCCTGGTTTTGGTCAAGGCCTCAGATGCAACAGTGGGATCTCAAGCTGAAGGGGGGGCAGTGAGAATGGCATTGGAGCAGAAGCCCCCAGAGGGGTGAGTATGGGAGGAGGTTATAAAGGGGTGCTATAGTGGCAGGGGAGAGCTACAGAGGCAGGGTGAAGAAAAAAAAATCAAAGGAGAGTGAAACCAATACAGAAAAAGCAGCAGAGAGAAAAGTTCTGTGGTGATAAAAGAAAGAAAGGGGAGGACAGGACTAGAAAGCTGTAAAACAGAACAGTGTGAAGCTGGGAAACAATCACTTTCCAGCTGGCAGCTTTTCAAGCACTCACTTCCGCACACTATTCTATTTCCTTGGCAGAAAGAGGGACAGAGAAAGAAAACCAGGGTCCAATCCTGATCCCAGGATCACCAGTCTACAAGGTCACAAGAAGTCTGGAGGCATCATTATGAAATCCACGGAGCAATGCACAGGTGCATGTGCCGGGGGGAGGGGAAGGGATGGAAACATTTTCCTTCCCCTCTCCGCACTCAGTAGGTAAATCAGGATTTACCTGGGCATTGGATGGAGATGCATACCTGAGAGAAGTACATTCTCTGTGCTATTATACAATTGGGTGGAAGCTGCAGACTCAACGCCACCACAATGCTACAAAACATGTTTTTATGCAACATATGGTATGTTTTTGTCAGAGCAACAACCAAAATCATCTGATCGTTCATGGAAACCGGTTAGAATTAATTCTGCTTGCCAGAACAAACCTACCATGCTGAATCCCATATAGTAGCAGTACTGGCCACGAAGAGATTGGGCTCAGTGTGTCAGGTAAGATTAGAGATAAGGGGAAATGAAGCTTGGAGAGTCTGCTACAGAGAGTTGCTAAGATAAGGGCCTGAACGTTGAATGCACTAGGCAAATTGTTCTAACGGTTCAGGATATCAACAGGCCTGCTGGCTGAAATGACCTCCAGACATCACCACTTCAGATCCAGGGCCCATGCAGCCAGCTTCCCTTCTGCCACGGAGCAGCCTGATAAAGGGAAACTGCTTTTCTCTGGCTGATCCTGTATGATGGGAACTGATAACGCTGTGGCTGTGAATGGTGGCTTTTCAGCATATATTTCCAAGCATTCACCTTTGTGTTGGCATGTGCTGGACAGTAGATTCAACTTCGCGCTGCCAGCATGCCAACACACCCTGGCAATGGGGTCATTAGAAATATCTAGACCGACAGACAACTCTCTAAGCAGCTGCATGGGTTTCCTTTCATTAAGGGTATCAGTGGCTAATTCCTGCCTCTCCAGAACTTCCTCCACAGCGTTGCAGAACCCGGCACTAGTGGACGCGAGGAACTGGGAATATTGCCCACAACTGGAACTGGAACACTTACCCTCGACAGCAGCAACCAAACACACCAACCTGCCTACAGAATTCTGCCCAGCAATGGAGCAATTCAGCTCTGGGCAGGTCTACGCAGCAATCACAGGGGGTATGATTGCAGCTTACGTGGAGAAACCGCCTTGATCTAGCTACAGCTCAAATACTAATGCCAATGAAGCTGCAGCAGCCTGGGTGAGCAGCTCAGTGCCATATGCAGGGTCCTGGGTGGGGTTGTACCCTGGCAGCTGGTCCATCACTGCCCCTGCAGTCGCAGCTTTGCTGCGCTGGTTATTGGCGCTAGCTAGATCAGAGCTCAGCCGGAGGGCTGATTGCAGCCCAAGAGCAGTATAAACACAACCCACATCACCAGCTGCATTCCAGACCCATGCCCACTGTGGCGAGGGGCAGATATCCAGGACACTGGCTCACGCGGATTGTCAATGCACCCTTAAAGAGAGAAACCTCCCTCTGCCCCATCATGCCATAGCTTGGCCAGTTCTCAAGAAACCGTTCTGGCACCAACCAACCTTGTAAGCTACCTGCCTAGTGTTAACTCGTTGGTGTTTGAATCGGCTAGAAACGATCTTCTGTCTCTAGCTAACCCGACGGCTCTGCCTCACCTTCGCAACCTCCATGCCGATGTGAGTGTATAACAATGACAGATGCTAGTCGCCAGTGGGCGGGATCGAATCTAGGACCTCTAAATGCATGAGCCATATGGCTGTTAGAGACGGAGTCTGCTCTACAGACTTAGCTAAGTGGTCTCAGTGCCACTAGAGGGGAAGAACCCCATGCCCAGAAGATGTGTAAGTTACATACTTCCCCTAGCTGAGGAAATGTGTCCCAAGCTTCAGAAACTTCCCAGTTGAAATGCCAGACGAGCCCCAACTTGTAATGGCAACCGACTCAGGACGCCATCGAACCTGTAACCTCTGGAGCATAGTGCATGAGCCTCTTCTGAACATAAAAACAAACATAAGAAAGCCGTACTGGATCAGATCAAAGGTCCATCCAGCCCAGTATCCTGTCTACTAACAGTGGCCAATGCCAGGTGCCCCAGAGTGAACGAACCTAACCGGTAATGATCAAGTGATCTCTCTCCTGCCAGCCATCACCCCCCCTCTGACAAACAGAGGCTAGGGACACCATTCCTTACCCAGCCTGGCTAATAGCCATTAATGGACTTAACCTCCATGAATTTATCCAGTTCTCTTTTAAACCCTGTTCTAGTCCTAGCCTTCACAACCTCCTCAGGCAAGGAGTTCCACAGGTTAACTGCATGCTGTGTGAAGAAGAACTTCCTTTTATTTGTTTTAAACCTGCTGCCCATTAATTTCATTTAGTTGTTATATTATGGGAACAAGCAAATAACTTTTACTTATTCACTTTCTCCACATTTTATAGACCTATCATATCCCCCTTAGTCTCCTCTTTTCCAAGCTGAAAGGTCCTAGCCTCTTTAATCTCTCCTCATATGGGACCTGTTCCAAACCCCTAATCATTCTGGTTGCCCTTCTCTGAACCTTTCCTAATGCCAGTATACTGCATAAGCTAAAAGCCATCTGGCCCTTAGCTAAGGCTATAGCAGATTCATTCATCTCTAAGTGGTCTCGGTGCCACTAGAAGGGACAGAACACCACACTCAGGAGGTGTGTGGGTGACAAGTGCGCCAACATTAGCAACTTTGGTTAGTCCTGATTGCAGTAAATCCACCACCTCAACCTCTCCTGCCCCACGTATCACCCCTTACTTCACTCACGACACCACTCACCTAAAGCACCCCGCAAAACACAAGCTTGCAGTCAAGAATCAGAGGGGTAGCCGTGTTAGTCTGGGATTGCAGAAGTAACAAAGAGTCCTGTGGCACCTTAAAGACTAACTAAAGTTTTAGAGCATAAGCTTCCGTGGGCTAACACCCACTTCGCCGGATGCATGCAGTGGAAGTATCCAGGGGTAGGTATAAATAGGTAGGCAAGAACCAGGTTGGAGATGACAGGGTTAGTCCAATGAGGCTGAACCAGCTTGTTATCGCTAATCAGGGAGGGTGAGGTATTCCTCTAGCAGCTGAATTGGAGGAGTGAACAACAAAAGAAGAGAAACTGTTCTTGTAGTTAGCTAGCCATTCATAATCCCTATTCAGTCTTGAGTTGATTGTATCAAATTTGCAAATGAATTGCAGCTCTGCAGTTTCTCTTTGCAGTCTGGTCTTAAAGTTTTTTTGCTGCAATACAGTGACTTTTAAATCTGTAATTGTGTGCGCAGGGAGACTGAAGTGTTCTCCTACAGGTTTTTGTATATTGCCATTCCTGATATCTGATTTGTGTCCATTTATCCATTTTCGTAGGGACTGTCCAGTTTGGCTGATGTACATAGCAGAGGGACATTGCTGGCACATAATGGTATCTTATGTGAAGCTTGCAGTGTTTCACTCTTCAAGGCTCTCCATCGTAATGGACCAAGAACCTCAGAAATCACCCGCCTCTGTGCAACAAGGAACCTGATTAGCAGCTACATTGCTTGCTCAGGAGCTATGAAGCTGTCAGCCTCCAGGGCAAAGCTTGTGTGAGTGAGAGAAGAGCTCTCAGCAACAGGCTTCCAGCTCTTGGGCTCATTCCTGGAGGAGCCAAGAGTGATGTGCATCTGGATACCTTCAGAGCGAGGGGCAAAACTCCTTCAGTGAAACTCCAGCTCATAACAGGGAAGAGGAGGAGGAGGAGGAAAGAGAGATCAAAGCAAAAAGAAAAAAGGGAGTATGAGAGAGAAGATGGAGAAGAGAGAAATAAGAAGCTTAAAAAGTAGTGACTTCCTTGGGGGAAGTGGAAAGGAAAGTTAGACCCTGGCTTATTGTATCATCTCTTGGAAGATGTTTAGACACTACAGTCCTGGGTACCAACAGAGGAGCTTAGACAGACAGACTAGAAGGATGTTATTCAGTGTAGCTTGCTAACTTTCCCTAGAGAGTTTAATATTAGCAATTCACTTTAATTTGAAGCAAATCCTAAAAAGTCCTTATAGAGAAAGCTTGCAACTAACTATACATTCAGGCAATAAGCAGATTTTTTTAAACAGATTTACTGTTCTTCAGAGACAGTCTACCAAGCTGTATGGAATTTCTGTGGCCCAAATTTCCAGTGTCTCTAGCAATAAACACTAATCATGCTTCAGTCTAATCCATCATTTTACTTTATGCAGTTAGTGATGTGGAAACTGCTTTGGCTTTTTTGACACTGCATTTCTGAAACACAAAAAGATTTTAAAGAGATAAGAGAAAGAAGGGGAAAAAAAGAATTCTGTATGGAAGCACGACTTCTCATCTCCTACAGTGCTCCAGCAATCAGGAAAAGAAATCTAATGAAGTAGGTACTGTGACAAAGCTCCAAGTTTGTACTCGTGGGTCCTGCGCTTCCTGGCAGATTTAGGGGCCTCAGAAACTCATCTAGGCTCCAGAGTGACCTCCCTTTCTCAGTATAATTGGCAAGAGTCACCACCTAGTGAGTTACCTTCATCACAGGCCAGTATGGAAGATGGAAAAGGGGGGAGCCTGGGCCCACCCTCTACTCTGGGCTCCAGCCCAGGGACCCTAATAGTATCAGCTAAGATGGCTGAACTTTTAGGCACAAAACACAATACAATTCCCTGGGCTACTTCCCCACAGCAGTCCCTGCTTCTTCAAACTCCACTTCACCCTTACCTCAGGGCCTCCTTCCTTCTGGATGATATGTTGTCCACCACTCAGTCTCACCAACAGCACAACCTCCTCCCACAGCTCCTGACACCCACAGCCCACCTGACTAACTGGGATGTTTTTATCTGGATTCAGCCAGTCCCTGATTGGCTTCAGGTGTCCCAATCAGGCTAGCTGTTTCTACTCCTTTCTGGAAGGTTTTTAATTGGCTCCAGGTGTCTTGATTGGCCTGGAGTAGCCTTTGTTTGGCTATCCAAGGAACAGGGACCTGCACACCCTGAGACTAATGTACCTGCCTTCCAGTACTCTCCTATATCCTTCTGGTCTGACTCCGTCACAGTACCCAGGCCCCAAGCCAGACTTTTACCCGGTGAATAATTACAAGACCAAAAAGACCATTTGATTGCTAAAGCAACAATTAAAACAAAAGCTCCAATCTTTACTTAATAGTGCCACACTTTGAGAGTGGCATTGCCCACTGTTAGCCTATATATAAAGGACTAGCTTGTGACAGATTGTGGCTTCAGCTGGGTGGATAGCCCACAAGGAAGTCACAAGAATGATTCCATTGTGTGACTAACCAGAATAGAAGCACAGCACCAGAAATACAATAGTAGGCAGGCACTTCAAGGCTCCTCCATCCTCTCTCATCATAAGCCAACCAGAAAACTAGAGGGGCACAAGGCAAATGCAGAGCTACAGAAATTGCAGCAGTGAGATGACTCTTGTCTTGAGTAGAGTTGAGATTTACATCCGAGAAGGGTCTGGCTGCACCAGCACATGGATTCTGGTGAAATACTGAGCCAAAGAGAATCAAGCCAGTAAAAGATGAAGATGCATTTTGATTAATGTAGTAACTCAGTCCTCTTTTGTTGGCTTTTTCCAACCACATAGTCACAGGTCCAAACTCACTTGCTGCATTAACAAAGAAAACACCAACAGGATCTTTGAGGTCAGGGTTCATCCAGACCATCCCCATCGCCTGGGATGCTCCTAGAGTGCCTCCTTCAGGACTACTCAGCCCACACCCTATATCCTCTCTCCTCAGAATCCCCCTTCCACATCTCTTTTATCCAGGTGGGGTAACATCGCCAGTCCCCATGGATCAGCAGAACCATGTTATCTTCCCAAGCAGGATCAACATCTGCCAGCATGGCGGGAGGCTTATGGGACATACTGCCTGCCTGGAACTTACCTCCCACTCTGGGGACATCTCCAAGCTGTGCTCTCTGCTTTTCTCTCCCCAGTGCAACCCAAAAGACCTGCAACTCTGGCGCCTCCTGTTCTGTGGCTCTGAGGTCAGCTTGAGAACTCTGGGTGCCCCTCAAAGCGGACAATTTGAAGATACCTGGTCAGCCCTAGGCTAAGGCAGTGAGTCGTGCTGATTCCCCACTAAAGTCACCCCAGGCAAGTCCAGGAGTCCCCGTGGACGCTCTGCTGCTCAAGAGTGCCCAGATATAATCCCCAGGGAGATGGCTCCACCCCACCGGTACCGGACATCAAAACTCTCTTGCACAGCAGAATGCCTGCGGTGGGACTGGGAGCACAGTCTGCACACAAAGGGCTGGGAATGGCACGGGGGAACCTTGGGGCCACACATCCCTGGGGCAGTAAGAATAGGACAGTCCCCCTGTGCTCCCCATGGTGCAGACACTGCAGTTCTGCTTGGTCCTTCCATGGGCGACCCAAGCACCTTACCCTTCCCCCTCACCAGGCACAGGCCGGCAGAGATCAGACGAGGGTACAGAGGTCATTTTTGCTGAAGTCTTTTGACTCCTTTGCAAACCTGAGGACTTCAAGCAGAGAGGGAGCGTGTCTCCGCTTTCAGATCCCAGAGCCAGGCAAACTGAGCTGATCTTGTGCCTCCAAGCCAGCAAATCGAACAAACAGACTCCAAGGGAGCCTAGCCTTTCCTGGTACCCAGATCTGGATTTGGGGGAAGGCGAGTGGGGACTTACACGGCTACCAGAAGAGAAACTGGGGAGGTGGGAGCCTGCATGAGAGAAGAATGGCCTTCTTTTATAGATGCAGAAAGGCTTAAAACATTGCGGATGGTCGCTGAACATGCTTTCTTTGGCTTGTAAATGCTGCTGAAGTGCGTGACATCAGAAGTTCCTTGGTTGCCCTAGCAGCAGTCTCTCAGCAAAGCAACAGAGAGTTACAACATGGCCTGTTGAGATTAGCAACACCAGAATAGGCATTTCAGTAGAAAGCAGCTTTATGCTCCCATCTGAGCTCAGGACGAAACCCGAAGTGGATTCTTTAAACGTACAGCACAATCCCACTTTTCAACTTTCGGGCAGGGTGAGGGAAACCTGTTTCATTTCTCAGGCTTTTGCAAAGGGAGGCAAAAAAAGGTTGTGGTTAAAAAAGAAGATAATTAAGGAAAATTCCTCTGACGGGACTGAAGTCATCCAGCTACCAGATAGCAGGAAATATTTAGAATAATTGCTTCCAACTGCACAAATCTAAACAGAAAACTGCAATCCCCAGTCCTGTAAGATGATGCCTTGGCTATATATGGACAAAGAACTCCAAGGCGGGAAGGAAAAAAAGAAGATGTTATGCCTCTTACAATTTGTGTATGTGCCGCACCGAAGGGATCTGTTAACCTCAGTGAAGCTTACAAGTACGATCATCAATCAGCCTTAGGCTTCTATTGTAATGCCTTCCATATTAAGAACTCGCCTTCATGAGAGATGGCGCACTCTATGCCAGGCGCATGCCCCCACGTTCCTGAGACCGCTGTCCTGAATTATAAAGCATCCATTAACTATTACAAAACCATCCAGTAAACCTCAGTTGCTATTGAAGTATCTCAGAAATAAACCACAGGGTGTAGCATATGCCTATTAGTTCTGCACAGCAGAGAAATACAGGGCAGTATTTTCTGGTATCTCACCTATCATAGACCTTACAAAAATAATTGCATTGACACTTCTCTCCGTACTATTGTGTGTAAATTTAATTAGAAATCGTGCAGACGCTCTGATTAGCCAGAACTTTAAGAGGAGAGCAGATTCAACTTGCAGGACTAACTTTGCAAGTTAACATTTCATTGAGATGCGCGGGGCTTCACTTTAGATGCTAACTAGAGTACTTTGAAAAAGAATTTCTCCCCAATTGCAAATTTCAACAAAATCATAATATTCCTGGAAGTCTTCCCATGGAAAATGTCACCTTTTCAGCAATAAACCACCGCCCTCCCCCCCCCACACACACACTCCCACCACTTCCAGTGAAAAGCCTCATATGTTGAGTTGGAGCGTAGTGGTCTTATGCTTCTCCACGGGCTGGGCTCCTCAGAACCAGCCACTTTTCTACGGCTGTGTGCACCACAACCAAGGTACAAATTGAGAGGGGACCTCTGTCTAAAAGAGATGCTATAGCTTAAGCACAAGCGATTGGGCTTGGAAATCAAGCATACAGTTTAACAGAGAGAAAAATTAAGCACTGGAACAATTTGCCAAGGGTTGTGGAGGATTCTCCATCACTGAATTTTTAAATCACAAGGGTGGATGTTCTGAAAGCTGTACTCTAGGGGTTATTTGGAGGCAGTTCTCTGGCCTGTGTTAGACTGGATGATCACAGTGGACCCTTCCGGCCTTGGACTCTGAATCTAGGATGCAGGAATCACTGGGTGAGGTTCTCTGGCCATGTTATGCAGAGGCTCCAACGAGTTCATCACAATAGGACCTTGTGGCCTTAAAATCTATGGATGAAATGCTAGGTGACAGGTCTGACAAGACCCCGCGCAAACCTTCTGGAGTTAGGATATAGAATTAAGTTGAATATACCTTTGGGATCCCTTGGGTACAAATGCAGTTGTGTGTGTTACTGTGGAACTGTATGGCACGTCTCTTGAAGACTGACTCCTTCCATCCCTGAGAAGGATCAGAGTCTTCAAAGGACTTTGGGGGACAATACATGTGACATGGATTTCCTACAAAATACTTGGACTGAGGGGCATGCTAATGACCCACCTCGGACTACCAGGTACTGGGAGTGGACAGGGGATGGATCACTCAATAACTGCTGTATTCATTCCCTCTGAAGAACCCTGGCATTGGCCACTGTTGGAAGACAGGATGCTGGGCTAAACGGATTGCCCGTTTAGGCCTGACCAGTATGGCCATTCTTATAGAGTCCATCCTTTTGAAGCTGGGCTTCCAGGGAAACCCATTGTCTACTAAATTACCTCCTCCTTGAAACGCCAGATCAGAGACTTCGGAACGGTATAAAGGAGTGACTAAACACTTTGTGAGTGGGCTAGTTCTGAGCTCAGGCTGTGATGAACTTATGGCCAAGAGATCCCTTCGTGGGGCTTGAAGGTCTAATCACCAGCCTGTGCCCATACTGGAAATGGGGTGATCTCTGGTCATCTGAATGGCACACATGTGGGTTCTTCAATGGTTTTATTTTCTCTGTCATACATTTACCCTATGAACAGGGAAGTCTCCCTAGAAAGAGCTGTCTGATAGCTGAACTGTGACAGTTCTGCTGTTGTTGATCTCTGGGGAGAGAAATAAGGGTAGTGTGCTTGGGCAGACCATCTTGGGATGGGATCACCACAATGCAGGCAGGGAACTGCTCCGCCTGGAAATACCCTGGTCAGGAGGGACAGGGACATGGGTCTCCACCCAAGAATGGCGGTGGTGGGGAGCCAGAGACCTGAGAGTGGCGGCCCTTGTGGAACCACTAATCGGGAATATAGGCAGAGTTGCCCTGAACTGTGACAACGGGATTTTACTAGAAACCTCGACAAAACAGTAAGTGAGGACAGAACTCTGTGGACTGGTGGAGCCGGATTACACCTGAGGCCTGGGTCAGAGTGAAGATCTTGCCTGTGTTTTTAGATGCAAAAGGTCTTCCCCGGCTGTGCAGGGATGAGTTCCTGACAAGAAAGGCAGAACGATCACCACCTTGAAAGAGCAAACGCTGCCGGAAAAGCAGTGACGTGAAGGGATGCCCCTTGCCCTGCAGACCCAGTTGCTGAGCCTGGCCCCACAGACTGGCTGGAGAACTGGAGCTCTCCTTCATCATGCTATGAATTGTATTGAAAGCTGGGGGGTTCAGCATTTCCCCCCTTTCTTCCCTGGCTGTGAGTGCTTCCAGTTGAGGGGTTTCGAGCATTACTCTGCAGCTGACACTTCCCGCCCTCAGCTTACACATGTGTGTCCGTGATGCCTTCCACATTCAGTGCCCCCCGTCCCCTCCCCGAACACTGGAGCAGTCATTAGCGCCAGCTTTACTCTTCCTCTTTGCAGGGGAGCTCAGGAGGCAAAGCACAGCTAAGGAACGTGGGCTCAGAAGGGACTAGAGGAAAACAAAGGAGATTCCTACGCAACCCGCTTAGCTGTAAACATTGACTCTGAAATGAAACTTGGCCTGGGAAATAAGCAGGGCAGGAGGGGGAAGAGGGGGTGTGAAATCAGCAATTTGCCTCATTTTAAGCCAGAGAAGGATCGAACGACAGGCGCCGTGGAGTCGTTTTAATCCTCCCCGAGACCTAGTGTGTGCAGAGAGGGGACGGCCTGTGGCTAAGGCACAGGCCTGGAAGCTGCCCAGAAAACGTCCATTCAGTTCTGCCAGAGACGTCTCGCGAAGCTCAGTCACCCTGGAGCGGGCAGAGCCTGACAGAACCCAATGTCACCGCGTCTGTCCCGACTGTCCGAACCCTGCTTCAGCTCTGTGGCTCGAACGTGGGCCAAACCGTGCCCTCGGCTGCATCGGTGTTATTCTGATTGATGGGGCTGGGAGCTACATCTGCCCTCAACAGCCTCCTGTTCCCCCGGTGGATAAACGTCCTGCTCTGGACAGCTGTGCACCTCTTCAAGGGGATCAGTGACAAATCCACTGTGGGGAGTAAATACAGGGCCCACCCATAGGTGTGCGCACAGGGTGTGCCCAGGCACATCCTAATGCAGAGGTGGGCAAGCTCGCCCTGCGCGGCCCACCGGAGCTCCCAGCCAGGGAGGCTCCCCCTGGCCCTGCCCCCACCCTTCCTCCATATCCCGGAGCCTCAGCGCCCCAAGTCCAGGAGCAGCCCTGGACAGCGCTGCACCGGCGTGGCTCTCGCAGGCCCTCAGCTCCTGCTGCTCAGAGCCACATGGTAAGGGGGCGGGTCCCTGCCAAGCCACGCCCTGTAGCGCTGTCCAGGGCCGCTCCTGGACACAGGGCGCTGAGGCTCCAGGACGGGGGGAGGCGAGGGTAAGCAGCTTGGTAAGGGGGCCGGGACCAGGGTTGAGGGGAGGGTTGGATAAGGGGCAGGGAGTCCCGGGGACACAGTCAGGGGATGGGGGGGTGGATGGGGCAGAGATTCTGAGGGGGGTGCAGTCAGGGGACAGGGAATGGGGTGGGGTTGGATAGGGTGTGGGAGTCCCAGGGGTCTGTCAGGGGGCAGTAGGGTGGATAGGGTCGGGGAGCAGGGTGGGTTGGATAGGGGGTGGTGTTCCAGGGTGGTGGTTAGGGGCGGGAGGGCGGTCAGGGAGCAGGGGGGTTGGATGGGGTGTGGGAGTCCCAGGGGTTTGTCAGGGGGAAATGGGGTGGACAGGGGTCGGGATAGTCAGGGAACCGGGGAGGTGGGGTAGGGAGTGGGGTCCTGGGGGGTGATTGGGGTGTGGGGTCTCTGGAAGGGGCAGTCAGGGAACAAGGTCGGGGGGGTTGGATGGGTCAGGAGTTCTGGGGTGCCTATCAGGGGCAGAGGTGTGGCAAGCAGTCAGGGCAGGCAGGGAGAAGGGTGGTTGGGAGTCCTGTGCATCTGTCTGGGAGCAGGGGTGTGGATTAGGGTCGGGGCAGTCAGGGGGTAGAGTCCTAGGGGTTAGGGTGCGAGGGTCTCAGGAGGGGGCAGTCAGGGGTAAAGGAGCAGGGTTTTTTTTGAGGGGAGCGGGAATTGGGAGGAAGCGGATGGGGCAGGGCTAAGGCAAGGCTCCCTTGGTGCACACCTAATGAAATGTGCTGCATGCGCCTACGAGCCCACCAACGTGCATCAAGTGTGAACTACCAGGCCCAAAGCACAAGGCAGATCCATGGCTTGCATCAAGAAATCAACTCCATTTCTGAATGGGGTGCTCTAGAAGACAGACGAGTAGAGGGATTAATATGTCTAGCCCTTATAGTTCTCTGCATTGCTTGTATAGCACTGGCGCTAGATAACCCAATCCAAAAAATTCATTCCTTTGGAAGGAGGCTGAGACCGCAGGACCAAGGATTCAGAAACAGTGAGAATTTGAATGGAAAAAAGCAAATTAATGTTGTACTGTGGAAGCAGCAAAAATAGGTTACCTGGGCCTGCCTCTTGTTACGCAGCACAGTGCAACACAAATCAGTATTCATTCCCCTGCCATGTAGGATGATAAAAACCATGAGTATTTCTTTTTAAATATAAAATCTCTTGTGTTTCTCTTTTTATAACCCTAGCTAGAGCTCAGCAGAGCACGTCCACGGAACTGTTTGTCTGATAAATCCCTGAAGAACAGCAGTGTCAAACTGAAGCCCCAAATTCTTTTCCCTCCAGATACCCAGTGTGGCTCTTTGCAGCAATAGCAAGGGATAAAATGGTAACGTGCTCTAGTTTAAGAAGAAGAAAAGCCAAGCGCCCAGCAGCGCTCCTTCTAAGGATGGTGTGGGTTGCATATGGTGCATGTTAGGCAAGTAAATCTTGTTGCGATAATTGATTAGAGCCAAGTAAAAAGGCATTGATGGTCTTGCTGACATGTCATATAAATTCATTTCACATATTGCTCCGTCCTCGTAGAGCAGTGAAATGAACTGGACTGACAGCCCTGTAGACTGAAGTCACCTACACACAATGACAGCACTCCCTAGGCAGAACCACCACATTGGCCCTGAAGGGCAGATGCAGCCAGAAAGGACCGTTAGGACCATGACGTCCTGCAGAAGACAGGCTGTTGAATTTCACCCAATGATTCTTCCACCTACGCAGCATCTTCTGGTAGAAGTAGATCTTGTAGGAACCCCTCTGATCTCAACATACAGCCTCCAAGTGACGTGAATCCACCACAGCCCTGGGTAAGGTGCTCCGATGGGTCATGGATTCATTTTCCAGCTGCTGGATTTTGTTGAGCTTTTGTCTGCCAGATTAAATAGCCCTCTTCCTGGATCTCTTCTCCTGACGTAGATATTTATACACCCAGATCAATTCGCCTCTGAACCTGCTTTTTGACAAGATAAGCAGACTGAGCTCCTTAGTCTCTCCCTGGGTTCCCAGGCTTCAAATAATTCTTGTGGCTCTTCTGAACCCATTCCAATTTCTCAACGTCATGTCACCAGAGCGGGATGCAGCATCCCAGCAATGGTTGCCCCGTGCCACATGCAGGAGTCTCACCCCTTCTCTAGCCCTGCTCATCCATCCTTTTTTGCACTGGGGTGGAGCATCCAAGGCAAGAGTCAAGGCTGGTTTCACACTAGTGAAAATGTCCTTTCACGGGGCCAGGGTCAGTGCAAGGAGATCCAACTTACACATCACCTGTGAGCTGGGCACACCAAGTCTGTCTACACAGCAGTAAAACACTGGGGGCTGGCCTGGCTCGGCCGACTCTGGCTTGCAGGGCGATACAATCGAAGCGCAGACATTCAGACTCGAAGGCTGTGGGATGGGGAAAGGTCCCACCACTTGGGTTCCAGCCCGAACCCGAACTCTACACTTCAGTTTTATAGCCCTGCAGCCTGAGTTGGCTGACCCAGGCCAGCCACAGGTGTGTTACTGTGCTGTAGCCATACCCTAGGAGTGCTGAGTGCTGACATCTACACAAAGCTACAACAAGTCAGGTGCAATGCACCGCACGTCAGACTGTCTGAGAAGGGCGTCCCCATTGACATGCTGCCGTGCTGCATCCAGCGCTCAGACCCGGGGAGCCCCGCAGCACTCAGGAGAGCCTCCCGGGTGTGTAACATTCTCGGCAGCTCCAGGAAGGTCTGGAAGACGTTTCTGTTGAATCCATGTGCAAAGCAGCTCGTTTATCACTGCCCGGCACCCACCTACTGAGCCGGCATGAGGATGTGCATTTACACTGAACAGAGAGCTCAGGCACTGTGCAGGCTGAGCAGGGAGCTGCAGTGCCTTAGTTCAAGCGTGGACCTGCTGGGCTCGCTCCTCGCTGAGTTTTATCTGGCTGTTTCTCTCCACGGCAAGGAGGTCAGTTAGCAAATCCCATTCAGAGACCCCAGGGCCAGAGGGGGGCATTGTGATCGAGTGGGACCACCTGGACAGCACGGGCCCCGGGACTTCCCTGAAATAATTCCTAGAGAAGATTTTAACAACCACCACCCGTCATAGAAAACCCACCACAGCCCACAGCAGATTATTCCAATGGATTCTTGCCTCCCACTGTTCTAATCTACACCTTATTTCCAGTCTGAACTGGGCTAGCTTCATCTTCCAGCCAGTAGCTCGTGTTGGAGATCTCTCTCTCCCCCCGCCCCCCCATTTTACCTTTTGTAATTTCTGCCACGTGCGGCAGAAAGTGGCTGGGTTCTTAAGGCAGAACAGTTTGTGCCTGTGTAACCCTCACACCTCCCGGGTGCGGTGTCTGTCCCAGCTAGTGGCACTGAGACCACTGAAAGAGAGAGAGAAAGTTAGTCTGCTTTATACAGGGCCGGATTAACCTTTCGTGTGCCCCCATGTAATCAGTGTGGGCTTTGAGTGTGGGCCTGGTGTGGCAGTGCCATGGGTGCCATTGTATACCCGGTCCTGAATCTCAGAGACATGTTTCATTTTGATCACACACCTCTGCATGACTATCTGCATTGCCACACACAGCCCCCTCAGCCCCCAGTTCCTCTCACCGAGCTCTACGCCCATGTGGGTTCCTCTCACCGAGCCCTATGCCCACGTGGGTTCCTCTCACCGAGCCCTACGCCCATGTGGGTTTACCAGTGTCCACAGCGAGCAGAACTGTCACAGTGATCAGGAGAAACTCCCCACGGATTTATCTCCTTCCTCATTCAGTCCTTCTACAGCCATGTCTCCAGTCCCCCTACGTCACCAGTCACAATACTTTGTCCTGGTCTCAGCTCAGAGGTCCAAAGCCAGCAGACACCTGATCAGTTCTGACAAATCCCTCCCTCCACGCCCATCCTGCCCTTTGAGCAAGTCACTTGCAAACACCATTTCCCAAAGGGAGGACTTAGGCTGGTGACCAGATTCCCAAAGGCTTTCTCCCTCTGCTCCAGTCTACCACCACCTCTCCCCGCGCTTGTTTCCCTTCTACTTTAGACGGGCTCCCCAACCCCATAGCTGGGGCTATTCTCCCCCTGCAAGCCTGGCCTGCTTCCTCTTTCCCTGCTCCCCTTGACATTCCTGTCCTACTGGTGACCTCTGTTCCTTGAGGTTAATCACTGGTAAATCTGGGACTTGCTCTACAGCCTGAGCTAACAGCCAGTTGGCTTTCAGCTCCTGCACGAAGCTCCACAGGCCCCAGGTTTGATCCCCTCCAACGATAATCGGGGTCTGTCGGCGACGGCGTTACACCTGCTCACTATTCAATTTAAGGTGGGATTTTCAAAAGATCTCAACTCTGTTCCCATGGAAGGTGATGGGCGATTTATCATGGACGGCAGCAGAGCAGAGTTAGGCCAACACTGAGCCAACTTTGGACCCCTGACACAGAGGAGACACCATCTAGAATCAATCTAGTGCCGACAAATTCTGTGCAGGGTTCCTTAGCGCACCTCAGTCCTGGCCAATGGACCCATTGCTGTTGCAGTACTACAGTTCCCTTAGTGAAACTCTGCGACCTGTACTACACAGGAGGTCAGAAAAGACTCACGGTGGGCCCTTCTAGCCTTGTGAGCTATGAATCTAGGACTCCCCTGAGGCAGAGAAAGGAATTTGTGTCAACATTGTAATGTGGTTTTATCCCCGAGGGGCTAGGATAAAGCTATTAAGTTCCTTTCCACCAGGGAGCGATCTGATCGCATATGAAGTCTTCCACGACCCCTGCGTGGGGAAAAGTTGGTTTTGCCATAGAGTTTTTACAGGAATTTTCTTCAAGATTCCAGAAAAGAGCAAACTCACTGTCGTGCAGGTCAGAGTAGATGGTCACAGTTGCACCTTCTGGCCTTTACATCTACGAATGTACCAAAACATGCCAAATATAATCATTGATCTACACAAGGGCTCACAAATTGAGAGGACATAATGGGAGCAAAAATAGAGAGACAATTACTATAGCTGAAGAATCAGTTGGAGAGATTAAACAAACCATCCGACTCCATGAAAACTAGTTTCCATACACCATGCCAAAACTAAAATGATGATAAAACCACCACCGTTTCAGTGCAAATACATGCAACTGTAACTCAGCAAATTATCTTTCCTAGTAAGTAGGAAAGATTCACATACATTCTTTTACACACACACACAGTGTCCTTAGAGTCCGATATTCACAAATAGCTGTTGCGTTTTCTTTTGCAGAAATCAGCACACACGCAACCTATAGGTTTAGCTGTGTGGTTTCATTTAAAAGGAGGCTAGAGAAGAAAAAACTGTTTCCTGTTGGTTTCTCTCTCTCACAGCCCAATACATGTTTGAAGTATAACACCATTGTCTTCAGAGAATTGGAATATCTGCAGGACAACAGCTGTTGTTGAGCAATGTTCCGGGCTACCATAATATGTTAAAGGCAGAGTTATTTACACCCCTGTTTTAAGAGATTTTCAGTTTTTAAGTTAATGTCCTCCAGGTTATCCCGGTCCCCTGGTAGAAAAGGGAATTCTCTGTCCACCTACCAATAACTGCACCAGATGCGCATGCCCATATAGTTGTATAGTAAACAGAAAAATATCTTCATTTTTCATACCAATACATTATCTTTCCCTTGATGTGCAAAATCAATGCAAAGAAAGATTCTATTGACAAGATAATGAGGACGAGGAAGTGGTAGGTACAAATTTAAATGAAAAAAATCCCTTCACAGGAACATTTCAAAAGGCAGTTGGCTTCAAAAAGGTGAGAGGCAAGCCAATATCTCATCAGTCATCTTCAGAGCCAGGACAAACTGTCTGACAATGAGAAATGAGATAACAAAAGCTTCTGTTTAACTCATTAAAGTTTCATTTGTAGTTGCAAATACATGCACTAGTGGGGCAGAGAGGTTTACTTACATCTGCACTGTGACAGCACTACATCTGGTGAGTAAAAGAGGAGAGAGCTGAAGTGGTAGAAGTAAAATAAAATGAGGGGAACAAACTGTACGGTTTACGTGGATCAAGATAGCTAAGCCCAGTCAGAATCAGGCAAGGTGTGTTGCAGTGCCCGGGCCCGACACTGCATAGTTCGGTGGCATACTACAATAGAGGTGTCCTCTGGGTACTTACAGCTTGAACGGAAGCCTGGACATTTCATTAAATTCCCATTATTCTTCCCAGAAGGCACTGAGAGCCAGATTCTGGTCAGTTATTCCAGTGTAAATCTGAAGTAATTGCATGGAGCTCAGTGGCGTTACTCCAGATTTGCACTGGTGTATATGAAAGCAGAGTCTGGCTCCGACTGCATAGCCAGGAAGAATAGAATCCTGCAGTAAAGGTGCTGATGGCTTTCCACTTATTCCCTGTGTGCTCGGTAATGGGGATTAGGGTTATCCAGGAATAGGGGCATTTCTGAATCGTGACTATAATAAGCTGGGGAACTTTTAATTTTCTGATGTGAGAATAAGACAGACAAATGACTTTGCTATGCATCTCTGTGTTGCTGGGTGAACTAAAGAAACATAGATCTAGCAGAGAGTTTCACCACACACTGGTGCTGAATTCTGTGGACAGCATCACAGCGGCATGAAATAAATGGGAAAGCCTTAAACAGATTTTCATTACCATTACAGATATTAAAATGAATATTGGAATATGAATTCAATAGAAATCTCATGTCTGCTCATTTATTGTGTGTCCTTTCAGAAATGTACCACAGATTTTAGCAAACATGATAATAATGTCAATGTTAATTATCTGGACAAATCCTCTGCTAGTGCACGTCTGCATCGCAACACTGACTTCAGTGGAGGAACATAGATTTACAGAATGTGGATCTTCAAAGCACTTTATACGTATGAAAGTATCCTGACAGCTCTACTGAGAGGCAGGTAAGTAACCCCAGCTCAAAAAGTGGGACATTAGGGCAGAGAAGTAAAGCAATTTGTCCAAGGGCACAGAGGAACCAGTTTCAGGGCTGGGATAAAGGTCCTGACTATATCAATTTTAACTGTGACTTTGTAACCAGTTAAAGACAATCAGACTTGCCAATACTTGCAAGTCTCGTGATATTGTATGTTTTTTCTTAAAGCTCCAGCTCCTGGAGTCAGGTGATTACATCAGAATCTCTCACCCATTTTCGTCAGACAAGAACGTTAACAAGAGTTGAAACGAGCGTCGACAGCAGTAACAACCCTTAACATTGCTAGTCAGCGCTGAAAGGATGGCTACTCTACCTTCAGGCTTAGGCTAGGACTAGAGCTACTCGGAATAATAGGAATTTTTTGGCAGAAAAAAAAATCTACATTTTAAAAAAAAAATTGGCCAGAGATGCCAGATTTTTAATGAAAAAAATGGACAACTTGGAAGTTTTTGATAAACACTTTCAGATTTTTAATAACAAGATCAGAAAATTTCAAATAAAACTATTTCATTTAGGAACAAACAAGGTTTGGGTCCAAAAAGTTTCAGCTGGAAGTTTCCCACCAGCTCCAATTCTGATCTACCACACCATTATAGGTGGAGAACCAATGAACCCTGCTAGGGTGTTTTGCTTTGATGCAGGAATACGGTAGCCCTTTGTCACACGGGGTGGGAGAGTCCCATTCCCACACCCCCCACTTCCTGGGATTCACAGTGATTCTTAGCCAGCCAGTAGATCAGAAGGTTTATTGGAGATGCCAGGAACACAATCCCACTTAGAGCTGTCAGTACAAACAGGACCCCTTAGTCAGGCCCTTCTGGGGGGCAGGGAGATAAGACCCCGAATCCGGGCTCCCCCCGCCCTACCCCAGCCAGCTTCTACTTCTCTCCAATCCCTGCAGCCGTCTGCCTTCCTTTGTTCACTTCCCGGGCTCTAGGTGTCAACTCCCCTCCCCCTTCTCGTCTCAGGTTACAGCTCCAGGTATCCCGATCAGAGCAGCTTCCCCTCAGAGTCACGTCCACCCTCCTCCCTGCTTCTCACACCCTTCCATACAGAACTTCTTACAGATGTGGCCAATATGTAACGATTGACGTGCTGTTAAACTGAAGGATGAAAACTTGCACAAATCTGCATTCAGCTGTCAGCAAGAGCCAACCCAGGAAAGCCCCACGGAAGTGGACAGCTCACTCGAGCTGCTTTAAAACATCAGTGCACAAAGATCATCACGGGGCACCTGCCAAGTTTGATGTAACAGGACCAGTCTGGTGATTAGACCAGGGAACTCCTGTATTCACACACTTGCCTCCTTTCTGGAAAGTCAGGAAACACCAAACTGCTCAGCTGCACTCAGTGTTCTCTGAACAGACGTTTCATAATGGAATTTAAATCAAAGCAACGAGTGGAGCGAGGTATCATTAAAGTTTCCTATCTATTGCAGCTGCAAATTCCCTGCTATTCCAGGCCTGATCCTCTAGTAAAGGAGACAGCATGGGATTCGGAAAGGTTTGCCCTTCTGAGACTAGCACGCTCATTGCCACCCACCATCTGATCAGGGTTTAACTGCGGCTCTCCCTTCGTTCCATTGGCTCCATCCTCGCTTCAGGCTTGTGAAGAACATTTTCAACAGTGAATGAAGAACCTGCCTTACCTTGCTCTCACATGCCGGTTCAGAACCGTGCTTGGCTTCTGTGCACAGGTCAGGTCATCTATTCTGAACCGGCATGTGAGAGCAAGGTAAGACAGGTTCTTCATTCACTGTCACCCTTGCTCTTTGCTGGAGGATATAGACTGCCCTGAGTGTAGGGCAGGCTACGTTGTTTCAGTGCATCTGCAACTACACTGTGTACCAGCTTCAAACTATATTCCCTGCCTGAGGCTGCTACTACAGCCAGTGGAAGGGAGATGTTTCTTTTCCGTTTCCAGGTCCCTTGTGGATCCCGTGGGGTCCTATTCGGGGGAGAGAACATTTGCTCTCCAGTCTTTTAATGGTCTGGAAAAACATTAAGCACTCTGCATTTTAACAAGCAGTGATTTAACTTCTTCATACTCCTGAACAAGTGAACTTTACAGTAACTTACCAGAAAAGTAAAGCTTTGTCCCAAGAGTAAATAGTGAAATTTTGATTAGGATCATTTTCCCCCGCCCATGCAAGATATTTTAAAATCTTGTTTTAGTTGAAAAACCTCCATGTAACCTTGTGTGGCACTCCTAATGATCCTTCCATCTCTCTCTCATACACAAAGCAATGTCATTTCCCCTTTTTCTGCTGGCATGTCACCAAAGTGCCTAAATATAGAAAAAGAAATCCGATCAGTTTTGATCTTCCTTTCTCAATTGCAATCAAGTAATCCTTGCCAAGAAAAATTATCTTCACCATCAGAAGAACTTCCCTTCTGCTACTACATTTACCTTTGCTGTCAAAACCAGATCAACCCTTTCGGCTGTAAGAACACTGATGTTGAAACTTGTCCAATCGCAGCCAGATGAATTTAAGACCAGAACCTCAAACTCATTCCGTGCCAAGTGACATTTGCAGTTTGGCCCGGGGAGTCAGAGCCTGACCTCTTCCAGGGCTTGGAACTCCCACTGAAGTCAGCATTTTGGGGGAGTGGGGTGGGGGGTTACAAAGAGAGACAAGGGCACACAACCAGCTCTAGGAAAGGTCATTGCCCAGTGGGGAACACTGAAATGAATCCCCAAGATTCAGACAATTCTGGACCTTATTTCTCTCTCTCCTTATGCTCCTTTTCGCAACACTCATCTCTTTATTTTCCCTCCTTTATCTTTGCCTTTCCTTTTCCTCGGTCTCCTTTGATCTGCTTGCCAGAGATTTGGACTCGAAAGCCAGGAAGGATCGCCAGATCATCTAATCGGAACTCCAGGCCACCAACCCCAGGCAGCACGTCTCACAGCCCTCAGGAGAGGAGACAATCGCAAGCCACAGGCAGAGAACAGGAGGGACTGAGGCCCCCACAGTAGCAGGGAACTGATTAAGTGAGATGCACCCAGATAATGCTGGCAAGAGGCCCTCACCCATTCACTGTAGAGAGAGGCATTCCCTCCCCCCAACCCCCAGTCACTGCCAATCTGACCTGGGGGGAAAATTCCTTCCCAGCCCCGCTTGCTGATCTGTTAGGTGCTGGGCTGGTTCTTGCTCATTTGCTCAGGGTGTGAACACACATGCTTGGTTCACCTCAGAGCCATGGCCCACCCCAGCCAGGGTCCCATTGTGATGCACGCAGACCGGGGGGGGGGTGGGTGTGGTATAATCCTCAGCGCCTCTCACTCCCACCCACGGTCATGTTCACTGCTCCCCAGCACCAGCCTGCTGGTCAGGCTGGGGATTTTACCCTTCAGCGGTAAGCACAGCACGGAGATGGTTGGGTAATAAAAAGATTAAGCTGATTAACACAGAGCAGATGTTTCAGTGAGACCAAGCAGAAGGATTTAGGACAGAAATGGTTAAAAACAGTAAAAATGTGCTTCTAAAGACTCGCACCTAACGTGACAAAACTGGAGCAGGAGACCAGCCACTGGTTCTAGAAACTCCATAGAGCAGGAGATGCAAGGTACAGGCTGTGCGCATCTTTCAGGGAAAGCAGTGCCCACACTTTACCCAGGTCTCTCTCAGCTGACATTGGATCTGCAGGCAGATCTGTGTGGGGCCAGAGTCCCTCTCCTCTCCTGTCCCAGGTGATATTTCTAAGGGCTCCTTCCTTTCCCAGGTTTCTGCCAGTGCCTGCACCTTGGTGCACCCAGAGGCTGTGGGAGCAGCGTGGTCTCTGGAAAGGAGAGGCCTTTTTATACAGGAGACCCAAAGGCATCAACAGCAGATCCCTTGGCAATGTCACTGTGTTACAGCCTGGGGCTGTTTTGGATCCTGTGTCCCCTTACATGCAGACAAAGGAGCCTTGCAAGCCAGGTCCCCACACAGCGAAGCAGTTTTCCCTAAGCAGGAGGGAATCTGGTCTGGCCGAAGTTGTTCAGTGTTACATTCAGGGAGGCGGAAGCTCTCGACTCTAAACAGGGCACCAGGGATCTTGGGGGACTGCCGGGTCTGAAGTCTTTTCCCATTTAGCCTCCTAATTAGATTCGCCACCTATATCAAGTTTAATAAGCCCTGCTGCCTTTGGAGCTTCCAGAGTTCATTAGCACTTTCCCAATCTCAGGCCAAGGTCTCTCCCAGCCTCCAGTTTCTCCTGGGGTTGGAATATGTTTTAACTGTATGTAATTAAATACTGCTGCCGTATCTAGATGGAAAGGTCTTTGTCAAATCTCCAGCTCCAACATTTCCTCCCCTTTTAATAAGCTGCCCTCAGTGTGGCAGACTGCAGTCCCCCCTTGGGGCCATGGAGTTCCTGAAGGGACATTTGGATTGTATTTAAATTAGAGGCGGAAGAGAAGGGCTGACTGGCTCTCGCTCTGCCCAGCTGTTTGAGGTAAGGGAAGGTGCTAGATGGGAGCCCTGCTGAGCAGGTCGGAGGTAACTTGGGAAGATGATGTTTGATATCCAGGGGATGAGGCTATGAGATCTCCCTGGTCCGTCCTTCGGCAGCATTTCTTGCCCTATTACTTCCCATAGCTGTGCTGCCCATTAAGGGTTGTTCTCAGTGGCGGTAGATAACAAAACAAGGAGGAATGGTCTCAGGTTGCAGTGGGGAAGGTTTAGGTTGGATATTAGGAAACACTATTTCATAGGAGGGTGGTGAAGCACTGGAATGGGTTCCCTAGGGACGTGGTGGAATCTCCTTCCTTAGAGGTTTTTAAGACCTGGCTGGACAAAGCCCTGGCTGGGATGATTTAGTTGGGGTTGGTCCTGCTTTGAGCAGGGAGTTGGACTAGAACCTCCTGAGGTCTCTTCCAACCCTAATCTTCTAGGGAAGCCACTAGCACCCCAGCTGCTATAGGTGCCACTTGAAATAGGCACAAGAACAATTGCCCTTGTTTATATTACTTGCACATTACACAGGAGTGATCCATATCAGCTTGAGGCTTGTCTACATGGAAAATTTGCACCAATTTAATTTAAGGCATGAATTTAAGCAGACTCACTTAAAGCAAAGGCAAAGCCCTATATGGACAGTTTTATTTCAATTTAGCTTGTACTGGTTGCCAGTCGACATCGCTAAACCAAAATAAGCCATTCTTAGAAGGATACAATAGTCTTGCACCACTTTAACGAACGCGTGCCTCAAATTAAACCAGTGCAGCTCTGCCACGGAGATAAGGATTTCCTCATTCCTCTATTTTGCTAGGCTCCCTGCAGCACATTTTTCTGAACTGAACTTTGGGAGAGTGGCGTATTGTTAGGAGATAGAAGCACAATATTAGGACAGCAAAGCTAGGATTCCAAATGCAGAATCAGATTGTAAATGAAATGCCTGGCTGCAGCAAAGGTTCAAAGTGGTGTCTGGGGGCTCTAGGTCTAGCAGTTCAGGTGCTAATGTTCCATGCCCCATGTAAAGACTTATCAGAATAAATGACCCATCAAAACCCACGGCTAAGAGACTGCCCAGCAGTGAAGCCCTGACACTCAGGTCAGGAAATGGCAGAAAGTTAGGGCTCTACAAGCAACATGTGGACTTGAATTATCCACAATACAAGAGCAGCCTGAACCAGAGAAAGCTGGAAATGAGCCTGCAAAGGGAACTGCTGGTAGGTTTAATTTGCCTTCAAGCTTTGCTGGAACCATTCATGTAGGGCACTGACAGGTGTACTGGACAGCTCAGCCATTAGCTCCTTCAGGCTACAGCCTGCAAGTGACATTTCAGGGCTAATGAGCACTTTAGTGGATCAATTTATTGCCACTCTGCGTTGTCAGCCTGATTGTGTTCTTGTTGCAGGAAGTAACACCGGTCAATAACAAGAAGGAAGCTCGGCAGAATGAACGAGCCATCCCTCTCTATCTAATTCCAGGCCCAAGGTGCTGAAACATGGGTCTGTCACCCCTCCCTGGGGAGGGATTCTGTGGCCTTGGGGAAACAACCCCACCTGGCTCCTACCCTGCGTCAACAAGCGAGCCTGGCTGGCTGCTAGGGTGTGGACTGAGCCCTGGAGGAGCAGAGTGCAGGAGAAGTGATGGGAAGGCAGGCACTTTGTCTCTCTGAGAAAGAGAAGGAATGCAGAGGAGTCCAAGGCCAATGGGTTTTGTTCTGCAGGTGTGTACACATTCAAAACATAATGGGGTGCTAGGTACAAACATCAGGGGAGGAGAGGAAGGTGAGGGTGGCCCAAGGGACATATGAGAGGAGCAGAGGAAGATTTAGCATACATTTCCTGACGACGAGGTTTGTCAGACTGGATGTTTGTTTGCTCTTCCCAAGGAAGTGCTGGAAGCCCCAGCACCCGAGTTCTCCAAATCTAGACTGGCCAAGTCTTGAACTTACTGTAGGGAACAATGGAGAACTGGGAGTAGAACAGACAAGATGGCCAAATAAGCCTCTTCCAGCTGCCATGTCAAAGATTCTGCATTCGGATTCCTCTCCCATGTAAGGAGATGGGCTGTAAATCAGAAACCCTGAATTAAATCAATGAGACGTGCGTTCCCAGTCCCATCTATCTCCTTTGGTGCATGTTTTTCGTGAATGCGCCCAAGTCCCAGATGCATGGTCTGGCCTGGCAGAGGTGACAGACCCAGCAAGATGGAGGCAAAGCTCATGGCTTCAAAGATGCTCCGCAAGGACCAGGCCAAGCTTCGGAGTAGGACAAAGTTAATGTGAGATCTCCTATGAAAACGAGGTGTGAGGCACTGAAGCCAATTCCTTCCTCTACTGAGATTGGAGACCCTTCTCTTAACAGAGAGAACACCGAACCTGCACGATATCCCAGTCCAGACCCAGGAGAAGACACGAGTGACCCCTGTATCCCAGGTGGAGAGCGATCTGTGCCTGCTCCGGAGGCCCATTTGATAGCCTGGCAATTCTTTGGCTGCTCTGGGTATTCTACTTTGAAGGCCCCTTTTTAATCAAGCTTTCCCAGTCAAGAGCCATGTGGTCAAACATGGAGCTGCAAGATTCTTGAGCAGAGAGTGTGAAGATCTCTTCTTGTGGGACGTCCAAAGACTGGGCTCCTTCCTGAGGATGGGGGTGGATGAGTACCGCTTATCTGCTTAGCCACAATGGTGCAACGGAGGTCACTTGCATCCCCCCTGGTGAATCTAACCTCGTGTCCGTGAAAGAAGCAGGGCTGCTGGGAGCACGTAGAAGAGGCCTGGCCATGGGAAGCACGTGTCTCCTCTTGTAGAGGACAAGGTGACCTTGTATTCCTGTGAGGCAGACAGATCTCCTGGCTGAGACTTGCCTCTCGGGGGAAGATCTGGTGCTGACTCTGCCACTTGGCTCTTTCGTTTCGCCTCCCCTCCCTGTGCCTGGCTCTCAACAGCAGCAGATGTTTCGCTGCCTAGCTGAGCAGCGCTCTCGTGTTGGCACTCTGCTCAGCTGCCGGCTGTTTGTTTCACCTTGGACCTGACAGTAGCTACGTTAGTGACACCATTAGTGACCGGCTGAAGCAGTGACCGGCTGTCCATCAGGAAGAGGCTCATGGCTCTGCCCTCCGGTACCTCTGTGGATAAGCCCACAGTCTCCGGCTGGAAAGGGGCTTCCCTCTTCAGAGGGAAATCTGGTACTTTGGGTTTTTAAGCCCACTGCTGAATGACTCAGATTCTGCACAGTGAACGATGGGAACCGAGACCACAGACGTGCAGAGGGACCAGTGGCCAAGGAAGCAGCGATGAGAGGGTGGCAAATGTGGAGCCCTAATACTGCTACGTACGGCCCTAGGAGAGAGAACAAGTTCCCCCACTCTCCACCCCTCACCTAGTGGGCCGAGGGGCAGCACAGGGGGGATGCCAGATGCTCCCCCTGGGCAGGAAGTGGGGCAGAGCCACAGCTGTGCCCATCACATCCTGCCCAGCACTGCAGACTCTCTGGCTGTGTCTCTCTCCTGCATGCCCTGGGGGCGTGGGACTGCCCCAGCAGGTGCCAGGGCTCTGCACCACCAGAGACAGCCCAGCAGGGGAGTTACACAGAACCCTCGAGGGCTGCTGGCCCGGTTGCTTTAATATGTAAAAGGGAATGGGTCCTGTGTCTCATAAATGACTACATTTACGGGCAGCTTTTCCTAAGGGAGCGCAGCGGATGTGGACACAGACCCTGATGAAGTTAATAACTAGTTCTCACATGGCTCTTAGCGTTATTACATAGCTGAGCTCCCAGTTCCCTTAATCAACCACGGAGATGCAGCTGGCAGTGGTAAATTGCCAACAACAGCTCATTACAAATAAGGAAACATTGGTTTCTCAAGGACAAAAACTGTGTCAATTCTTAACAGGGAAGCAACTAGAACTGAGGATTTCTCTTCTTCCTCTCCCCACTTCTTTATCCTTTGATACAACCTGCTTTGGCAAGTAACAACCATCCTCCCTGCAATCCAGTCAGGGGACAGATAATCTGGTCAAGTCTCTCTCTCACACACATGATGGGTCGTTTGGGCAAATGGCATAAATCAAGTCTGTGCCCTTAAACGAGGGAAAGGAATGAGTGCTGGCTGGAGCCCATCTATCCATCAGTCACATAGGTGCTCTGAAGAGGCTTAGACCTGGGAGTGAGGGTGGTGGGATCAAACTCTAGGTCTCCACCCTGACAGTAAGTGGCTTGTCGGCCAGGAATGGGAGAACGGCACCTGTGCAGTCGTGTCTCACCATGCTTGCACCCACAAATCGGTTAAGTGCACTATCGATCCGGTCATGTCACACATAACCAGCCAGCTGTGTCTAGTTGAATACAGTCATCAGAAGTGCAAAAATCGGTGTGCGGTTACACACCACACCATTTTAGAAACCAGGCCCACAGTGGTTCTCTGCAGCTTGCAACAATGTCCATTGTATTCCATGGCTGCAGTGCCAGGCAATGAGCTGCAGTATTTCCAGCCTCTGCATCTCTTGCCTAGTGTTTTGGGCCATTTGAACCACAAAAATGCTTATCCATGGCCCTACATCTTTCTCCGCCCTGCCTACATGTGGCTAGCCCTGAGATGCCTCCTGCTACGTACAGGAAATAAGGAGGCACCCGCTACAGAGCTTCTCAACCCACAGTCCCTTCTGTGCCTGAGAAAAATTTAACCCTTTATAAATGAGCAGTGAATTACATCTGCTGCCTGTGGCAGAGAGTGTATAGAAAGACTTGTTCCCTCCACCTCCAGAGCCCTCTAGAAATTATCACTTCTAGGGAGAAAAAAAAAAAAAATACAGCTCCAGCTGAGAGAACTGGTTCCTTCTGCTCATAACTTAACACTTTGGAGGGAAATCTGGGAGCCTGCATCCAGAAAGACACAAACACTTCTCTGGACACTTGATCACTTTTGCCTCTGGTGGCAATTTTTCCCTTCATTGTAAAACAGGCGGGGTCTTTGCTCAATCCATCTTGAAAGAAAGAATCTGGCTTTATATACACAGAAAACTGAAATTACAAAGCAAATCCCTTCGCAGAAATGCCTGGAGTTTATTTTACTTCAGCACCAATCCCAACTGCCACCAAGAAGCATCTAACACGCAGTGATGCTCATCACTCAACAGGATTCAATGCCCAACAACTCAAATCTTATCCTTTAAGCATTTTGGTGGGGGTGGGGGGTGTCAGAGGCATGATGCTAGCCTGGGTGGACACATCCTGTACTTTATTTCTTTGGAAATATTTCCCCCACACCCACCCGGCAAAAAAACCTCCACTTTTAGAAAATATAAAAAAATGCCACTTGGTTCAACACTGTCCATCCTTGTTCTTCAGGGTATATTGCAAAGCTTGTATACATTGTACGGTGACTTTTGGAGCGACAATCCTGGGGTCTGATATCTGGGAAGAAGTGGAGCACTCTCTCAAATGCTGGGCTTAGCCAGGTATTTGACTGCTAGATTAGTATCTGCTGTGGGGTGCATTAAGAAATGCCAAACACAACATGGCTGAATCGCCCTCGTGTCCAAAAAAATGTCACTCATAGAGCCTGCCGGAAGTGTGTTTTTATAGGACTGTTATAAATCTCCATACACAATATTATCCAACATTACATGACTAGATCTGGCAATTACAACAGCCCAGGATGCATTAAGAAGCCTGATATGAAATGTCAGTCTGCCCAGTTATGTAGACATCTACGCACAGCATCTCTTTCACTCTAATGAAACAAACAATCGTCTGCCCAATGAATATCCTACTGATCACAAAAAATAATAATTCCATCGCTCTTCCTGTTTCTAAGGCTTGGGGTGAGGGCTTCAAAATAAGATTTTTAACAGAGCTGTTTCAAGGATGGAGAAAACAACACAACAGAACATCTACATTTCTGTGCAACTTACTGGAGATGCCATTCCTCATGCTTCAGGGCAGAAGATGATCTCATCATCTGTGGTAGGGGAATATAGTTTCCACACACAGAAGACTAAACATACAGCTATGTTTGGCGTCTTCTGAATCACCAGACATTGGTTACCATGAAAGACAACGTTAACTAGATGGACCATGATCTGTTGTGTTATGGGAATTTGTATGGACAGACGGGATCAACTCCTGACTGCACATTTTAGTATTGGAGAGAGAAGAGGGGGAGGGAATATATTTTGTTGGACCAACTTCTGCTGGTGAGAGACGAGCTTACACTAAACTGACCCCAAAGAACTCTGCGTGGCTCTAATACTTGTCTCTCACTGACAGAAGTTGATCCAATAACAGAGATATTCCCTCCCCGACCTCCTCTCTCTAATATCTTGGGACCAGCAGGGTTATGGCGACACTGCATGTAACTTATGACCACTAGTTAATGTTCTTCTAAAAGTGAATAAGGTGGTTTTAATCATTTGTAGTGATACAAAATAAGGCTGGAGTCAGCTACTGACTACTTTCCTTTCCCAATGTGCACTGTGTTACCCTTTCTTCCAAAGGAGGCTTTGGTGCCTCACAGCAATGCTTGGGCTTGGCCATATGGAGACAGAGCAGCAAGCTGGGGAGTAAATTTACAGCACACTCCCCCACCGTGCACTACATCAGCATGTGAACCCTGCTAGCGTGCACTAAATGCGCTACAGAACCGTCAGTGCACAATAGCAGGGGCCACACAGCCAGAGAGTGTACAACAGACGAGGGCTCTGTAGATTTACCCCCAGCTTGCTGCGCACTGAGCCTCTGTGTGGACAAGTCCATGGGAAGTGGCCTCCACTATCATGTGCATTTTACCAATATATATTTCCCACATAGAGAGGAGGATTTAGCAAGGAAACAGTTCCCAATTCTTACATACCTGACGATAGGTTCTGGAAGTAGGAGAGTAGTTTCCATCCTATACAGGGTTTACAGTTTGGTTCAATGGTTCTCAGCACCCCCACTATACAAACTGTTCCAGTGCTGCTGTACCCTACCCCTTCCAATGTATGTTTAGATGCTACCCTCTTCCGCTTGCTAACTTGTTCCCGTTAGAGCCAGTGCTGCTCCGTGGCTTATCCACAAGCAGGATGCTGGCAACGCAGAGTAAAACAAAAAGCTTTACTTTAGGTGTTTCCTAGGCAGCGCTGCCACGTTCAGCATTGTTCTCAGGTGAGGAGTCAGGTCAGCACCAGAAGTGCTGTTTTGCCACCACCACAGTGAAATCCATATTAATGCCCATGAGAGGAACAGTTTTCACATGGTACCATGGTGATTTTCCACACACCACCGGGGAAGGGACATCAACACATACGGTGAGCAAACCAACCTCTACGTGGGCATCGGGGTGGGGGTGCAAACTCCAGGGCCTCGTTTCCAGAGGAGCCGAGAACCCAGAGACTCCTTGGCTTCAGCCAACAGGCGGACGTGAGTCATTTCAGTGCAGTTCTCTTACATCCCTCTAGCGGTCTGTGTGACGTGGACAGACCTCTCTCTCTCCTCCTTCCCCCGGCTCTGTTTCTCACGCCTCCATCTTATATGAATCAATGGCATCTAGCGAGGCCTCCTGGACCCTCAGCAAGGCCAAGGAAGCCTTCTCAGGTGAGATCTTATTGTCACCAGGTGGATATCTCCTAATCTAATCAGGTCAGATTTGCTGTAGAGTTATATTACTCTCTAGCTCTGTAATTACACCCCCATCCCCGAGAACTGACCACCCAGACTGACACTGTCAACAGGCTTCATGTACCTCACCAGCACATTCTGCTGAAATAACCATTTATTTGGATTGGGGCAATTTTTTCAAGTGGGGGCATCTGAAATTAGGCCCCCTGGGAACGGTCCACAAAGGAGTTGGGTGCCTAAGCCCAACATTTAGGTGGCCATCCTAAAACCACGGCTCAGCTGCTATCTAACCCTCCAGGTGCCTAAATTCCTGCTACTGCACACACACAAAACCACATCAGCCCTGACACTGCCCGGAGCCCTCACTTGTCCTCTAACGCCCGTGGGGCTCTCAGACTAGTCATATTCCTTCCTACCTCGCCTGTGGGGCCTGGCGTAGGGGCTTGAAACAGGTCTCACCTCCCAGCTGAGTCCCCCCACCACCCGCAGGCCGTTCTGGTGCAAGGCTTTGTCAACCACTGTTGGGATGCACTTCCGCTTTGGATACGTCGGTATTTCTGGGTGCAGGGACTTGAAGGGAACTCTCTTCTCCCAGACCAGGGGGCATGCTGACCATTGAGCTATGGAGTCTCTCTCTCTCGCACCGGCACAACAGTGAAATTAGACAAATCAGAGCAGCTTCAGTGCGGCTCCCCTAACAGGCTGGGGACAGAGCTCTTGCCGGGGATACGGCAAACCTGAATTCAAGTTCTACTTCCAGTCAGGCAGAGAGGGCAACTGAAGGAGGTCTGGATGTCACCGTAGTGCTCCTATCCACTAGGCTACTGGCTACGGGGGTGGGGGCTCTCTTGATGGTTTTTGGGAGACGGGATGAACCAACTCCAGGAGAGGACTCACAGTGCAGCATTTCCCTCTGCCTAGCTTCAGCCATTCCCTGCTCAGCTTGGGGGAGTCCGTCAACTGTATTCTTGGGCGCCTAACTCGGCCCAAGGAGTCTGGGCACCCACGCTGGGGCGGTGAGTTCCACGGGTGGCAGGGTGTGTCAGGTGTTGCAGGGCTGAGCATTGCAACCCATGCAGCCCTTCCTTAGGTTAGCAGGATGATCCCTGCGCGAGCGTCCAGAACTCCCACTGCGAGCAGACGATAAGTGTGACTGGCTACAGGGGACAGTCACGCGGCGCATTCCATCAATGCAGCTGGTGGGTACAAAATACCAGGTTCCAAGCAGCACCCCAAGGGCTGCCTTCTCCAAATCCCAGAGCAGAACCTGGGCACTAAAGCAGCTAACAAGATACGTGACCAGACCCTTCAGGACAAGGACAGCACAAAGCCTGTATCACGGCAAATTCAGTAAGACAGACTAGGATCTGGCCACAGACTAGATGGCTGGGACCACACTATCTCTCTCGCACACACATACACACACTTACTGTGTGTGACTGCGTCAAGAGGAAATGACCTCTACATCCACCCTGGCCTAGGATGTGTGAGCAGAAGCCCGATTTTGCTGGCACTACTGTTTGCTATTAACATGGCCTGCTTTAAACGGTTCCACTAATTCCTTAATTCTACTAACCTAGTTCATCCTGTCTCCACAGACATCTCCCGGCTCTCCTGGAACAAATCAAATCAAAGGCCTAGTACTTGATCAGGCATTCCTTCTGGTTATTACAGCTGCACTCAGACAATCAGAGAACAGAAATAATACTGAGGTGACCAACCACACAACAGGCTTGAACACACAGAGAGAACAGAGTTCAAACAATCCCCTGCTCAAAATGTGTGAAATTTTCAAATAAATAAAAGAAAATGGACAAAAAGCCTGATTTTTAGCATGAGACTGCCAGTCTGGATCCTGGCAAAAATCTTAAAATAACCTTCAAGAAAATCTTTATCAATCATTTGGCTTCTGTACCTTCAGAGCAGCTATAGACGACACAAGAAACAAGGCACACCCCCATCACGTTTGTACTGGAGGTGTCTGATGTCTTACTTGAGTGAGTAGTGTGGATTGAACGGGACATTCTAGCCAACTCCCCAGATTCCCCTGGGTAGGCATTGCCCTTTGTTGGGAACCACGCCAAATTCTACAGGCAATTTTGAGAACGAGACTATTGTTCGTAGTGGACTGACCCTTGCGTATGGTGTTTACCTTAGAAATAGCCCAGGGTTGAAGCTGATCAGGTTTGGTGCCCTTTCTATGCTTTGCACCCCCCAGAGAGGCAATGCATGGGAGAGGTTCTCTCTCTCTCTGGCATATTTCAGGAGGAGATTTTCCCACTGTAGCATTTTGAGGATTTACGTTCTCCACCCTACACAATAAATACGCCGAGGCAGGTGTGATTTCCCCCAGTCCAGCTCACCAGGCAATGCTTAGCAGCAGCATTTTCCCCGAACCACTTCTGCACTTGTAAGCCCTCTAACCTGGCTCTTGGCTTGTTGCTCACATCACTACTCCCCCACATGGAAACGTTTCCGTAAGGTCCAGGACAGACATTGCTCAGGATGTCACCGATGCCAACGGCAACCTAGATCTGCAGTGTTTTGAACAAGGAGCCATTAAAGACACTTTCCAAAGGGAATGGCAGGAGCAACCCTGGGGACTGGTGCAAAGCATTAGTGAAAAGGCGGCTCTTGGCTCCAGACACATTCACACTCAGTTGGGATGCGGGACGGATACCACATTATGCACGCTTCAGACTCTTGTCATTACCCCATTGTGGCAGTGGGCCTGTGTTACATTTGCCCCCCCAACCTGGGCCCCGCTTGGCTACCTATTGGTCACATCCTGCTTTGGGGACCACTCTCCCACACACAGCACACAGGCATACAAAGTCTCCTGCATGGACGCTCCACCTCCTGGCACGCTAGTGCTGGGTTCTTACTGCACTTCTACTGTTCCTGGGGTTCCCAGGGGGTGGGAGCCCCAGGACCAGTAGAACAGTGGGAAGAGCAGCACACAAGGCTGTTTGGGATCTGAAGCAATAGGAGCAGCAGTAGCACAGTGGTATGTGTTTGGAAGGCAGTATTCAGTCTGGCATGATAAACCCCACTTGTTCATTTTGGGCTGGTAAAAGAGGTTAAATTAAAAAGGAAGTACTTACACAATCTCATCGTTCTGGAATTCAAGCTCTCCACACGTATCCTCAAAGTCCTCTCCTCCCCCTCTGGCGGAGCCTTCGATGGTTTTGTAGGGCACAACAACATTTCCACGAGCGCCAGACGTTCTCAGCACTTTCACGTCCATGGTTCCAATGCTCTCGCTCACATGAGTGACCGGCTCCTCAAAGGTAAAGATGCCGGCATGATCATCATCAAAGATTGTAACGGTGGCAGTGGAGGGCGACCCCAGGCAGGCAAGCGTCGCGACATGGTTGGCTTTCAGAATTCCTTCATCCAACGCTTCAGTGCTCACTTGCACATTGCTAAGGTGAACGAGGAAGTTCTCATCCTCCTCAAAGATATCATCGTCTATTATGCCAACGCGGATTTCCTTCTGCGTCTCGCCAGGCTTGAAGACTACAGTCCCTTCGGTAAACTCATAATCAGAGCCTGCGTTGGCTGTGCCATCTTCGGTTCTGAAGTCAACGTGCACAACATGGGTCAAGTCGCCACCTCGGCGAACAATGGTCAGCGCTACCGTGCCGCAGTTCTCCAGACACTGGTAGGTGTTCTGCTCAAAGTAAATCTTACTGACAGGATCGTTTTCCACCATTTCACAGTTGACCTCGTGCATGCTGACAGCTTTCCGTGCCTGATCCGCAGCATGTCTCTTCAAAATGTTGCCAGCCCCAGTCATGAGCCGAGTGGCCTGAATGCGATAAAAGGCTCGGCTCTTTTGCTGCTGGCTCAGAACCTGGTAGTTAGCCAGTTCAATCAGCTGTTCGATTTCTTTGTCAGGGTGCTTCTGCTTCAGCTCCTTCAAGATTCTAGCCATTTCCCTCCTTGCTTCCTCATCATCTTGATCTTTCTCGTCTGCCTCCAGAACCAGAGTGCCATCTAAGAAGTTCTCCACGTGAGAGTTAAGCACTTTGCCGTCCATTTCAATGTCAGCTTTGGAGGGTGGCCTGTCTCCCTCGTGTTCAATGATCATGCCTCGCTGTTTGCCAGCCCTGTACTTCTTGTAGACATACTTGTAAAATAAAAGCCTTCGGTCGGCTACCCACGCAAACACCACACAAATGGGAAAGAAAAAGAAGGTGAGCAAGCTTTCCCAGACCTCCACAACGCCGGGTGATATGACCGATAAAATAATGTAAAGCCAAGTGTAGGCAAAGATGCTCCAAGCTGCTGTCACAAAAAACACTCGAAGATGCTTAATCTTCCTTATTTCTCCATCCGGAACCACGTAGACGCATATGGCTATAATGATGAACATGTTAAAGGCAGCACTGCCCACAATGGTGCTTGGTCCAAGATCCCCTGCAGTGAAACCATGACCACAGACTTCAATAACAGAAAGTAGAATCTCAGGGGCTGAAGAACCCAACGCCATCAATGTTAGGTTGGACACGGTCTCGTTCCAAATCCTCACTGTGGTTTTGCTGGTCTCGCCATTGGGCTTCTTGATAGTTATCTCTCTCTCTTGGGATGTAATGACTTCTATAGAGGACATGAAGCGGTCAGCTATGATGGATACACCTAGGAACATGTAGACCATGGCCACAAAATAGACAGTAGCTCTAGCAATTTTATCACCAAATGAAGGGTCTTGGGGCTCCCAGACAGGTAAAATCACACCTGGCTTGCAAAGATATGTACCAGTACATACTGCAGTGTTGTTTGGCTCTCCTTCTGTTGGACTTTCTGCATATGCTTTGTCCACATGGACTAGCAAGAGTGTCACAATACTTAAAAGGTGAAAACCTTCAGGAAAGGCGGGCGAATGACTTAACCGCAACATGATAGCTTTGTTTGACCAGATTCCAAATGTCTTCCTACCTGCAGATACAAGAGACAGACGTGTTACTTAAGTCACACGAAGATAAAGTATTCTATTGAGGTCTTATTTATGTATTGCATTTGCAAAATCTACAGTGAATTACATTTGTTTATCAAAAACAATTATATAACCAGTCCGAACTGTAAATGTCACAATTAAATCCCAGTGCTTGCAGATTTACCATACACAAGTGATTTACAAAAAGGGGAATTACTATAATAGAAGAAAGAGGCTAGCTTCTGAACTGATGTACATGTTAATGTTATTTCTGAAGTAACTACCTCATTATTAAAAACCTACTTCCAGTTTTTGTTAACATGTCATACTACAGCACAGCAGGCAGAAATTTTTTCCAGTTGCAAAATGAAAGAAATAGTTTCTTGCAGGTCAATTTAATAAACAAAGAAACTCCCCCAAATTTTTCTTAATTTTTCTGCATTTCGACCAACTCTGTTCATTATTTACTAGTGCCAAGTAAGTATACGTAAAACCTATCAAGATTGCCACCATAATCATAGTCCATCCAAGATTCCATTCCACACCCCGAAAAAATATCTATGTTAAGGAAATATTAATTCAGTTGGTCAACTGAGACCTTAAGAAACACTGAAGTTGCATGTTTAATCTTAACTCTGTCCCTCATGCATAAGTCTAATGGCAAAGCCTTTAATGATACGATCACTGCCATTTCCTCAGTAATAAAACACCATCGTTCAGCTTTGCACTGTCTCTGGCGGAAGAACACCCAACGTGTATCCGAGCAGAGTTGCCTCTTGCACATGTTAGGAGGGAGACTCTTTCCATATCAAAGTAGTGCTCCCTCCTGCACACCCAGCAACGTCCGCCTGAGGCTTTTCTGTCCCGTTCAGATGTCACAAGGCACTAGGTGTAGCGCTGCACAGCAGCTGGGAGGAGTAATTCCCAGCTCAGGTAGATGAATGTGCCCTAGCTCTGCTTGAGCTAGGGCCTGCAAATAGCCGCATGGCAGTGGTGTCTCAGGCTAGCCACACAAATGTGCGCCTAGGGCTGGGCAGTTTGTAGGTGGCCAACTAGCCCAAGCTGCTGCAGCCACACTGCTGTTTGTAGGTGCTTGCTCTAGAACTGAGACATCTGCCCGAGTCGGGAATTACACCTCCCATGGTCACTCCAAGAGAGGGTTAGGGACAGGACAGGACGGGTCTCTGCCAGTCAGAGTGCAGGCATGCGGAGCAGCAACAAGCACTGGTGTGGTCTAACGTATTAACGGATGGTCTGGAAAAGAGGGTGGCTAAATCTGCAGATGGAGTAAAATTATTTAGGTTACTGAAGATTGGCAAAAACTTTGAGGCGCTTCAGAGGGACCTAACCAAAGAAGGCGAATGGGCAGCAGAATGGCAGATGGCGTTCAGGGCTAATAATTGTAAGGTAATCACAGAAACGTAGAGCTGGAAGGGCCTGAGAGTCCAGCTCACTGCTCTGAGGCCGGACCTAGTAAACCTGGCCCATCCTTGACAGGTGTTTGTCTAACCTGTTCTTACAAACCTCCAATGACACAGACCTCAGCCTCCCTAGAAGAAGTCATTTGAACTATGTTCTTCTATGCAAAATCACAGCAACAAGATGGAGTTTGCAGTCACATGAGCAAGTCACTTGTCCATGAATGATTCAGCTTTCTGAAGACTGATGCCATTGTTTACATGTTAGTTTGAACTTTTCCACAAAAGCTCAGAGGTGGATTGGCATCTCCCAAAGTCCATTGTTAATTAAGTACTTCCAAATTACTTGAATTGTCCCTTCACAATATGTTGGCCAGACCTCCCTCATGTGTTTCCTACAGCAAACATTTTCAAATACAAGCACAGACCCAGTGCTCATAACTTCTGATATAAAAATGATACATGCATATGAACAGGAACAATATATTCCGTAGATCATAACTTTTCCAAAGATATGTTGCATGGCATATCTAGCATAAAGCATAGCCCAGTTATGCCATATTTATACTCATAAGCACATTTCCATTAACAGAGAGTGTAACATCCCATATATTCTTTATCGAGTTCTAAATTACTGCATCCACTCAAGAAAGAAACCTGGATGTCACAAAAGGCAAAAGCAGTGAAGTCCTCCATTCAGTTTGCAGCATCTGTCAATACAGATGTGAGGATGTCTAGGGAAGGAGATGGAAATACAGAAATAGATTCTAATGCTGCTATGAACATCAATGGAATTTCTTCACCCAGAATGCTGTGTTTAGTTCTGGTGCCCTAATTAGAAAAGGGAAGTAGCAGAAACAGTGAGTTCAGAAATGGGTGAATACAGTGATCATGTGGAGACTATGGAAAAACTTCCATTTGGAAAGAGATTGAAGATGACTAGAATTGTTTAGGTTAGAAAGGATGGTGCTATAAAGAGCTCTGACTATTCTAGAAGCAGATAAAAGTCTTTGGGGTTGCAAATTCAAGGAAAGTGATGTTTTGATACAAAGATTTATGTTTTTTATGCCCCTTAGGAATGGTTTATTGTTAAGTGGTAGAAATCCTCAGTAATGACATTTCAGGCTGTTTGCAGAAAATTAGAAAAAAAGTGGTCATAAAGAATGTCGGGTCTATTGGATCACATACCACTCGGAAAGATGATGCTTTTCCCTTGGACATATTTTTCTTAGTGAGCTAAACTGACAGCTCCAAGTAAATGTGAGTTGGTCATTTTATAGGCCTCGCCCTTCTTTGGGGCAGGTCAGAGATAAATGGGACACATGACAAAGGTGCTGTCATAACAGATTGATTCAGCACCAACTTTGTTTACTATTGGTACCTGCTGAGTGTTGGGTTTTTTGTTTAAAGCATATAGGTTCCAGGGAAATATTTTGTACATAAGCCGGCAAACAGACTGCAGTCTCTCTCTCCAAGTCAGACAGTATCCAACTGCAAGACCAGTTGTTTCCATGCAGAGAACAAAACATCCACCTGCCTTCAGTCAGCGGATTCTCTTTGTGGCCAGTCAGATATCATATCACATGCACAGTTATTCAAAGCCTTTTAAGAAGCAACCAGTCATTATGAAATCCCCTTGGCAAGAGAAGAATGCAGATGGTTGAGGAGAAAACATAACACTTTGGGGCACTGATTTGGGTTACACGGAGCAGCAGAGTCTCACCACATTTTGGTCCAGCTCCACAATCTTAAGAGGAGACAAGCGTAGGTAGCTTTGACCAATAAAATTCCACTACAGCAGATGAATAAATCACTCCAACTTTGTAAGTTTAGCCAATGGAGCATTTCAGTGTAGGGCTGGGGTTTTTTAAATCCTACTTCAATAGACACACACAACAAAGGGTTAGATCAGAACCCCCTTCTGAAGTTCTATTTAGCAGTTTATGTACGAAAGGGATCTTCAATTTTTCTAGCTTTGGCTGCAAATGAACATGGAGCAACGGGGAGAATCTCGCTGTGCAGCTGTGGTGGACGCGTTGACAAAGGAAAGAGCATCAAGACTAATATTACATTTCAGGAGCTGCTTCTCCTGCCCAGCGGCACAAGTGGCTGAAACTAAGATTTACACTGTTTGTAGAGAGGAGACAAAACCAGGACCCAGGGGATTCACAGTCCTTATCATAACAGGGCCCCAGTCACAGGTTAGGTCCTTGGGCGTTACTGCAATGCAAGTCCAATATTATACTGTGTGAGATTGTGCAGAACCAGAGGAGGGGATCCATTGTGCCACAGGTGCTTTGTTGGACCTGATCCGAACCAGACCCTAGAGCTGTCCGGGCCATTATCAAAAACCCCTCCCTATGCCCCCAGTCCTTTAGCCACTTTGGGAAGGTCAAATCTACATCATCAGTATCTGATTCACTCTGGCTACACGTGCTCTGTCTGAACATCAGCAGGCTCGGATGGCACAGTGCCCCATCTCTCCTGCCCAGAGCTGAATGTGGTACAAGAGTCACAGGGAAATGGCCTAGCTTCCTTTTCCCAGGGTCCCCTCAAGCTTTGGGGCCTTTTCCACACAGAGGGCACTTTGAAGTAAAACGGCTGGTCTCCAGGCCTGTGCGAGCCAGCTCCGTGCTCTGGCTGGGATCTGTGCAAAACTGGGAAGGGATTTGAAGGACAAGTCTCCATAGCAGCGGGGAGCCTGGGCTCCCTCCCCCGTGAGGCCTGGGTGCACATTCTACTCTCTAGTTCCGATTCTGCTTTGATCCATGGGGATCCCATTGTAGGGTCGCACACACTCCATGTGCGTGCGAATAGTGCCCCATGCGTGCGAATAGTGCCCCATGCGTGCGAGTGTACCTTTCCAGGGGGAGTCACATGGACAGAACGTCTCGATTGACTGCCAAGTCACTCTTGCTTCTTTGCAGTCTCTTGTGCTCCAGTTACTCGCTAAGCTGGCCCCTCGGGGTTCAATGACAGGGACCCTCTTTTGTACAGCACCTTGCCTGCAACTGGGACTCCTCAGTGCTCCTGCACTACAAACAAACAGCAGCAACCGCAGACTCAGCCCTTCGCAAACACCCCGTTTACGATCAATCTGATCTTTTCAGAAGGGTTGGGAGACCCACATCAAGCAGGAGGGGGTCTGGCTAAAGGATCAGATAAGCTGTGGGGTTTCCGAGGAACTGCGTCCAGACAGCCTGGAACGACAGCTGACCTCAAGTGGGTGGGACTGTGGCTAGAAGAGGAGCCATAATGTACACAGGGTGGTAAAAAGTTCTTACTCTAGAGTTAAAGTTCAACCACACAAAGAATTTAATTAGTTGGGACTGAAATTTGCTCAACTGCATTTCCTGCCAACGCTATCAATAAAAATCAAAGAAAGCACCAGTTAAACAGAGATCGCATCTAGAGCAACCTCATCCTTCAGCCTCCCCACCACCCCATCACACACAAACACGCTGATCACTTCCAGAGTGCGCTTCCTTTCACCTGCAGTGCTCAGCTGGTCACACCATGCTCGCATCCCGCTCTCCGCGGCCATGCTGGGACCTTCATTCTGAATTACACATTTGCCAGCAGCTCAGAAGGGCCACAGCAGACGCTCAGGGTCCTGCTGTGTAACTGAAGACAGGCCCTAGTTTGAAGGGGTTGCAGACTCAGTATGTCTGACCTGCCCTGCTTGAGGACACAGGCCCTGCAGAAGGGGAGCAGTGGGGTCTAGGGCTGGTGTGGAAAGTGTGGGCTTGGCAAGGAAGTTGGGGGTGAACGGGAGCAGGCCTGTGGGACCCAGACACCACCCGAGGGGGTGGGATGAACCCCTTCACAGCCACAAACCGCTAACACTCCCAGTGCAGCTGGGACTGGCCCGGCTTTTGGAAACCCACCCGGGTAAGAGCCACGCCAGCTGATGTCCCAGCACTCTTGCCATCTCTGCTATCCTCCCCTCCCTGTCCCCTGCCTGCTGGAGCAAAGCTGCTCCTTGGGCCCCCGTCCCTGGAGCCCTGCTTGGTCCTAGGCTGGCCGCTGCTCAGTGCGAAGCTTTCACAGTGATCCGGAACGAACCATCCTCTCCCACCGCCCACGGAAAGCCAGCCCCAGACCTTCGCTCGCTCCTGGGGAAGGGGAGCTGGGCAGGAGGAGAAGGAGGGACACAGCTGCTCAAGTGTTTCTCCAGCCCCCTTCCCAGCTCACTGGTGGGAAGCCCCTTTGTCTGCTCCCCCTGCCCTTTCCTGGCACTGACCAGTTGCCTAGGGGCCTAGCAGGGAGTGGGGCATGTTGGGCTGCCAGGATACACTGGAGGGGCGGCTATTGCAGTCTGATGAGGACACCGACATGCTGCTGCTGCCGCCTCTGGTCCCTTAGGCCTGGATTTGGCTTCCACGCCTTTGTGTTGGTGATTGTACGTTGCAGGCTGAAGCTTTAACCCCAAGTCACATCCCTAAGGCGACTGCTCCCTCCCACTGCCTGGCCCGTCGGGCACGTCCAGTTATGGAAGAGGAGCCAACGTGTCCAGGGCCTTTCGGGTTCCCTTTGAGTTCAGACCTTTCCTCTTGCTTTTCTCTGTGCACCTGAGCAGCTCTTAGCGCCCTGCTCACGCAAGAGAGGATTATCTATGCCATGCCGCACGGCCGAGCCCTGTGGAACAGACCTCATTCCCAGGCTGGATTTGCACCGCGGCCAGTTCTCTCTTTCTGTTGCTTCTTTCCCCTCCTGCCCCAGCTCCAGAGAGAGGACACTGTCTGGCTGTTGTGTCAGCCTTTAAACCCCTCTCATCTTTTAAAAACCACCCCCGCCCCAGTTTGCCATTGGGCCCACAACCCATTGGTGGCAGTGTACTCAGAACAGGGCTATCCTGGCCAGAGAGGTAACTGACGAGACAGCGTGTTTGTTTCTTGTGAGAATAAGGAATGGCCAGGCGGAATTACTTCCCCCGTGGTCAGCTGAAGGCGCACTGCGCCATTCAGCACCTGTGACAAAGCAGCATTTACACTCTTACAGGTGGAGACGTGGAAATCCAAGCTGTGCCTACTCTGCTGGGCCATCGGCCTTGTAATACACATTGTTATCACGAATTTAGTGCTCGCTCACACTGGAGACCGATAGACCTGTGTCCAAGTCCCTGGTTCAGGAGAGACAGAACAGAGCAACTTTTCCCCACAGGTCTGGATTCACCAGAAGAAGGACAAAAGATCCTCTCACAGATCAGTAACTGGTTGAAAGACAGGAAACAAAGGGCAGGAATAAATGGTCAGTTTTCACAATGGAGAGAGGTGAATATTGGGGTGTTCCGGGGTTCTGTACTGGAAACTGCGCCATTCAACATATTCATAAAGGAGAAAACAGTGATGGGCAATGTTTGCAGAGGATACAAAACTACTCAAAATAGTTAAACCCAAAGCAGGCGGTGAAGAGCTACAGAATGATTTTCATAAAACCAAATGCCAGAATAACAAAATGGCAGATTAAATTCAAATGTAGATAAAAGCAAAGTAATGCATGTTGGAAAACAATGCCAGCTATACATACAAAATGAGAGGATCTAAATTAGCTGTTACCAGTCAAGAAAGATTTTTGGAGTCATAGTGGATAGTTCTCCGAAAACATCCACTCAGCGTGCAGCAGCAATCGAAAAAGCAAACGGAATGCTGGGAATCATTAGGAAAGGGATAGATAAGAAAACATCATAATGCCTTGATATAAACCCATGGCTTGCCCAGACCTTGAGTAATACATGTAGATCTCGGTGCCGCATCTCAAGAGAGATATATTAGAATTGGAAAACCTCAGAGAAAGGCAACACAAATGATTAAGGGCATGGAACAGCTTCCTTATGCGGAGAGATTAAAGAAACTGGTGCAGCTCAGGTTTGGAAAAGACAGTGACTAAGGGGGATATGATAGTGGTCTATAAAATCATGACTGGTGTGGAGACAATAAGTGTTATTTAAGCCTCCTCATAGCACAAGAACAAGGAGTCACCCAATGAAATTATCAGGCAGCAGATTTAAGAACAAACAAAAGGATGCATTTCTTCATGCAATGCCCAGCCAACCTGTGCTACTCATCCAGGGAAGTTGAAGGCCAAAACTATAACGAGACTCAAAAAATGAATTAGATGTGCTCCTGGAGCATGCGTCCATCAGTGGCTATTAACTGAGATGGCCAGGGACACAACCCCGTGTTCCGGGTGTCCCCAGCCCCTGACTGCCAGAAGCTGGGACAGGGGATGGATCACTTGACTGCCTGTTCTGTTCATTTGCTCTGGGGCACCTGACGGCGGCCACCGTCAGAAGACAGGATACTGATATAGATGGACATCGGCCATAATGGGTCAGACCATTCTTATGGTCTGTACCCTATAGGCAGGATGGGACGCCCCCTGGGGCAGAACAACGTGCACACCCTTCCCAGGGGAAGGACTGTAGGCTGGTAGAGGTGGACACCAGTCAATCCACCAAGGCAGCTGAAGTGCAGAGCCAGTCTGCTTCAACCCTGCTCTGCCAGAGCTGCCCCCAGGGCCAACTGCGGCCCGTTCAGTCCTGGGCTGTCTGCAGAGGCGGCCAGAGAAAGGGCGTCAGTCAGGACAGTGCTTTGGGGAACATGGACTTTCACCTCTAGATGTTAGCTTGAGACCACCAGCTAGTTTCACACAGGCACGGAAGAGCCTCCTGGGGAGAACGCTCAGTTGCTGCCACACAGGGCTGGATGCAATGACCCCGCTGTAGCTGCCTGCAGCGCCCCAGATAGCACAGCTGGGCCAGCAGTGGTACCAGCCCCTCAAAAAGCAACAGCTCACAGGAAGGCCATTGTTTCCAGCTATGGTCAGGGCCCAGCACAGCCCCTCCTGTCCCCTAGCCACGTGGCCCACGGCGGATGGAACTTCCCTGGGACAGCGAGTTGCTGAACCCACAAGACATGGGAAGGAGGGACCCCGCTGGGATGCCTTAGTTTGAAAGGGGGATGGCAACTCGGAAACCCCTGCTCTCCCTGTGCCCACCAGTCCAGCCCTCAGAGCTGCTAAACCCTGCTCTGCTGCCGGCAACTGGAGCCGTCTGACACGTCTGACTACTCACCCCAGCGCGGACTGCCCTCTCCAGACAGACTGAAGACACGGCCCGTGCAGAGCACAGGGCGGGAATCCAACACCCAAGCGACTCTGGCAAAGCTCACAACCCCGGACCCGGTGTAGGTGGAAACAAACACACTCCTCGTTGCTCTGCTACCTGATGGTCTGACAGCAGCTGGGAATCTATAACCAGACACAAACTGCCCCGGGGCCTGCAGATCTGCAGCAGCCCTTCCCAGACAAGCCCTTCCATCTTGTCATGGTACGTTTCAAACAAACAGCTAGTTCCAATCTACTAGACAGCGGTAAAACATTGACTGCCCTTGCCAGGTGAGAGGAGAAAAGACAGAGCTAGGTATCAACAGTGCAATTAAGGCACCATAGCCTGAGGTTCCTAGCATCGTTCTCTCCCCAGTGTGGATGCTGACAAATGCCAGCATGTTAGTGGCAATTGATATTTACAGATAGGGAACACAAGCAAGTCCCTTAGGCACAGGGAGGTTCAGTGACTTGTCTGGAAGGTCCTATGCTCCGCTGCATTTGGAACAGGGTCAGGTTCCAATCTGGACATGGACTTGAGGGACAGGTTTTGGCAACTTCCTCCCAGTCGTCTTTTTCTCCGCCTGCCTTCCAGGCCGGATTCAGGCTCATGCTGAGCGTGGAGATGAGTGGATCAAAGATGTTATGTCAGAGCTCTGAACACAACTCAAGGTCTTGGCATCCTGCCTTGCCCTGAGTCTGCTGGGTCTCACTCGCCTCCCCTCCACCTCACCCCTTGACCACAGGCAGCCTGAAACTCCCACGGTCCATCAGCACAGCCAGCTGTGACCCAGAAAATCCACACCAGGGGGATCTCCAGGCCAAGTCAGTATAAACAACAATCTCAACCTCTCCAAATATAGTCAGAGGCCCATCCTCACTGAAACCAGCTCAGTAAGACATCAGGCCAGGCCCTTTTCTAAAAATAGAATAATAGACCCTCAGGAGGTTCTAGTCTGACCTCCTGCTCAAAGCAGGACCAACCCCAACTAAATCATCCCAGCCAGGGCTTTGTCAAGCCTGACCTTATAAACCTCTAAGGAAGGAGATTCCCCCACCTCCCCAGGTAACCCATTCCAATGCTTCACCACCCTCCTAGGGAAAAAGTTTTTCCTAATATCCAACCTAAACCTCCCCCACTGCAACTTGAGACCATTATTCCTTGTTCTGTCATCTGGTACCACTGAAAACAGTCTAAATCCATCCTCTTTAGAGCCTCCTTTCAGGTAGTTGAAAGCAGCTATCAAATCCCCCCTCATTCTTGTCTTCTGCAGACTAAACAATCCCAGTTCCCTCAGCCTCTCCTCGTAAGTCATGTGCTCCAGGCCCCTAATCATTTTCTTTGCCCTCCTCTGGACTCTTTCCAATTTTTCCACATTCTTCTTGTAGTGTGGGCCCCAAAACGGGACATGGTACTCCAGATGAGGCCTCACCAGTGTCAAATAGAGGGGAACAATCATGCCCCTCAATCTGCTGTCAATGCCCCTACTTATACAGCCCAAAATGCCATTAGCCTTCTTGGCAACAAGGGCACACTGCTGACTCATATCCAGCTTCTCGTCCACTGTAACCCCTAGGTCCTTTTCTGCAGAACTGCTGCCTAGCCATTTGGTCCCTAGTCTGTAGCAGTGGATGGGATTCAGTGCAGGGCTTTCAGAAGTCAGAACAATCATCAAACCATGATGGATGCTTTCAAAAGTCCGGTTCCCTCGCTCCCTGTCCCATGCAACGATCCAAAATAAACAGATAAAGAAAATACCGGCCCCCTCCTCCTCATAGAGTATGTGGAGCTGATTGGGTGATCTTGGGTGCTAATGGAGGGGCAGGTCTCAGGACTAGGCTTTTAATGCAATTCAGAGCCTGAGCAGTGGAAGGATCCAGTCCCTGCATATTAATGAAATGCCCAAGTGACAATTTGACAAGGTCCCCCACCAAAGGCTCTTAAGCAGTCATGGGATAAGAGGGATGGTCTTCTCATGGACCAGTAACTGGTTCAAAGATAGGAGACAAAGGACAGGAATTAATGGAGAGAGGTGAATAGCAAGGTCCCACATGGGGCTGTACTGGGACCAGTGCTGTTCAGAGTCATACATGATCTGGAAAAGAGATCAACAGCGATGGGGTAATGTTTGCCCAGGATACAAAATTACTTATGGTAGTTAAGTCTAAAGGCGATTGCAAAGAGTTACAAAGAGATCTCACAAAAATGTGGTGACTGGGCAACAAAATGGCAGATGAAATTCTATGTTGATTATGCAAACTAATGCACAAGGGAAAACATAATCCCAACTATTCATATAAAATGATGGGGTCTAAATTAGCTGTTGCCATTCAAGAAAGATCTTGGGGTCATTGTGGATTGTTCTCTGAAAACATCTACTCAGTGTGCAGCAGCACTAAAAAAAACAGACAGAATTTTGGAGACCATTAGGTCCCACGGCGAAGCAGGAGCAGGGGAGAAGGCAGAGTGGGCGTGAGCAGGAGAGAGGGTTGAGAGAGGGCAGCACGATGGAAGAAAAGGCAGAGCTGGAGGGAGACCCCTCGTCCTTCCATGCCGAGTCCATGGTCAGTGAGTAGAGAGGGCAGTAAAATGGATGGGTCTTATGTGAGATCAGGAAAGGTTTGGGATGAAATTCACCCCATGCAAAGGGCTGGCACAGGCCCAGAAGAGACCAGGGGTGAGATGACAGGGCACAGGAAGAGAGGCAGGGAGCTGGTCTGTGATTCCAGAGAACGGAAGAGAGAAACGCAGCGGAGCGGCTGGGGGCGCCTGCGTCATGCGTGGCAGAAACAGAGTGAAGGAAACAGGCTCAGACTGGGAAGTTAAGGGGACGTTAGACAGGAGGCACCACCCTTTGCGCATCATCCGCGGGAAAGTGGGAATCACCTTGAGCTGGAGCAGGCGAGTCAGAGGTCAGTCCGCGCCGGAGGACCTGGGGCAAGGGCAGACACGGCCCACGTGGCTGGAGAAGGGAGAGGTCTCCAGTGAGATGAACGTCAGAGATGGGACAGCGTGGCAGAGGCTGGGTGGGACCAGCGGAACCTGATGGGCCCCCAGGGTTTCCCCAGCAGGGTGCAGGAAGGGCCGGGGAGAGCAGCAAGGCATCGGGCGGATCTGGGGGAGGAGGGAGCAGGCGACAAAGCCACACGGGGTGTGACTGGAGGCTGAGGGGTTTCTCAGGAAGTGGGCTCAAGACCCTGTGGACTCCAAGGCAAGGGGGAACCTCAGACACTACTGCCAGTGAGTGCCTAGGAGAGCAATTAAAGGGGGACTTGACCAGCAGCTGGGATAAGAAGTGGCAGTTTCCTGAGCACTCCACTGAGTTCTGCTTGCTGATGTCTTGCCCACAAAAACTCTTCTTAGCTACAGAGGGACCCACGCAGGAGTCTTCAAAACCACTGGATTCCCAGCAGCAAAGGGCATTTCCAGACCAGACCGTGCAGCAAGTAACAGCTCATGTGCAGAGCAGTTCAGACGAGGCGGGGTAAACCTCCAGCGCTGGCAGAGAGATGGGAGGCTTCCGAGCGACTAAGGCCTGCCCAGGCCCTGGGAGTAACTGTGAAGCAAATGTCTCTTGCTCTGGCAGCGCTGGTCACTTCCAGGTAGACACGGGGCCTTTAGGGCAAGACTTCCAAAGGGAAGCCCCATTCCGGGTGCCTCCTTTCTGAGGCCCAAGCAGAGTCCCCTCAAAGGGGCACAACTGTGAGGAGTGCAGGGCTGAGCTGTCCAAAAGCGTTTTCTATTTGGCCTGCCACAAACAACGCCACCCCATGACACTTTCTGAACATCCTGGTCCTCGTTCTCCCTCGTTCAGGGCTGGTCAGGGGTTGCATTCGCTGCTCTCCAGCTTGATGCCTGACCCCTTTCTGAACAGGAGACCAGCCAAGAACAAACAGTGAACGCTGCTTTTCTAGCACAGTCACCAGAGGTCTGCATTGGGGCGGGGGGGTTGTGGGGAAGGGAGCTCTTACTAGGCACAGAGCAAGGAGAGCTGGGTGCTGTTCCTGCCTGCGTCACAGACTCCCGGTGGGATCTTGAGCACATCACTTCCCCTTCCTGTGCCTCAGTCTCCCACCTATAAAATGGGGCCAATAGACCAAGTGGGAGAAAGGCAGGTTATTTGTCTTGGAAGCTCCTTGAGGCTCTATTTATTCGTACAGTGTCTGCCACAATGGGGTTTGAGGATCAGTTGTGACCTCTAGGCATTATTAGAGCACATATAAGAAACCCTCGTCAAGTTGGAAGCTTTCCAACCAGTAGCTGACTAGCAGCCTTTTTACAGTTATTGATAAGTCATGACTATGCAGCCTCCCACAGAGCAGCAAATCAAATTCCAGTGGAGGAACAGATTTGACTGGTGAATAGATTCGTGTACCTGCTTCTCCACCCTAAGTAAACCAGGCAAACACCCCTTGAGTACCACAAGCACCGTGCAAAACCCTGTTCTTTTTGACAAGGAATACCGGCAGCAGTGTCCTCGGCAGGCTCGAGCAGAGCAGAATATTATTCCCTGCCCGGGAGGGATGGTCAGAGAGATGAAGCTTCAAAGCCCAGTTCCTTGCCTCGTGCAGCCATTCACACTAGTGTGAAGTGTGGATAAAATTCTCCCACTCGGAAGAGGTGGCACTTTAAATTCACTCTGTGCCGCTGTAACGGACACTGGGAGGCACAGGGGAGGGACCCTGAAACTGTATGTGCAGCAGTCAGATAGCAACTGCCAAACTCCTGGGGGAGAATTAGAGCAAGGGATTGCTCAAAGCTGAGTGAATGGAAAGACGGGGAGATGACCTGTTTTCAGCAGACAAGCATTGGCTTTAAATTGGGCCAGGTGAAGCTTTAAGAAGGACGGGAAATGTAGGTGACACCTGCCTCTTTGTAGGTTTAAACTCAACCTTGAGGATGAGGCAGCAAAGGTTAATGCAAGAATGACCAGTAACCAACACAGTTGCCAACTGCTTGTTAATAATTGTACTGGGCCACAGAGCAGGGGAGTCTGTAGGGTACAGAGGAGGCAGGAAGCTGGAGGCACTCAGCACAGGAAGGGGTGTGAGAGATTTAGGGGCCGGGTGGCAGGTTTTGACTGTGGTACTTTCCCCTGCGTGTAGTGGAGGGAACCAGTTACAAGCTAGAGCAGGGGTCGGCAACCTTTCAGCAGTGGGGTGCCTGGGCTTCATTTATTCACTCTAAGTTAAGGTTTCGCGTGCCAGTGATACATGTTAACGTTTTTAGAAGGTCTCTTTCTAGAAGGCTATAATATAGAACTGAACTAGTGTTGTACGGAACGTAAATACAGTTTTTAAAATGTTTAAGCAGCTTCATTTAAAATTCAATTAAAATGCAGAGGCCCCCAGACCGGTGGCCAGGACCCGGGCAGTGTGAGTGCCACTGAAAATCAGCTCGCGTGCCGCCTTTCGTACCTGTGCCGTAGGCTGCCGACTCCTGGGCTAGAACGTAGGAGGGTTGAGCAGCTGGAAAGCAGGGAGACAACACCGCGGGGTAATTAGACTGATACAAAGGGAGCGGGAGAGAGCTGTCAACACATGAACCACGCTGACTCTCAGTATGGCCAGCTCAGGTGAGGTTATTGCGAGCCTGGAGATAATCGTGTTTCTCTGAAAGCCCCAGGGGCCGGGGTGCTTTTGCTTTTTAAACACCAAGCAAGTTTCTCTCCCTCTCGGTTGCTGGAAAAAGCCGGCCAGGGTGACCCCAGAAAGCAAATGAAAAGGCCTCGAAATGTTTTATTTCAAAAATCTCACGATTTTAAGCCAGTCCCATGATTTGGGGAAGTCTGGCTCATGATGTTTTGACATCTGGGGCTGCCACTGCTGCTCTCTATGAACGGGGGTGAAAGAGCAGTAACCCCACAGGCAAACACGACTGTGCCCTTGTGGTTTCACTACAGCTTTCATGGCCAGACTTGGGTTCTCCTGGGCGTTTGCTGCATTTCTACACTATTCTGGCAGTTGGTTTCACCCTCTGGTCCTGGGGCTGTTTAGGGTGCACAGCTGGAGGGGGAGAAGCAAGGAGATGACTCCCCTATTAAGGAATTAAACTCAAGTGCCAGGTGAGAGCCGGCCATGCTGCCAGCGAGACAAAGCCGATGCGCTGTCCGCTTTCTAGCGGATTTCCTAGGACCGATCCCGCAGGGCTCGGGAAGCGCATTGGAGTTTAATCGCGGCTGCAGATTATCGGCTTTGCCCAGGGAGCCGGATTAGACCCCTAAAGGGCAGGGGCGGGGGGTGTTTTGAAAGCCAAGGTCAAAAATCAAGACCCGTCCGAGAGCGACCCGTTCAATCCGCAGATGAACCCGCCCGGAGCCCTGCTCGCCCCGGCCCGCTCCGCTTTACCTTGGCAGGCACTTCACCGCCGTGCTGGAGCGGCTCCTCCTTCCCGGCTCAGCCCGCTGCTCTCGGATGTGCCGGGCGGCCTAGCGCCCTTAACCTGCCCGCTCCCCGCGGTAGCCCCTGCGATGCCCTTACCCGGCGCTGGCCTTCCCGCTCCGGGCGGCGCGTCCCTGGCAGAGCCGGGGGGGTTGGAGCTGGCGGCCGGGTCAGGAGGCTCAGTCCCCCGGGAAGGTTTGCGCATCCCCGGACCTGGCTCCGCCGCTTTCCCCGTCCAAGCCGGGCGGCGCGGAGAGACCCACGGAGCCGAGAGCAGACTCCGCCCGGTGCACCACGCGGTCCGCCCCAGCGGGCTCGTTCCCCTCCCCGGGCGCAGCTCGCCTCGGCCCGGCTGCGTGGGGGATCCCCGCGAGCTCGGAGAGCTCGGCCCGGGCCAGCCTGGCCGCAGAGCTCGTTCCCCCGGCGGCAACCCCAACCCAGGACGGCGCTCGGCGCGGCGGGGTCCGGTCTGTGGCGCGGCCCCCGCCCGGCTCCGCGCACAACGGCAACGAATCGGCTCGTAGCGAGCTGCCGGGACCCGCCGCCGCCGCCGCACACAGCCCCGGGACCCGGCGGCACGGGAGGGGAATACAAACCCCGCCGCCAGCCCCGCCCGGAGCGCCCTGGGGGAGCCGCCGGGTCCCCGCCCGAGCTCCCCGCCGCCGCCCGGGGCGTGCGCCCGGACCGGCCCCGGGATGGTCCCTGAGCCCCGGCTGCGCCCCGAGAACCCGGCTCCTACCTGGCGTCCGCAGAGCGGCTCAGTCGCGGCCGGGCAGCGCCCGGGCCATGGCGGGGAAGGCGGCGCGGAGCCGGGGCTGTCAGCGGGAGCGCGGGGGGTCCGGTAGCCGCCACCTCGTCCTCATGCTCCCCGGGCGGCGAGAGCCGGCAGCTTCCAGCAGCGCGCCCGGCCGTGCCGAGCTCGCCTCCCCGGCCGCCGCTGCGCTCTGCCTCGGCAAGTGAGCGGCTGGCTCCGCGCCAGGGCTCTTATCAGCGGGGAGACCCTCCCACCCGACAACCTCGGCCCCGGCCCCGCGCTACCCCCCCGGGCCGGGGTCCCCTGCGCCCCGCAGAGACGGACCAGCTCAGCGGAGAGCCCGACAAGGCGGGGGGAACTGGGGCGCTGCTGCAGCTCCAGGCTCGAAGTGGGGTTTCCACCAGAGACCGGTTTTGCAGCGGGGTTCAACGGCGCTCGCCCCCCGCCCCCCGCAATTGCTGCAGCCCCCTGGAGAGCAGCGGGTTCCCCTAGGAGACCCCTGGGGGAGTGGGGGGGGGGCAGGGAGACAGGAGTGGGAAAGGGCGGGATGTAGAAGGACCAAGTTCTGGTCCCGTTTCAGTGCGGGAGGGGCTCCGGAGTTGGCCCCCCTGAAGGTGCTCTCGGGAATGGTTCTTGCTGCACGGGAGGGCACAGAGAGGCGGCGGCAATTCGCCCTTTTCCCAGAGCCCTGATTTGGGTTCGTCCCAACCTGCCACAGCTGGAGTTGAGCAGCGCCTGTTGTTATGGCAGAGGGTAAAGGCCCCCATAGAGATGAAAGTCCCTTTATTGCAGGTGCTCTACACATAGCAGGGACAGTCCCTGCCCCAACGTGAGTGCAGTTAAATGGACAAGAAGCATTCCTAGCCCCATGAGACTAAGTGACTAGCCCAGGGTCACCTAGGAAGTCAGTGGCAGAGCAGTGAACTGACCTGAGTTCCAGGCCAGGACTTAACCACAAAACCATCCTTTCCTGTTCCCCCAGCCTGCCTCATTTCACCTTTTTACCCCCTTGTAACACACACACCTTCCTGCCTGTGAAGCTCTCAGTGTGAGTGCTTTCAGCAGACTCTGCCAACAGTCATCTACTACCCCATAAGACGATAGGAACGGCTATCCTGGGTCAGACCAAAGGTCCATCTAGCCCAGTCTCCTGTCTGCTGACAGTGGCCGATGCCAGGTGCCCCAGAGCGAATGAACAGACTAGGGCTGTTGGAGAGTTTTCCATCCCCTGTCTCCTATTCCCAGGTTCTAGCAAACAGAGACTAGGGACACCATCCCTGCCCCTGCTTCTTTAGCATCTGCATTGTCCAGTGGCCCAGGGGTTGGTCAGCAGACTTCCTGCTATTTCCCCCCCCCCCCCACTATTACTTTGAGGCTTTTGGCTGTATGTTCTTCAAACACTTTTTTGGCCCCCTAATATTTTTACACTTCACTTGCCAGACTTTCTGCTCCTTTCTATTTTCCTCACTGGAGTTTAGCTTCCACCTGACAGGATGCCTTTGTGCCTCTCACTGCTTCTTTTACTGTGTTGTTTAGCCCCAGGGGCACTTCCCTCCCCTTACTTATGATATTTTGTAATTTGGCCCCTACTTTTAAAGTGAACCTTTATTATTGAACTCTGAGAGCTTGCAGCAATGCAGACTCCCCGCTACAGCACCTCCTGCTGTCCATCTAGCACTTAGCTCTTTTCCAGCCACAGCACCCTCTGCCAGCCAGTACCTCCATTGTCACTGGCCCCGTGTCCCTCTCAGACCCTGGTACCTGGGGTGCTGCCCCCAGCAATACCCCCCCCAGTCTCACAGGGTCTCCCCTCCCACTATCCCCACCTTACCTGGGTCTAGGGCTACTGCCAGTCATCCAGCCCCTGCTCCCTGGGGCAGACTGCAGTGTAACAGCCAGTCACCACAGGCAAGGGGGGACTTGACTTGCTGCCTTCTCCTGCAGCCCAGTGTCTTTCAGGCCTTCCTACCAGGCCTGAGCTCCCCCAGCACTTCCCCACCCGCAGTCCCCTTTGCTCCCTTCAGACTGCTGGATCCATCTCTCTAAGGCTGGAGAGAGACTGTCCTGCCCAGCTCCTTCCTGAGCCCTTATAACAGGGCCAGGTGTGGCCTGACTGGGCATGGCCCAGCTGTGGCTGCCTCCCCAATCAGTGTAGCCCTTTTACTGTCAGCCCCAGCCCTCTTCAAGGGCTGGCTTTTAACCCTTTCAGGGCTGGAGCAGGTAACCACCCTGCTACAGAGCTGTAATGAGAGCCTCTCTTTGAACTACCAGAGTTGTCTGGCCATATCTGTTCTAACCCAGTGGTTGGGAGGATAGCTCCACCAATGGCCATTCGCCATTGGGCAGGGATGCAACCCCATCTCCGCGTGTCCCTAAACCTTCAACTTCCAGAAGCTGGGATGGATCACTGGATAACTGCCCTGTTCTGTTCATTCCCTCTGGGGGACCTGGCACTGGCCACAGTCAGAAGGGGTTTTTTTTGTTTTTTTCCTCCTGTTGATAATGGCCCATCCAAATTAAACAGCCTCTTAGAATTGGTATGCTAGTGTACAACCTTTTTTTTTGGCTTTCTGTGTGTATAAATGTATCTTACTTCTGTGTGTTCCATTCTATGCATCTGATGAAGTGGGCTATAGCCCACGAAAGCTTATGCTGAAATAAATTGGTTAGTCTCTAAGGTGCTACAAGTATTCCTCGTTTTCTTTACGGATACAGACTAACACAGCTGCCAATCTTAAACCAGTCAGAAGACAGGATACTGGGCTAGATGGACTGCTGACAAGAGCCAGTGTGGCCCTTATGTTCTGCTCTCTGTTCTAACACAGTGCTTTGTTTGTTGTGTGGAGGGGACAACATGGATGTCCAGCTGTGTACAGTACAACCCTGTGCTCCTGCAGACCAGCATGTGAACACAGACCCCCCAGCACTGGCAGTGAGCTGGCACAGGGAAGTTTGTTGCTGTTTGGTTTGGCTGATCGTTTCTGCCCTGTTCCACAGCATCTCAAAAGGGACAAGCTACAGGTGAATGCTTCCTCCTCCGGCTGTCAGCTCCAGCAAGGATCAGTTACATCTATTGTGTCTGTAAGTCCCACCTGCAGGCAGGACCCAATTTCATGGGAGCTCAAAAGGATCACGTTTAATAACACACATGCCCCTGCACAGCTGCATTTTAAAAAGCCATGGAATGGCCTCTATACGTAACCCTCAGGAGGGATGAGACAAATGACCAGATACAACCATTAGACCAGCTTCCCCAGACTATTTACCTGCACAATCACAGCGCCATGGCGGTGCCAGTACTTCTCGGTAACACTCTGTACAAACGATTGGTACATTTGCTGCACAACTCTCAAAGGAGAACAGTTGGGGGTGGGGTGGGGGTTGGTAGGTTTTATTTACTCTTTTTGTGTTGCTGGGCAACACAAGAGATAACAGGAGTTGTCAGAGTTTAGCACAGGGAAGCACCCCCATCCATATCCCCAACATATATCAGTAGAATTACCAAGGCCCTGTGCTGCAAGTTGTTCCCAGCAGGTGGATTCTCTGCACCTGTGCGGAGTCCCATTGACTTCTGGGGGATATGTGAGGCAGAGAAGCTTGCCTGGATGGAACCACTGACAGATTAGGGGCCATTATTAGGAATTAAATCCCTGGTAGCTTTTCTCACAAGAGCATTCCTGTGAATAATCACATGCTTAAGCTTAACCATATGTGTAACTCTGTGCACGATTGGGACCAGCTGGGGAGCTTGGACAAGTCACTTAAATGCTCCATGCCTCAGTTTCCAAATCTGTAAAACAGTAATAATGATAGTGACCCCCCCCCCCTTTTGTAAAGTGCTCTCAGATCTACAGATGAAATATGCTATAGAAGACCCTGGTATTATTATTATAGTCATTACATAGCATTGATTTCACCGAATACCTTATAAGTTCTCCTTTAGTTGCAAAACTAAGTACTAGACCCTAAATAATTCAACAGCTTAGTGGCAGCATATCTGTATGTGTCCCCTGTCTGTCCTTGCTTCACTCCATTTCAAATTCTCTGTGTGGGAAGTGCCCAGTGCAAGGGGGTCTGCAATCCCTCCTGGAGACCTCTTGGTGCTACCCTCCTAATAATACAACAATCAATAAATGAACCAACTAACACTTAACAGCAATTACTAAACTTGCACAAAGGACACATTATTTTACCAGTCTTAAGAAATTAAATGAGTGATTAATTGATGTCATTATTTGGTTTTTGGTAGCATCCACAGTGCACAGTATGCTATATAAATACAAAAGAAGGTATTGGGCCTCTCCTGACATCTGTGGGGTGGGGTGTGATCCATCTATCCATCCCCATACGTCCCTCTCCATCTAGCTACTGTGACAAAGCTCCAAGTTTGTACTTGTGGGTCCTGCGCTTCCTGGCAGATTTAGGGGCCTCAGAAACTCATCCAGGCCCCAGAGTGACCTCCCTTTCTCAGTATAATTGGCAAGAGTCACCGCCTAGTGAGTTACCTTCATCACAGGCCAGTATGGAAGATGGAAAAAGCAAGGAGCCCAGGCCCGCCCTCTACTCCAGGCTCCAGCCCAGGGACCCTAATAGTATCAGCTAAGATGGCTGACCTTTTATCCACAAAACAATTCCCTGGGCTACTTCCCCACAGCAGTCCCTGCTTCTTCAAACCCCACTTCACCCTTACCTCAGGGCCTCCTTCCTTCTGTATGATATGTTGTCCACCACTCAGTCTCACCAACAGCACAACTTCCTCTCACAGCTCCTGACACCCACAGCCCATCTGACTAACTGGGAGGTTTTTATCTGGATTCAGCCAGTTCCTGATTGGCTTCAGGTGTCCCAATCAGGCTAGCTGTTTCTACTCCTTTCTAGAAGGTTCTTAATTGGCCTCAGGTATCTTGACTGGCCTGGAATGGCCTTTGTTTGGCTATTCAGGGAACAGGGACCTGCACATCCTGAGACTAATATACCTGCCTTCCAGCACTCTCCTGTATCCTCTGGTCTGACTCCGTCACACTATCTATCTGTTTATTTCAGCAAAATAACACCTTTTATTTACTTGCTGTAATACTACAACAAATGAATGAGTGAAGCCAATAAGTCACGGCTCAACATACAAACATTATCCTTGATAGATATTTTGCAAAGCACGATAAAACCTCATATGCACAACAGTAACCAGCATAGCTCAGAGTTTAATTAGATGTTGGCAGCGGAGTTCCCCCTCGAGTTTCCTGTCCCCTTCCTGTTATGGTCACTGACCTACTTTCCACTCTTTTGCTGAATGTGGTGCAAAAGTCTTCTAGAACCCCAAGGCCCTAACTCTCCTATGACGGTCCCTAGCCAATGACCTTTCCATGGAACAGTCTATGTCTACGTACAAAGCTACTCCCAGTCTGCCTTTCTCTGCACATTAGCTTTTCATGGTCCAGATTCCCAAGTGCCTCCTGCTGGCGAATTCCCACATTAACTGTGGCTGTGACTTTTTATGTCATCTGGGGAAGGGGACCAAAGAAATATGGGAGCCCTTAATATGATTATTAGAAACCAGAATGGTGATATTATTTCTGAACTTTGCATTACGTCGGTGCTCAAAGGTGCTGCCCAAGAAGAAGGGCCCCACTGTGTTGAGTGCTGGACATACACCTAGTGGGACATCGTAAGGCCCTGACCTTAGATTGTTCCTGATCCCTGCAAAGGAAGGGAACCGGCGAGTGGTGGTGAAGATAAGACCAGATCCCAGGCTGCTGCACATTAATACGTTGTACTTAGTTCTGAATAGGAGTATTGGGCCACGACTGAGAGTATGGAGGGGGCTCTTTGCTCCCAGAACCCCTTGAGAGGTCACGTGCTGCTCTAGTCAATAACAGTCTTCAGTGGACGTCACCTTTCTGAACGACTCCCCAGCCTCAGTCCATATCCCTCCCAGTCTCGGTGGTAGAGGACTGTGGTGCACTTCTGTATGCCAAGCAGCTCTGCCAGTAGCACGTCCCCTGATTCCATCTTGGATATTCTCCCCAGTCTGTCAGTGCCTCCAGCGAGCTTTCTTCTCTGCTGCCCGGGAGGCCCTTGGCCGTGTCTCTGAACAGACCTGGGGTCGGACCACTTGGGGCTCACTGTCCATTCCGCCTTTCACAACGGCGCTGCTGGGACCTGAGCAGAAAGATGACTCGAAACCCAGTGCTGACCAGGACGGACAGCATGAGAGGGAAGCGAGGAAATGGAATGACTCCATGGTGCACCGTATCTCACATGGTTCATGGGCTTCCTCTTCCTGCGGTCCTCTAGCCATTGCTCGCTGAGCTCTTTCCAAGGAGCCGAGGCAGCAACATTGATCATCTTCCCCCTGGCCTCAGCGGTTTCCCAGGGAGTGCGGCTCGGCCCCTGGAGCACTCTGAGAGTGAATGTCTCCCACGGGATGGCCTGCGTGGCACCGAGGCCTGGCGTGGCCGCTGTAGATCCTTCCAGGGTGCCCCTTAGGAAGTGTGCGGCAATGTACACGCTGGCGTTTTTCACACCAGTTCACTGATAGAAGAAACATTCTGGCCCACTAGCTAGAGGGCAGGAAATCGTCCAGAGCACGTTGGGTGGTGCACTTTCTCAGTTCCCAAGGGGCTTTCCTCACACAGACAAAATCACAGGCATTTCTTCGGCTTCCTGGCTGGACGGAAGTCCTGTCTACCCCGGCTTTGTTTGCTCTGATGTAGCTGCACCTCTGTGGAGATTTTTCAGGGTGAGCTGCACTGCTCCAAGCCTCATTTCACCGCAGTGCAGAGCGCCTACATTAGGAGCTGACACCAGCACAGTTACTCCTGAGCAAACCTTCCTTGTGTAGACAAGCGCTGGGCCTCACCCCTTGTGCTCAGGAGGGTCAGCCGAAGCCATGACAACTGTGTAGTAAGCTTTGAAGATTGTAAAACAAGCAAAGAAGGGAGGAATTTAGTGAGGAACATGAGATCTATCAGACTGTGGAACAGATGCTCCAGGGAAGTGATGGGAGCTCTATTGGTTGAGCCATTTAAAACTAAGCTAGTATATTGACTGTAGGGAACAATCCTACAGGGAAATGGTCTGGATGGTCAAATAGGTCTTCTCAATCTATGGCTTCTACAATTCTTCGAGCAATCCTTTTACATAGAACTAAAGCTTAGCTACCATGGTGATAGAATGACCTTAGCTAGATAGATTAGGCGGACAGGAATATTTCAAGTAACAGGAGTGATGGCCAAAACCCCATATATTTTGCAAATCTGCAACTACAGAATTTGTTACAGAACCCACCTCTTCTCACAGAATTATGCTCCAGTATTTAAGGTTTCATTTGAAATAAAGGACTTGGTAACCATCACAATGTGAAGGAAACCTTCAGCATCTGAATGGAATATGGCCAATGCTATTTTGTCTGCCATCAGAGTCTGCAGACTTCCTGAAACAAGAAGTCAGAGGAGTATGAACTTGCTCCATACTCTTCTGAAGGTGATTTTAACTCTGTTGAAAGGGCAATTCCAAACTGCCCCTTGAGTTGCTTTCCTGGACGCTGGAAAAGCCAGCTGTCCCTTGCACAGCTGCCAAACCTCCAGCATTCTCCCCATTTTTGTAGCTTCTGCAGTGATCTTTGGTGTTGTTAGTACAAAATTCTGCAGAATACTGGACCCTGAAACATGTAGAGCCAGTGTAAAAAAAATTGCATTTAAGAACTTAAGAAGGGCCGTACTGGATGGACAAAGGTCCATCCAGTCCAGTATCCTGTCTACTGACAGTGGCCAATGCCAGGTGCCCCGGAGTGAGTGAACCTAACAGGTTAAGATCAAGTGACCTCTCTCCTGCCATCCATCACCTGCCTCTGACAAACAGAGGCTAGGGACCCCATTCCTTACCCAGCCTGGCTAATAGCCATTAATGGACTTAACCTCCATGAATTTATCCAGTTCTCTTTTAAATCCCGTTATAGTCCTAGCCTTCACAGCCTCCTCAGGCAAGGAGTTCCACAGGTTGACTGTGCACTGTGTGAACAAGAACTTCCTTTTATTTGTTTTAAGCCTGCTGCCCACTAATTTCAATGGGTGGCCCCTAGTTCTTCTATTATGGGAACAAGTAAATAACTTTTCCTTATTCACTTTCTCCAAGCCACTCATAATTTTATATACCTCTCTCATATCCCCCTTAGTCTCCTCTTTTCCAAGATACAAAGTCCTAGCCTCTTTAATCTCTCCTCATATGGGACCCGTTCCAATCCTCTAATCATTTTAGTTGCTCTTCTCTGAACCTTTTCTAATGCCAGTATATCCTTTTTGAGATGAGGAGGCCACATTTGTACACAGTATTCAAGATGTGGGCGCACCATGGATTTGTATAAGGGCAATAAGATATTCTCTGTCTTATTCTCTATCCCTTTGTTAATGATTCCTAACATTCTGTTTGCTTTTTTGACTGCCGCTGCACACTGCGTGGACATCTTCAGAGAACTATCCACGATGACTACAAGATCTCTTTCCTGAATAGTTGTAGCTAAATTAGCCCCCATCATATTGTACATACAGTTGCAGTTATTTTTTCCAAAATGCATTACTTTACATTTATCCACATTAAATTTCATTTGCCATTTTTTTGTCTAATCACTTAGTTTTGTGAGATCTTTTTGAAGTTCTTCACAGTCTGTTTGGGTCTTAACTATTTTGAGCAGTTTAGTATCATCTGCAAACTTTGCCACCTCACTGTTTACCCCTTGCTCCAAATCATTGAGGAATAAGTTGAATAGGATTGGTCCTAGGACTGAAACCTGGGGAACACCACTAGTTACCCCTCTCCATTCAGAAAATTTACCATTTATTCCTACCCTTTGTTCCCTGTCTTTTAACCAGTTCTCAATCCATGAAAGGATCTTCCCTCTTATCCTATGGCAACTTAATTTACGTAAGAGCCTTTGGTGAGGAACCTTGTCAAAGGCTTTCTGGAAATCTAAGTACATTACGTCCACTGGATCCCCCTTGTCCACATGTTTGTTGACCCCTTCAAAGAACTCTAATAGATTAGTAAGACATGATTTCCCTTTACAGAAACCATGCTGACTTTTGCCCAACAATTTATGTTCTTCTATGTGCCTGACAATTTTATTCTTTACTATTGTTTCAACTAATTTGCCCAGTACGGACGTTAGACTTACTGGTCTGTAGTTGCCAGGATCACCTCTAGAGCCCTTTTTAAATATTGACGTTACATTAGCTATCTTCTAGTCATTGGGTACAGAAGCCGATTTAAAGGACAGGTTACAAACCTTAGTTAATAGTTCCGCAATTTCACATTTGAGTTCTTTCAGAACTCTTGGGTGAATGCCATCTGGTCCCGGTGACTTGTTACAGTTAAGTTTATCAATTAGTTCCAAGACCTCCTCTAGTGACACTTCAATCTGTGACAATTCCTCAGATTTGTCACCTACAAAAGACGGCTCAGGTTTGGGAATCTCCCTAACGTCCTCAGCCGTGAAGACCGAAGCAAAGAATTCATTTAGTTTCTCTGCAATGACTTTATCATCTTTAAGTGCTCCTTTAGTATCTCTATCATCCAGGGGCCCCACTGGTTGTTTAGCAGGCTTCCTGCTTCTGACGTATTTAAAGAACATTTTATTATTACCTTTTGAGTTTCCGGCTAGCTGTTCTTCAAATTTAATATCGATGCAATGGCACAGGGAATCCTGTTTTGAGTCTATTGTCCATTTTCATAGTTCATTCAATACAAACATCAGTGAATTGAAATGTATTGAAAGCCACAGCACAATTTCCTGCCTGCTGCACGCAAGCGCTGCAGAAATCATGGGGCCCTGCTGCAGAATTTCAGTCAACCTGATCTCAGAATGCATGGGGGCTTGGTCCTGGCTGATGGAACCCTTGGGAAATTGCAGAGAAATGGCATGTGCTAGCCATGCTAATGAATCACCACGGGGCCGTGGTATGAGGGTGCATCACAGCTTCTTTTGGTACTTTATTCTGATGGTTATTGTTTGGAAAACCTTTGAGAGGGAAGCAATTGGGCAGGACCTGGTTAGTCCTGCCTGGGAAACGAGGTGTTGCAGTGGGCTAGGAATTATCCAACTTGATGTCTGCCTCCATGCTGGGTATAACTATCCTGGTAAACATTCACTCCCCTTCTGTAGAGTTAAAGCAGGTCAGCTTTGGCTGCAGACAGGTCCCTATCGACGGTTAGGGTAAGGAAGGCAAGCGAAAGGGGCTGGAGAAAAGAAGGGGATGGAAATTAGGGACAAGGTGGAAGCCAAGATGGAACATGGGGGAGGGGTGAAGAGTGGTGACTGGGGCCAGAACTTGCTGAGGGCATTGGAAGACCGAAAAGGACTTCCACAGGGGGAGGTTGGGACAGGACAGGGCTCCCTTCCCCACCCCCACTGATCCTTCCCACACCCCTCACGAGCTCCTCAGCACCTGGTGAGCCACAGCTGGTTGGCTGTCCCACGCTAAGCTCGGTGCAGTCCCACTGAGTCTCTTGTGCAGTCAGGAGCGGCAGGCCGGACCCTGGTGTGCACAGAGGCCTGCGTTCTACCAGAGGAGAAGAGCTTTCATGATGATCCCCACTCAACACAGCCTGCTGCGCACTGGGACCATCAGTGAGCTGCGATTTGAACTTACACCCCTGCACCACTCGCTGCCTCCTGCCCCGAACCCCCACCGGGATCCCAGGGAGTGGAGGAGTTGGCTGAAAGAGCATGAGATTTAAAACCTCACAACTCTTGGGTGTCCGTCTCTTTGCATTCTGGGTTTTGAGCCTTCAAGGGTCACATTTTCCAGATTTTCTCTGCAACCACAAGGCCTAGAAATATACTTTTTTTAAAAAAGAAAGCTGAGAGATTGATATAATCACCTGACTCCAGGAGCTGGGACTTGAATTAAAACACCAGATACCATGAGGCTCCTGGCAAAGTGGTGAGAGCTGGCAGGATGCCCCCGAGGCTAGAGGCTGCTGTCTGTGCCTGCCGCTCAGTTGCTACCCGAGGCCACATGCTACACTTGCTCCTTGTGCAGAATCCCTGATGCCATTGCAGGAGATCCAGGAGGAATCGAAAGTAGTGCATGATCCTGGCTGTTCAGCTGTGGTCCATAGCCTCTCATCACAAAGGTTATTTAGCCTTTTCCACACAGTGGTTTGCTCCCCCCTAAACTAACAGTGATTTAAAAATGAGAAGTGACTGACCTCAGACAGCTGTGTGGAAGGGCCCTATTTACATTCCCTGATCCAGGAAGATTGGCTGAATGTCTGTAACACAGATCGCAAGAGCAACCCGCTTAGCCACCAGCATGGGGAATGGCCTCCCGTAAAGGGAAGTGTCTCTCTAAAGCTAGGTGCTTCTTCAGGCAGAATTCCAGCGCTGTCAAGGTCAAAGTCCCACCCTCTCTCATCCTGATCACGCCTCTCAAACACCATCACGTCTCTCTCCGGTCCATGTAAAACAGACCAGCTCCCTTGTATGATGCTCTGCCCTTGCCAGCCCCTCCTTCCACCGCAGTGCTGATGCTCCATCATGTTCAAGCTTCTGATCTTCTTCTTTCAAGTCCCTCACTGTTCTTTCCCTCCCGACTGTCTGCTCTGGCTTCACCGCTCTGCCTAGCCACTTCCATCACTTGCCAGCGTCTCACCTAGACGTCCGTGCGCCCTCTTATGCCTGGGATGCCCTCCCTGAGCCATCCTGTCAGGCGGCTCTCCTCTGGCCCTTCACATCTCCCCGTGGGGCCCAGGTGGAATTGATGCCTAGGGGGGCAGAGGCAGATGGGGAGCGTCAATGCAAATTCATAAATCTGAAGGTCAGAAGAGCTCTTGTGATCCTCTAGTCTGACCTCAAAACATGATACTGTTCCTGTGCAGATACTGGACTCTCACCTCTTCCCACACTCCCCAGGCACTGCTTGTCTCCCGTAGCTGAGAGCTCATCAGAGCCTTTTTATGTCTGCGCAGTGTCAGGAAAATGGTTTGTTCAGCACCTGCCCCCGTGGGCCCAGCCAGATCCCTGCTCCAGGGCACTGCTGCAATAGGAATGTGATGTTTAGCCGAGTCCTACAGACCTTCCACATCAGAAGTAGGGGACTGACATGTGGACCGACGATTGGCATGAGAGGGGACTTGGGAGAGCTGGGTGTCTCTGTCCCAGCTGTAAAATCAGGAGAAGAACAGCCCATTTCTTCTACCCCTTGCTGTCTTGACTCTAGACTGTAAACCGCCTGGGGGCAGGGGCTGGCTCTTCCTCACCGTGCAGGCCTAGAATTCTGTAGGAACGTCTGCGATATTTCAAAGATTTATGAACCACTAATATTGCTCTTCTCTGTGCTGTGCAATAAAACAGACAAGTCACGCGTAGCAGGCAAAGCAGTCAATCAGTGACAAGGCAATAAATGCTGCTGAGGTTCTGTGAATGATTATCATTTAAAAATAGAGAAACAACAAAAATAGACTGAAGCCGAGCATGAAGAACACACGGTGGATGTTTTCTGAGAAATGAAACTGCATTGTGTACAAGACTGAAGTCAACTTTCCACTTCTGCTTTCCTTCACATGCTTGTAAATGCTCTTCCTGAGTTTCAGGCTCTCTTCTGCCTTGGAGGTGATTTCTTTATCGATCTGTGGGCTTTATTTTTCAATGGTTTAAAGTCAGCTGAGATAGTCAAGAGCCATTTGTTCAATGGAAAACCCCCAAATCGTTTATTAAAATCTGCTGTTATCTAGTGCACCTCACTGTTGGCTCAGGAGTCTCTGGCAAAACTGTGTGTCTCCCCATATGAGCTCCATAAGTGATGTAAAAGTCTGAATTAGGACTACAGTGAATCAGCTGTAGACATCAGTCTGAGCACAAGAGCAGTTGCTGGTGGGAGCATGGTGTTAGATGATGTCCTGGGTGTTCCTGGATTTATGATCCCTGGTGGGGCACTGCGGTTAGGCCTGGAACCTGCAACAACGCGCTCTATAAGCATGAGCCTATATTGCCTGGACTAAAGGCCCAGCACTGTTAGCCATGGCCATATTTATCTAGAGTGGGGAAAGAGCTCTGCTCTGAGTGGGTGTGAGGAGCACTACAGCTCCCTCTGGCATTCAGAAAGAGAGAGTCCAGTCTCAAAATCATTAGGTTACCGTAGAATTCATGTTAAAAAAGGAGGGTTTCTGTGTATTCACCCTCTGGCTGTTAAGCCTTTAGGGGTCTCATTTCCAAGCTTTCCTCCGCAGCCACGAAGGGCAGAAATGTCTCTTATATTTCAAATGAAAGTTGAGGTCCTCACTTACTCCCCTGACTCCAGGAGCTGGGGCTTTAAGGAGCACATCAAAGGTTTTGAGACTTGTGATGAAGTCGTAGGAAGTGGCAACACTCTGCTACATTTCCCTTGCAAACCAGGCCCCATCTGTGCTTTGTGCTGCATGAGGTGGCTGTTCCCGACTGCAGATTGTGCAAGCTCTCTGCCCTGAGTTTCTGTTCCCCACAAGACCTCTCGCTCTTTCCTGAAGGTTTCCAGTTCCGCATGCGGGGGAGCCATTTTCTGCTTCTCCTACCTTGGCAGGAGCCAGGCCCGGGATCAGGCTGCACTGAGTTTCTACGGGCACAGTGGGGGGCCCTGGAGCTGGGCTGAGCAGAGAGCCTGAGCAGGAGGGGGCAGTGTCTTCACAGACTCCCCCTTTGCTGCCTCAGTGCTCCATCATAGCCTGGCGCCTTCCCTCTCTCTCTGACAGCCTGCTCCCTCCATACCCCCGCATCTCCGTCGGGTAGAGCTGGGGGGCAGCGCTGTCTGGGGTCAGGGCTGTGGGGGATGAGGCACTGGGTTGGGGGGAAGAGTTTTACTGGTGAATCCATTGGGCTAGCATGTGGGGAGTCATATGATTGTATAGGGCTAGGGGCTGAGGAGATCTGATGGGGGCAGGGGCATGAACGTCCCTCCCCACGAGCCTCTTTCACTCAATCCCCCTCTGCCCCAGATTCACCCGCCCAAGCCCTCTCTCAGCTCTGACTCCCGTGCATCCTTTGGAGCCATTTGGTGCTCACACATTAGCCGGATGTTTCTGCTAAAATGATCAGCAGCAGGGTTGTGACACCTCACTTGTCCTCTGTAGGTTCCAGAGTTAATGGCCAGGCTGAAATGAATGAGGGCACTTCCCACCTTGCTGCATTACAAACCCTGTGTGGACAGCACTGCAGCAGACAAAGTGAAAGCTTTGGTCCTGGAGCAACCAAGGCAGCATGGCTTAGTGGATAGCAAACCAGATTAGGACCCAGGAGACCTGCATTCTAGTTCTGGTTCTGCCACCACTGACCTGCGGGTTGAACTTGAGCTGTATACTTGTGCTGCTCTGTGCCTCAGTTTCGCCAGCAACACATGGCAATAATGATCCTGACCTTCTTTGTCAAGAACTTTGAGATCTATGAGTGAGAAGAGCTACGTGTTGTTATTATATCTAATGGCGAGGATCTTGATCCAATGCTCACTGCGCGGTAGCTCGATAGATACAGTTGTGACTATCAGGGTCAATTAAAAGAAAGCGCGTTAGTAAGCTGAAGAAATAGCTCCTGCTCTAGGTCTGGGCTGAGGACTCAGCTCAGAAGAGTGGGGAGAGTAGCGGGAGCTGGGCAGTGGAGAAAGGTCAGTGGATGGGGGAGGAAAGATGTCTAGCTACAAGCTGGAGCGGAGTTTGGAACCTAACTGAGGATTGTTGGGAGGCTGAGTGGCCTTCAAACGGACTTCACAGCTCTCTTGTTTCGGGGTTGTTTGACCTGCCTAGCAAAATTCATCAGAGAATAATTCTTCAGCCAGTGGATCCTTCATGAACAAGCCTTTGGGAGTGTTTGGAGGCAGATCCTCAGCTGCTGTCAATTGCCACCCTTCCATGCTGAGTTCACTGGAATGCTGATGGAAAACAATCGTCTTGCAAATGCTCATAGGAATTTGCGCTGGGATGTGGTTTTGTGCCAGAAATGTTTGCCAGGCCAACTTGACATCTTCCATTTCCCCATTCACCCAGTCAGGGAGTAGAAACAACACCATGTGATTCAGGTGACCAATTACACACTGGGAACAACTAAAAGCGAACCATCAAGGATATATTCACTGCTACAACTCCTCCTGGCCCCTCCAACAATGAACAATGCATGTGCTTAACTTGATTTGGTGCCAGAGGGACTACCTTTGTAGGCAAAGTTTAGCATGTGCTCCAGTCTTCACAGGATTGGGCCAAAATAAGTACATGGTGAACAATCTGAAGACTGAAAATTGTTCAAGCAAGGAAGAATTAATAGAAGTCTGAGTTGGCAGATAAGACACTGACAAAACAAAAGCAACATTTGGCAAATAAAATTAACTACAGAGACTAATACTGAAATGGTGAATCAAGATGAACTTACAAACTTTGTACTTGGCAAAACATCATAATTACTAAGGTCAGAGTCTTAGACCTGTCTTGTTTTGTTGCATTCTTTGAGATCTACAAACCCGCATGTTTAAAGATAACCAACCAGAGTAATTTAAGTTAGGAAAGTTTAAATCAGGTATGTCCTTACTGACAGGGACAGATATTTTCCATTGTCATGGAAAATCACTTCATAAGTGATCAGCCATTTTTGTGTTGTTCATAGAACATAAACGTTGAAAAAAAATGACGCAGTGGGAAATAAATGCCTTTTTTTCACCTAGTCACAATTCAGAAACAGGCCTATGGATTTTGCTTACACATTTGAGAAACATTCTTCTTAAGATAGTATATGACTTAGTATTCGGTAATAGCTATTTGCTATTTAGTATTAGCAAAAATTATGCATGCTATTTAGTTTTCCTGGACAACTGCATCCCTTTTCCCACCATATGTGCAATGCCATGGGAATAACATATGGCACCGTTTTACACATCTGTGTAAAATCCTGTCTATGGATGTTACTACAAGATTCTTTATTAAAAATTCTAGTGAATTGTAAGAAGTTTTTTTAAAACTCTGTTTTTGTGATGGAGGGGTTTCGGTTATGACTCCCTTGTTAAAGCTGAGTTTTGAAATGGGCTTAAAATGGGGCAAGTCCTGTTTTTCTTTACATCTAGCTGGTCTTCTAGTGTGAAACAGTGTTGATTTTTATTCCCCTCTCAATATTCTATACAATTTTTCTTTGATACCACTTCATAAACATTTAACAGGAAGTGTTCAAAATTGGGTTGTGTCTGAAATTTGTCCATGGCAGTCTGACATTTTCTGATCAACTGGTATCTTTAAAAAAAGCATTTTGTATTTACCCAGTGGTAGTAGGGTGACCAGAAGTCCTGATTTCATAGGGACAGTCCTGATATTTGGAGCTTTTTCTTATATAGGCACCTATTACCCCACCACCACCACCACCCACACACATACACACACGCACCCTTTGTCCTGATTTTTCACACTCGCTATCTGGTCACCCAATAGTAGAGAGAGTAATCTTGAAGAGATCTGGTGCAAAAGTTTTTTCTGTGTTTATAAATTAGAATTTAGGGTAGGTTTAAGCCATTATTTGTCATAACTGAAAGACTGTGTTCCAGTTGGTAGCTAATGGATAAAACTTGTTGCCAGATAAAATTTCTGTTGTACAAATACAAATTTTAGAAATTGAAATCAATCAATATTTAGTAGTGCTCTCAGACCTTACCAACAGAGGGCAGGGAATCTTTGCAGCATTCATTCAGCAGCATGTAAACACATCTTTGTAGAGACTACATGTCCATAATAGATTACAGATTTTAAAAAAGAACCTCTGCATTTTAAAGGGATCAAGGTTAAGTATGACTTTCCCCACTTTTAAGAGCATGGAAATGCAAGTTATGGGACATCTCTTCACCATGTCCTAATACCCACATGGCATATTTCCACTGCCGGTGACAGACTGCACTTCCACAAGGAACTTTCTTCTGTCTGATAAGGAAACATCCCATACACCACACACTGCTCTCCTCCACACTACGATACACAATCTCGGCTACATCAGGGTTGGCATACATGCACAGGTTAAGTGTGCAGTGTAGCAGATGTTTGTTAAGGAAGCATGAGGTTAATATCAAGATGTTTCATTCCTTTCTGAGGACACTTATTACTGCTGATCTTATCAATTCATTTCAGCCCATGACGGCAAAACTCAAAGATTGAACGCTCCACCTATTTATCATTTTCTGGGCCGGGGTGCGGGGGAAGGTCAAAAGCTGGTGTCTAAAGTATTTCTGAACATGGTGAACATCTCAGGCATTCACTCCCAAAAGATATGGGAGTGAGTGCCTGAGTTCCATCAGAATGTAGCTTAGTACATTAAATGCAAGGTATATGAATACTGTGCAGTACTCCAGCCTGGTGATTCAGGGTGCTGAGCCTTTCAGAAAGCTGCAAAAGAGAACAAGTGGAGATAAACTGGATTCTTTGTCTCAGCTTAACAATGACTGTTAGTTGCGTCCCATGGGCTTTGTGACAGTTCTCACATCTCATGCATTTACTGTAGGAAAAAATGTTGATGAAACTATTAGTGTTAGAGCAAAGGTATGAAAAATAATGAAAAGAAGGATGTCATTTCTGTTAGCACTTCGAAGAGCTGCATAACTGTCTGGTTAAGGTCTTTTACCCCATAATTAACATACCAAGGAGATCCGACTCCTCTCTCTGCCATCTGTTGATCTAGCTACAAAAATTGACTGGGAGCTTATGATAAGGTTTCCTCAATGATTTGACTTTGCTGCACTATGGGAAAGTACACAAGGAAGATAAATGCTGGAAGTTAAAACTACATTAGCCTTTCAAATAGGTCACAGATTCTCCCCTGTGCCAGAACCTTAATATCACATATGGATTGCTTCTGAAGGCTGTCAGAGATGGCAGCACAGCAAAGTAAACCTCATCATTTTGGGAACAGAAGGAGAGGGAAGCCCTTGGAGCTGGGGAAATTCACAGTGCCTTTCCTACTCCTGAATCAGGCATAGTGCTGTGACGATGGGGTGCTTTCAGCACCTTGTTTTGATTAACTAGTGCTCAGAAAGCAGGCTAAACCCAGTAGATTTATACAGCCCATGAGGTCACCCTGAAAAAATAATTCTTGGGCCCAAATGGCTTAACATTTAACATGCTTTAAAGGACCATATGGAATGAGTTACTGTCCAGAGTAAAACAAACACTTGTCGCTTACATCCAATGTTATTGTTAGAAATATTCCATTGTGTGATTTCTCAGCAGTGTAAAATGTCTGGCCAAATCACGGGATCATGCCATGGGTCACCAACATCCTGTGGTCTGCATCTATTATGATTAACTTGTACGTGTTGGCAATCTCATCAGACTAACAGCAAATCCAGCTGTTGAGTGTTGACTTGAGCTTGGAAGTACAAGGTCTTGGCTTTTAGGTTTGCTTTATGCCAAAGGGGTAACATCAGGAATTTCTAATGTCATTCTTGCCAAACCATGACACAAACAGCAAGCCTAGAAGTAGCCTCTGGCAGAAGATATGTCACTTTCTGTTTGTTTAATTGTTCAGAGGGAAGTATGGTCTCTTGGTATGGCTGGAAGATCAGAACATGGCTATCCCGCCCCAAAAAGATGGTGGCCAACACTGTCAAACCTCAGGGTTGAGTGACAGGTTCCTGTAACTATATTTAGGCACCTGTTTTCCAAACGCTCTGGGGCAGCCAGTGGCTCCTGGTGACTTAGTTCAGGATTGTGTGAGCTCAGCACTGCTAAAAATCAGGCCCCTTTGATTTAAGAGTCTAAATACGGAATGAAGAGCCTAATATGAGGCCCCCAAGCCTGGGCATTTCGGCCCATGTGTGTTTTAGAGGGGAAGTTACAACATTGCGAGCGCCTTTGCTCCTGGTAGCTGAGGTTGGGCTTTCAGCCTCATTCTGCTGCAGAGAGGCACTGCTGACCCGGGAGGACAGGCACAAGAAAGGCAAAGTCTCTCTGTTTGGCTCCTGTCCCCGAGCCTCTGAGCTCAGCAGCACCACTTCTGTGTGGATGGCAGCCGCTCCTCTTGACCCTGCTGGGGGCCTGTGCACGGGTACAGCATGGGAGGCCCAGGGACCTGCAGAATCTTCCACCCATATGCCCCAGGCCACAGGGCACCCGACGGGGGAGAAATGTGGAGCAGTGGAGATGGGGAGACCAAAGGCGAAGGGGAGGCGGCAGGGTGGGTGTGTCCGAGAACTTTCAAAGCCCTGAGAGTGGCTTGGGGCAGGGAGCCAGTGCCGGGACCGAGGCGTGGGACCGACGCAGGGCTAGTGGCCTTGTAGGGAGGTGGTGTGGCCTCCTGCTGACCTGCAGGGGGATAAGCCCAACCAGACACCAGAGTGGGCGGAGCTAGAGCACATCAAGCCCGCCCCCCAGAGGGTCAGGGGTCGGACAGGAAGTATAAGAGCTCCACCTCTGAGCTCACTTGGGCAGCAGCTGCTGGAGAGGACAGATGCTGTTGGCTCAGCTCCGCTGGTGAGACTCCAGCAACCTGCGGCAGTCCTGGAGACTGGCCTGGCCGACT
>ML677419.1:2106569-2286263 GCA_007922305.1 Dermatemys mawii | reverse complement strand
TTCGCGTGCCAGTGATACATGTTAACGTTTTTAGAAGGTCTCTTTCTGTAAGTCTATAATATAGAACTAAACTATTCTTGTATGTAAAGTAAATAATTTTTTGAAAATGTTTAAAAAGCTTCATTTAAAATTAAATTAAAATGCAGAGCTCCCCAGACTGGTGGCCAGGACCCGGGCAGTGTGAGTGCCACTGAGAATCAGCTCGCGTGCTGCCTTTGGCTTGCATGCCATAGGTTGCCTAACCTGGGTCTAGACCCTCAAGTAACCCTAGGGCCTAGACCCTCCCTGACAGGCATTCGTTCAACCAGTTCTGCAGCGATGGGGATTCCACAGCCTCCCTTGGAGCCAGTTCCAGAGCTTAGTGATGCTGAGAGTTAGAAAGGGTTTCCCAATGTCCAACCTTAGCCTCTCATGGTGCAGGTCTGGCCTTCTGCACTATGGGCCTTAAGTGCAGGCCTCAGGTCTGGCCTTCTGCGGTAGTAATTTATACTATAGCACAGTACATGTTTCCTCTTGCTCAATCGGTCCATCAGCCCTCACAGAGAGAGCGCTGATCATTCATCTCGTTCTAGCCAGTCCTTCAGCCACCCGCTGCACAGGCTGTCAGCAGCACTGAACGCCCCACAGCCTAGCGCACTGCAGCCTAGAACCCCCGAGCAATCCACCAGCCTCAGTCTCCCAAGGAGCCACATACAGATAGGTGCCACCACACCCAATGGTACACTCCGTTAATGTGGAAAAACTGAAATAGATATTCTAGAGCGTGAGACGTCTGCTCTACGTGCTCCAAACTATACTAGGGGAATACACAGATGATGGGACAACTTCCCTGAAACAAATAAATATCAGGTACTTCACTTTTATCTAAAGAAAGACCACCACATGCTTAGCACACACTGGGAATACACTTGGCACTAAACAGAACAGACGGCAAACGGCTCAGACTGTCATCTACGCCTTGCATCTCTTTTGGAATGCCAAGTGCCTTATTTACATCTAGATGTTACACATTGCAAAGCTGAGCTCTCCTACTTTGTTATTCTTTAGGGAAAACTGGCCGTGTGTAATTAAATAGTTCCAATCCCCTCCTCTCATCTCCCCAGCTTTTAGGGCTGTTGCACTTTAGCTAAAGTTAAGACAACTCTCTATAGTTGAAAAGGGCTGCCTAGCTCCTCTGTGCAGGCGACGGTACTTTCTTGGAGGCTGTGGAACCAATTTCCCCAAGAACTAAGCACCATAAATAAACCTGGAAAGAGGATGTACCAAGATCTCAACTGAGGAATGGATTTGTCCATAGAGATGTATCTGAATGTGTGCAAACTATTCTCTGGCTTTTGAACGGAAAAAGAGAACATGGTCAAACTCTCCCTCCAGGATTTAGGCTATAAATAGTTTATTTGTCTGAAGGGGAAGGGGAAGACTTGGGGTTGCTTCAAACCAGCCTCAGTTTGTCAGAGTCTCTTGCAATGGTTTCCCACTGTTGTGTGTTTGTTTAAAGGATGTAGTCGCGGAGACTGCCCTGATGTCATCATCTCAGGCTAGTTCTCTGGCCTGCGTTACGCAGGAGGTCAGATTAGAGGACCACAGTGGTCCCTTCCGACCCTGGAAGCTGTGAATCAATCACGTATCTTCCCCCTTCCACAAGAGACTGTGCAGTTTGCAGGAGCAAAGGGACCAGCTCCGTACGGCTAATGTAAGCACATCTTCACCCATGTATAAACAGTGGGTGCGATTGTCAGACGAACCTTGGTGAGTTAGGTGCACAAGTCCTATTGAGAGCGCTCCTAACTCATATAGGCACGTAGCTGAGTGGAGGCGTTCGAGCCATGCAGGCCAAGGTTTTCAAAAGAGACAAATAATACTTGGTGCTCCACTGATTGTCAGAGCTGGGCTGAGCCCCTACCTGTGAAAATCAGGCCCTGCAATATGGGGCTCACCCACCAAAGCTGATGGGGTTAAGGTGGCTAGATGTGCCAATTAACCACCCGGGCGGCACCTGGAGGGGAGCCAGGGCTCCATAATCTTGAATTAAGGTGAAGCTCACCTGGGCAAACACAGGTGGGGCTTCTATAAAGTCAAGGAGCTGAGACCGGAAGTAGGTAATGGGGGGAAGCAGTCTGCACTCGCTTCCTGAGAGGAGGGAGCTGGGCTGGAAGTTCCCAGCTCTGGCAAGAAGCCAAAGCGGGAAGGAGCCCTGGGGAGTGGGAAAGCTGGCGGATCGAAGGAGGGAGGAGGACAGAGCCCAGGCAGATAGTAACCAGGTCTGGGAGTGAGTAGAGCCCAGTTGTGGAGTGCGGGGTCCCTGAGCTGGAACCCGGAGAAGAGGGCAGGACGGGGTGCCTCTGCCAGCCACCGGGGACGTGGACTGCTTTGGACATAGGGTTGCCAGGACCGGCAGAGGGACAGCTTGTCCTGAGAGCCACAGAGTGAGCAGCTGAGTCACAAAGACGACGAGGAGCCTGGCTGGTGAGACTGAGACGATGGGCAGGGCGACCATAACGAGGGGTGTCTGACCAGCAATGAGCTACACTCCGGCTGAAGCCCACGCCAACATGAGCAGTGAACCCCGCAACCCTTTAAGGCCTCTCAGCCAAACCCTGCGGCACCCAAAGTCACACGTCAGATCCTGGCCACTAGGCCTTAGCTGACTTCTTTGTTGCTGTTTCTATTCTGTTAGGGTCTGGCACAGCCAGTGGTGCTCTCGGTAGCTCTCTGCCAGTGCTGTGCAAATGCACTGGGAGGGGACAGTCCCTGCTCCAGAGAGCCGACAAATTCAACAGGCAGACAGGAGGGCGGTGGGGAAGAGACCAAGAAGGGGAAGTGATTTGCCCAAGGTCACTCCACAGGTCAGTGTGAAAGCCAAGTTCTGCTGCCTCCGGTCTGGTGTTCTATCCACTAGGCTGCACTGCCTCGTGGTGCACTAAAGTAGCACTCACTGGCACAGGCAGCCTTCCCAAGCCACCCTCAAGAGCTCAGCCACCACTGGCGTCTGTGAACCTGTTTGTGCCATTTCATGCCCTCCTGCGATGAGCCGCTGACAGGCACTGCCAGGAAAGCATGCTAAGTTCTGGCTGAAGCTGGGCAAAACTGCTGTCATTGAAACCCATTTCTGTTTTTTATTCCACCTATCTTGATTTCTGTTCGGTTCTCCCCTGGAGCAGGATTTGAACCCATTGAAGCAAAGGTGAGTTTAGAATTAAGCTGGGGATTATAACTGCAGTCTGCCCGGGGTTTACAAGGGACTGACCAAGGCTTGTTTGCCTTCTGTGTAATATGTGTCCTGTGGGCATGAGGTTCATTACGACTCGGAACTGCAAACACAGTATGACTATCCATGTAGCTCAGACAGAAGTCGTGGGCTTGCTGCAAGAACCAGTGGCCTGTGTTATGCGGGTAGTGGGATGCGATGCTCAGAGCAATCCTTTCTGGCCTGGAAATCTATGGGAGAGACTAGTTTTGCTCACTGTTTCAGCAACAAACATGATCCCAGATTATTTTGTGCAAATCTCTGCTGGCTCAATTTCACTTTTCAGAGCCAATGCAAGTGGTGCCTGGCATGAGTTTGGGTTTCCAACTAGCGACAAAGAGTCTTGTAGCACCTTGTAGACTAACAGATCTTAGGGATCATAAGCTTTCGTGGGCTAAGATCCACTTCATCGGATGAATGTTGTGGAAATCTCCACAGGCAGGTATGAATAGCAGGCAAGAAAGCAAGGTAAATTCAATCAGGGGGGTGATTCAATCAAGGTAAATTCACACACACACCCCGATTGAATTTACCTTGCTTTCTTGCCTGCTATTCATACCTGCCTCTGGAGATTTCCACAACATTCATCTGATGAAGTGGGTCTTAGCCCACGAAATCTCATGAACCCTAAAATCTGTTAGTCTATAAGGTGCTACAAGACTCTTTGTCGCTTTTGAAGATCCAGACTAACATGGCTATCCCTCTGATACTGGTTTCCAACTAGACGTTCAAGACCTTTAGTCTCCTAATTTAGCAGGATCACAGATGCCTCTTCATTGTCACCTATCTGTGTCTTTATCTATAGTTCTAAAAAACTTCACCATGGAACAGTTTAGATTGCTACTAGATTCAAAACAAGGAGATGGAACAATTAAGCCACCAAACAGTACCTATGCAGTGCTCCTTTCCCAAGCACATCCCTTTCCAAACAATTTCCTCCCAGTGCTTAGTTGTGGATCTTTAGTGTAGTGCTTTGTTGTGTTGCAATGAGGCAGTTTGCTAAAGGGAGCAATAGAAGAGTCCTATCCCTAGAGAACCAGGGAAAGCTGCAGCCACTGAGGGAAAAGGATTTTATCCATCAGCAGCTGCACGTAAAACCTTTTGTTAAAGGATAAAATCTGGCAGAAAAGTGTAGGCACAGACTGCAATGGTTTTAAATGTACAATGGCGAATAGACCTCCATTTTTGGTGAATAATAGCTAAAAATGATCCTCCAGCCAAACATATTTCTATTAAATTACCCATTGCTTTAAATCTCCTCAAGATTAATCTCTCCACCAACTCTTCTGGAGATTTTTTTAAAAAAATCAGTGAACAAAAAAGTCTTGGACTGCCACGGTCACATTTCATCCACAGCCAATTTCAAATACTTCCTATTAAATACGTGAAAAGAAACAAACAAAAAAACCAGCACAGAACATTCAGAAGGAATGAAAACCTAGACTATGTGAAATTTCACATTGAAAGGTCAGTGAGATGGAGTGAAAAAGCAGGAATTTATGCTCTCTATTAACCCCTTTTCAGAACACAAGCTTAACTATGGAGTCACAAACAAATGTGTCCACATATATATATATAGTACAGGTTAGGATGATGATGATAACATTCAAGGAAAAATAACAATTCTGCTTGTACAAAAATATTCAAGATATTAGGTTGTAATGACTGATATTTCCCCTTATCTCTCAGTGCAACCTTGGGATATATTGTTTTCAGTAATGTTCATTACATTATTTTCAGTTCCTTTCATATCACTTTATTTACGATGACTAATTGTTTTTCCAATCTATTAGCCACCTGAAAAAAAATGCTGCTTTACTTATTTGTAACAGGAGTCTGAACCCTCATTATAACATCCAAACTGACCCAGAACCCCTGTTTTTTAGCCTTATGACAATAACATGATTTAATCATAAGATGCAAAATAAACAAGATTTTAGACTAAGGATGCAAAACACTTTTTACATCCAGTTTAAACAAATGCTTTCTCTCTATAGAACACATTAATTTATGACAAAGGTTCATATCTGCTTTTTGGCAATGCACAGGCTATTCTACTAACGTAATTTAATGTTAAATAGATACTGGTTTAAAGGAAAATCATTTCTACAGAGCTTTATGCTCCTGAAATATTCACTTCAAGAGAAAGGTTGAAACAATAATGGATCCAGCTGTTTTTTGGAGGTTGATTTTCATGGTTAAAGCCATACGAAAATCTTTGCACAGGATGTAATCAGCTTCATATTTACAGAGACACATTGAGAAATTGCCTTCAAGTGCCAATAAACACAAATCGTTTACAAATCAGCTCTTCCTAATGTCCACTCAGCTCAACCCACACCATTCAATGAGATGCATTTCTCAAAATGAAAGTAGGACATTCAAAAGCATAGAAAAAAAGCACACTATTTTTATATATTTGATACATAGATACAGAAAAGAGGCAGACACCCAAAAATAAAACACACTCTCGAAGCACTGTCATGCTGAGGGTTTAACATCAGTCAATTCATAAAGCCCAAATAGCAGATGATCAGTGATTAAAATGCTAATTTTGCAACATTTCTCTTTCGGTCAGTCAAAGTTTCTGTTTCTCTAGCTACAACCCTGTTCAACTCCATGCCTCTCCTTCCGAGATCCAAACCAAAATCTCTCTTCAGAAACCCCATAGCTCCAGGCGCACGGCTTTCCTTAGATCAGGGAAACCCAATGTCTAAGCTGTATATTCACAGAAAACACTTGCATTGCTTTTCACTTACCGCTGTCAAGTCTCAGGAGCTGTGTGTAAGGCTGAATGGAAAAAGGACCCTGTACGATAGTGTCTCTAAATTTACCCGAAAGAAAGGAGCTTGTTCTTTAAGTGTCTCTAAACATGGTTTGCATAGCTGGATCTCAGCTTATCTGTGCTTTTCTGCTTTTGCTTCCATACATGGATCTGTTCCCAACAGTAACTCCAAGCTGTCGAAAAGAAGCTATCTGGCAGCTTTCGGCTTCATCCAACACAAATGATAAAAAAAAACAAAAACCTTTCTGCCTGGTATTTTTACATCCCCACCCCCTGCCACAATGTCTTTTTCAAATTAACCTGAAGATTACATATTTCCTTTCCAGTGCATGCTGAACAAATCATTGCAGACTAGTATATGCAACCATTAAAAAAATTGAAGCTTGGGTTTATAGTGTACTAAAAATGGCTTCAATCTCATGCAAATCTTGACTGTTTGCCCACAACTTCTCAAAATATTTGCACAGTAATTGTTAGAATGAGGTAAATACACATGACAAAGACAGACACTTTTATTTTTTAATTTTAGGGTTCACGTCTCTTTATTTCCAAGAATATTTTTCAATTTCCTTACAGGTCAGGGGTTTGTATGTTTGTGCCTTGGACGGATTTCAACCTAATATACATCACGCTGGTTGCAGCAGAATGTTAAGAGTCACATATTTGAGGAGAGACAGAAGAAATGCACAGGAGCAATGTGACAGACAGCTCCCAGATTAGTAACAGGAGCAGCAGTTAGTGCTCCGCTTGATACTACAGTAGCCACACTGGGACATAGAAATGCCTCAAACCTTGAAAAATGGAAACCACGGTTTGGGAAAGTCCCAGCACATTCATCTATAAATAAATGAGGGAGGGAGGGAGGGAATTCTCCTCGTTAGCCACCCCCTTGTCGGCTCGCACTGGGAGGGGCTGACCCAGCCCTATGTCAATATGATGTTCTAGTTGCAGAGCTCAAAATCCAGGGCCGGGAAGTGAGACATCTAAGGTAAAGCATATACCCTTAATTCTGCCCCCTTGTGGCTGTGCATCCCTATAGCGTTCACAAGTGAACGTAAAGCAAAACATCTGTGTGTCTGAGACCCCCTAAGGAAGGGGCCAGGACAGACCAGGCCACATGGTGACAAGACACTGTGCCATATCCTGCCTCAGCATAGAGGGATGGGACAGGACCTCCTCCAGTCCCCCCGCGTCCTGCTGCTCTAGGGTTCTATGCTGCATTGCCAGCTCTTGCCATGTTCTCACAGGGACGGTTCTTCTCCCCTCCCCCAGTGAGCAATGGGGACAGGACAGTTCCTCTGCTTCTACCCCCTCCCTTCTGAAGTACCTGCCTGGACAGGGGCAGAGGGGTGAATAGCCCTGCAGCTGCCCCCCAGCCTGGAAGGGATGAGAGGACGGCAGTCCCCCCATCCCTGAGGTGGAGGGTGGGGAGCGAAGAACCTCAGGAGGGGCAGAGGTAGGGATGGGTTGGGACAGGATTGATTTGGAGGCAGGATTAAGTGCTAGGCAGGGGCTGGGCAGACGTGGAGTGAGAACTCCCGCAAAATCCTCCTACCCAGTACATGGAGGAGCATTAGCAGCACTGATCCTTCCCAACAGACTGGGGCCCATACTGAGGGGGACAGACATTTATAAAAGTACACACCTGAGGGTGAAGAGAACTAACCGTAGAAATAAGGCCCTGACCCAGCAAAGCACTTAAGCCCCTGCTTAACTTTAACCACATAAATAATAAATTGACTCCCAGGGGGCTATTCATAGGTTTAGAGTTAAGTGCTTTGCTAGACAGTCCATAGAGATACTTGACCTAGCTCCATAATAGCTCAGTGTAAAGGAAGAAAGCAAGATGTGGCAGCTAGACATGGAAAAAAATTGCCTGATACTGCGCTTTCTGAGAATGAGTATATGATCGTGCCCTTAGAAATTGTAGTGTAAAGCATCCATGCACAAGGGGCAGAGTTAGGGTTAAGCAGCCAACCTTAGCACTGGCCTTTCCAAACTTCTGAGTGCTGTGTTAACATTCTTGTAACTTGGGTCTTAGTACAGAATGAGTAAAAATGTTGTCATGTTTTCCATGGATCACCCTTCCATTTGTCACATCCCAGAAATTCGCTGGGAGTGGTGAAGAGGGAGTCAAAGCTTGCAGGTCATAAGGAATCTGGAGTTTTCGCAGGCAAATGAAAAAGACAATGTGTCACTCATGGAGGATTTAATAAAAAATAAACCGAGCAAATCACAGCAATGCGTGAAAGGGAAAAGGAAAGTGGCATTTCCCTTTGTCTTCTTTCTCAGTTTCTGTTAGCTCCTAAACCTAGTGGCAGAACAGAGGTCAAAACCCCTGATGCTCCCGCCTGTGACTGCCCCTCCATGATGGCACGAATGAAGCCCCATCTTGGCTTCAGTGTTTTGTCCAGACGAAGGTGGCAGACCTAGGGCATGAAGCCTGGCCTACTGTTAATGACTTAGCGCCAACACTGGCAGATCATCAGCAATAATGGTTATAATCCAGGGTGCAGTTGTACCACCCTTCGCTGTCCTGCGTCCTCTGCTATGAATTCATTGAATGAGACACTTTTGACCTTGAGCCACTGTGGCAGACTCAGAACCAGAATAATGATCATTAATAGGAGGAGAACTCACTGAAGACAATAGTTAAGTCGAGAGCTTAAATTCAGCTGGAACTGCGTGGAGCAGAGCTCCAGTAAATATTTTCAAACCCCGTGGAGGGGTCATAGCACGGTGGGTGGGGGATCTCCAGGAAATACTCTATGCCCTGGCTCAGACCAAGTAACGTGGTTTCCCCAAGGGCACTTGTAAGAGGATGTTTACTTCTCTCCCTGTTCATGTGTTAACCACATTCTCACGGACTGACCTCACTGGCAGTGTAACTGGCCTAGGATCAGAGATCAGATCCTCAGCAGGTGTAAGCTGAAGAGGCTGTGTTGAAGTCAACAGAATGACACCACTTTACACTGATTCAGAATCCGGCCCTAGATCTTCTTTTTACCAATGTTTTATCTACATCTCTTGTCCTTCCTCCCCTTTCCCAGAGCTCCCTCTGACTCTCCTGCTGGCTCCGCTGTCCCAGCGAGGGGGAGGCATGACAGACATCAGTACAACAGAACAGAGCAGCGCTCTCTCTTCCAGTCTAAACAGCGCCCTTTCGGTGCTCGCTGTCCAAACACAGGCATCACAGGCAGCTGCTGCAGGGTGCCACAGGTGGCATGAGGGCTGCTGGCGCCAAGAACAAGCATGCTGCCCGTCCTGCCACTGGCTTTGTCTCTCTCAAGTCCCGAGACCAACTTGGCTATAACAACACTGCAAACAAGCTTCAGCAGGTCAGGCCCCTGTTTCAACAGCTATGAACTAGAGCTTCCCTGCCGGGGCCTGGTTCCCAGTCCTGTCTCCCTGCACAGGGACAATGTGATTATGGCAGCTGTGGGGTAACAGGTAGCTGTAACGTGCCAGGCTGACATTACCACCTCATTCTGCATTTCCCCTGCAACGGGCAGGAGGCTCAGAATAGGCCCGATCCCTAGCTTCCCTCCACAGAGATGGGCCCTTTTGCCCCAGCCGGGGCAGGCCTGCAGGCTCTTGGTGAAGACCCAGTTCTTTGTCTGAACGCAGGCACTGTGTCTTCTCTTGGATAGTCACATTTAAGGAAACCCTCTGCTAGGCCGGACAGCTGGGGAGGTGTCTGCTGATGGGATGAGGAGCATTCCAGCCGGATTCTTTGATTCCAAGGCTCTCCTCCCTGTGCCTAGAGAAAGGCAACTGGCCCCACTGCTAGGACCTCTTATTTCAAGACACCATCAACCCTTTGCACCCTTCAACTCATGTCACTCCAGCTTTGAGTTGCTCCTTCGCTAGTCCCCTTCCCTGGGTTTCCAGTGCTCCCCCAGCTCTCTGACTTGTTGGTCGGTGCCTCCTTTCTCGTGTGTAAAACAGATGGCAAAGCTGCTCACTCTCCACACTGTGAATATCATGCAATGCACATTTCACAATCTGTTTAAATAGAGACAGTTGCTTGCCAGGCAATCCCGTCGTTGTTCTACTCAGAGCAAAAGTGAACGCATATGTCAGCATTTGCCGCTGTTTTCCAAGGACTACGCTGTGGTGGTAGTTTTGCATTTATTTGGATATTTGAGCTCCACTCCAAGATGAATGTTTGCTGGAGGTAAAATGTGTACAGCCAGATCCCCAGCTGTTGTAATGCAGCTTACCTACCTGGAGTTCGATGACAGTAGGACCATTTATACTAGCTGAGAACCTGGACAGCCAGGAGAAAGTGAACTCAGGATTCTGGTTCTATTATTTTTTTCTCCCAGAGCATAGAGGCCTGGTCCGCACTAGGAATTTACTTCAGTATAGCTCCATCTCTCAGTGGTCTGGAAAATTCACCCTGCTGCAAAACACAGCTATTATAGTTAGACCAGTGCTAGGCTGATGGAAGAGTTCTTCTCTCGACTCAGCTGCCGCCTCCCGTGAAGGTGGATTACCTGGGGGCAGCAGTGTCCTCACTACACCAGTGCAATGTTTTAAGTGGAGATGTACCATGAGTAGAAGGCTGAACTTCTAGAGCATTGTAACGGGGTTGGCACTCACCTCTGTGTTCTTTAGATCTGTTGACCCCTTCTGGTGGTTCTCAGGTAAGTTGGTCACTGACCCAGTGCTCCAGCCAAGTCACACTGTCCGCCTGTTAACCAGCACAAACCCCTTCTAGGGCATATGGTCCACCGGGGCCTAGCTCAGAACCCATCTGATGGTGTCTCTCTCTAGACCTCTTTGGGCTTTGGTCTTCAAGTAGTCCAGCCCTGGTATGGGGCTGTAACCCCAGGGCTTCCTCCCTGGAGACATTATCATCCTTTTCCCCAGGCTCAGTCCCTACTCAGTCCTAGCAAACAGTCAGGCACTCCCCTGGTCCCTGCTAGCAAACCATCTGTGGTCTTTCTGCTCTTCCGGGCTGCCAGGCCTGCAATCCTTTCTTCTTCTGCTCCAAACAGCAACTGACTACTGCTCTGCTCTGCAGCTCCTTTTATATGGCCCTCCTGGGCCCTGATTGGCTGCTTCCCCTGCAACCACTCTAGCCTGCTTGGAGGACCTCTCCACTGCTCCTTTCCTGGGATGGGTGTGGCAGAACCCTGAGGCCTTCAGCAGGCACTGAACAAGGATTCAGGACACCTGAGTTCTATTCCTAACTTGGCTGTTAGCTTGATGGGTGACCTTCGATAAGTCACTTTTGTTTTGTTTTGTTTTGCCTCTCACCATTTGCCTGCCTTGGCTGTTTAGGTTGTATGGGGCTGTACTGTCTTTTGCGATGTGTATGCACGGCAGCTAGCACAATGAGGCTTGATTCTGGTTGTGGATTCTAGATTCCACCATAAAACAAATAAGGATAAAATATTTACCATTATTATGCAACTAAATTAAAATATAGTTTGTCCATGGCTCTGCTAAATTCGGTGAGAGATCCAGCTGTTCTTTCTCGTGTTAAATGTTGTAATGCTTGTGATTTATTAAACCCTTTGTGCTTTGAGTTAGCAAATATGTCTCATACCGAGTTGGTGTCCCACTCATAAAAAGGATTGAGGCAGACAAAAAAGAGGCAGTTCCTTTCTTGTGACTATTTGTTTCACATGGGCATAAATCACTGCCTCTCCAGGTCCAAACTAATAAAGGAGTGTTAATTAGGTTTAATGCGATTAGAGTGCTTAGATTCATTAGCAACGGTATCACCGAGCACACAGGCTACTGTATATCTGCGACATGGAAGAGGTTCTTCCAAAATGATAGATGCTCATTTCTGAGAGATACTCTGTCAGAATTGATATCCCATGGCACCTGTATGTAGTTCTCTTCATCTCTAACATTCCTACCATGCGCTGGAACTTTCTATGATCACTGAAAGCCAACCAGCTTTAGGGTGAATGATGCAATGGGCTCTGGAAGGCTTTGTCTTTGGGGTCTTCTCCATTCATAGAACTAGAGGTCGAAACTCTGGATCCCAACATCTCAGAACTTTGGAGAAGTTCAGAATTTTGGAAGAAGCTGCGACTTCTATCCACGCACCCCAATTCCTGGAGAGTGAATATCCCTACTGACAGCAGCATTTCTTCGGAACATGTTTACACCTATGCTAATGTGGATAACCTCCCGCCCCCCTTTCTCTCTAACGCACAGGGCCTGCACAATGCTAGGCTCTGTACCTCACACATGTTCATTCCCTGATGACGTTCAGAAGCATTTGTAGATCATCTTCTGCTAGTCACAGGATGACTCCTTGAAACAGCAGGATAAAAGCGGGATTCTGTGTCTGCGTGAATGTTGGCTGAGTCTGGAGTGCATGAACCAGTCACTGCAGAGAAGGCACTTGACACAACCATCAGCTTGGACGAGGCACCCTTCATCTTGGAGGACTGCACTGCCGTAAGAGGCACAGACGGTATTTGGTGAGCCCAAGACGCAATGCTGCAACAGAGTTCCAACAACTTCCCTCTCTGGTTGTGCCTGCAGTCTTCCCTGTCCCATTCACACTGAGAGCTCTCTGGCATCTTCTCCTTGTCTGTCTGCGCCTTGGGGTTCTTACTCCTCCCTCAGCAAGGCATTCCCCCCTCAGCCCGGATGGGCACTCGGAGACCCACCCTGCTCCTGCATGCACAGGCGAAGGGTACACCTCTGAGCTTACAGGCGGATAGAGAAGGTCTATCTGCGGATTGGAACCCTGCAGCCACTGGGACAAGGGATAGCCCCGGACTGCCAGGCATTAACAATTGGTGCATTTCAATATTTAAAGAGCTTGATCAGATAACTGAAGTAACATGATCACTGTTTAAATTATTTGTAGCATTTATGATGTAGCTAGTCCACTCAAGGTGAATTAAATTGTGGTTAGGATACATGTAGGGTCAATATAGTGTCTTTAATTTGTTTAAAACGTCCCAGTGATTACACATACTCTACACCTCCCTCTATTTCTACCCTTCCCACTCCCGGTATCCTGCTGTCGGTGGACTGGATCTGCAGCTGCTGTAAATGAGCAAAATGCCATGGCCATCAATGCCGTTTCTAAAGCTGGCTTCACCCTTTCAATGAAAAGATTTCTCAGTAAACAAAGGGTTTGTTGAATATTATTATTATTACAGAAAAATCGTTGTCAATTAAAATAACTGGGTCACCAACACAAGCCTAAAAACTGCAACTAAAAGTCATTTTTTAAAAAAATTATTTTTGTTTCCAAAAAATGGAATGTGTTTTTTGAAGAAAAATCTGAACTGATTCTCAGGGAAAATCATTTTATTCCCTGGCTAGCTTGAGTAGCGACATCACTTTACACCTGCTGCAGACCTTGCCCAATATCTATAACACACAGCACACTTGCTTGCCAGGTGTGAGGTATGTTTCTTCACACAGGTCAGCCGTATACAAAGACTTCTGTTACAAATGGTTTGTGCTACAGTTGTCCCATGGAATTGTGGGTTGTCGATGTCATGCAGGGCTGCTACTAGCAAGTCCAGCTTCTCTACTCAGAGCCCGGTTGTTGCAACAATCCACCACCTTTGCTCTAGCTGCCTGCATTCACACCGCCCAGGGTAGATTTGTTCACACCACGGGTATGTAAGAACTGGAGATCATTTCTTTTACCTTTCTGAAGGCAATTTCTTGATTTGCCCCTGTGGTGGGATTTGCGTCTTGTCTACCCCTGGAGTGTGGGAGGACGAGCGGTAACCGCACCTCTCTACGCCTCCCTCTATTTCTACCCTTCCCACCCCTGGGAGCCAGCTCCGGGTGGCCCAACGGCCAGAGTCTGGGTGATAACCCCTCAGAAAGGGGCAAACGCGGCCTAGTGGCCGACGTCCAAACTGCCTCTTTTGGAGACGACACAGGGATCCCGTAACTGGGGCCAGTGGCGGGGTGGTTCACCCCGGGGTCAGCGGGGACTCCTACCGCAATACACTGACCTCAATATGGTGGGAGGTACCACTCCCTTCCCGTCCCTGGGTCACCTCCTCCCAGCTGTCCAGTAGCAGTTGTCCATACAGCTCCAAGTTCTCCAGGTTCCCCAACTCGAGGTGCTTCCCAGGTTCTGGTGCTACCAGCCTTCAGGCCCAGTTTCTGCCTCTTCAGCTCTCCTGGGTAGGGGCTGTAGCGGCTCTTGGGCTAGAGTCTCAGCCGAGCATCCTTCCTCTCTGGCAACCAGCCCCAACTGAGCAGTTCTGGAGGCCTTTATACCTGGCTTCCAGTTGGAGCACGCCCAGCAATGCCTCAGGGGTGGGGCTTCCTCTGCAAGGAGGGAAGGGTTAACCCGCTCGGTACTAGTACGGGACCGATCCGCCCCATCACAGGCCCACATAGCCATGATACGTTGCACTTGAATCACTCGTTCTGTGGTTTTGTCACTGTAGAAAGGTCTTATAGCTCTCCACCAAGGTAACTTATTATCCCTACTACGTGTCTTAGTTCTGGTGAGTTAGTTGGTGCATTCAGTTCTCAAATTGTTCTTTCTAGGGGCTTGCCCCAGCCTTCCTCATGGCACACCTGGCACTGCTTAGGAGGGCGCATGCATGCTGGTTCATTTCAGGATTGTGTATTGTGGGACCGGGTGTCTCCACTGGCTGCACTGTCTGCACCTTGGACAGACACACGTGCACTAGCTCCGCTCATGCTAGTGCCTAAGGATCGCAGTGCAACTGTGCCCACATGAGCCAGGCCCCCAACTATAATCCCACCTCACCCCTGAGGTACATACTAAAGTGTCTAGCCCGAGTCACCACCTGTACCACCATGGCCACCCTGCCAGTTTTAGGTGCAACTTGGGCACAGCTAGCAAGTGTACATTTAATCAAGCTGGAAAGGCCACCCCCAGCTGCGCGGTAGACCTGCTTCTAAAGTGCAGCTTTGTATCAGCTAAATGAAAACAGCTGTGGTGAAAAATGCATACAATTAACACGCTGCATATCATCACAAACCCTCATAGCTCTGAGATGTGTACATGGGAAAATGCTGAGGTTTTTAAATTTGACCAACTCTGACCTAGAGAGACCTGATGAAATGGCAGGACACGTGATGTGAGACTGGAATTGCTTTTCTTATTCCTACAAATTGCGGCTCTGTGCAATATCTATAGGAGATTTGGGTTAGACATATCGCTTGTCGATTGCACGGCTGTGATGATCACTCTTCTGTCAGAAAGGATTTCTTGGGCCCTTTGTCAGCACCTGACACTGCAAATTCCTTTAGGCAAGGAATATTATTAATTCAAAGTTTCTTTGCTACACCTTCTGTGATTCCCTTAAAGCTGGGTGCTTCTCTAGGGGACCTGATTCTTTTGTCACTTCCACTGGCGTAAATCAGGAACTACTCCACTGATGGAGAATTGGGTTCATAGAGTATTAGCTGAAAGCAGGCATCTGCAGTCCTGGGTACTGAGGGGTTTAACCCGCTAGTGGTTAGGAAGGGGAAATTTTGATACCAAGAGTTGCATTTGAACTGAATATTGGTGCAGCTAACTCGATGTATCATGGGGGCTTGGGAAAGGCTGCAAAGCAATTTTTGACCATCTTTCTCCGAAATGTTTTCATTTCTGTTCATCAGCTTGTAGGCCTAATAACATTAATCAGCGCTTCCGTGGAAACAGTGCTTTGTAGATGAACATTGTAATCAAGATGAAGAGAAGCTGATGACTATTCCTAAAATTAAAGAGTCTAAATACAGCACAATTGCTTTTGTGGGGAAAATGTGTTTTTATCCTTAGCTGCCACTCCATACCAAGGTGGCGGTGTGCCGACAGGGCCAGCGATGAGAATGTTTGGCAAATCATTGACACTTTTTTGTTTGGTGGATGAACCGAAAAATCACGGAAGGGGAAAAGGGTCAACCAAAAATGACCCTTTTTTCCCTCCCCAAAATGAACAACCAAAAATGTTAGGTTTTCTTTAATCTTTGAGATTTTTAATAAAAGCCAGCAACTTCCAAACTGAAACCATTGCTCTGATCGTCTGTTTCCCTGCACCTTGTGCAGCCTTTCATGCCCATGCAATGTGGATGTGAAACACTGGCTACCCCAGAACTCCCTTTCTCTTCTGATCTCTCTTGGATTCTGATCTCTCTGACATGGGTGTCAGTTCAGAGAAACTCCATTCAAATCAATGGAGTGGTGCAGGCATAACGTCAAGGTGAGTGTGATCATGACCAGCTTGTCTGAGTGTAAATATGACTGAAACATTAAAGGAGCAGACATATTCATCCATAAAGTTGTCAGGATGGAGGCGTTTGAGAATTATCTTGCAGTCTACACAATTTACATGCAAAGCCTAAACATCCCGCATTGCAGACTGTGGAGCGATAACTCTGTTTACACAGGACTCTGGAGCTCTGAAAGCATTTGTTCCCCCCGTCAGAAGAAATGGGAGTCATTATAGGTTCCTGCATGGATGGTGTCACCCAGGGAGTCCCTGAATGCCAGCATGACTTGCACTGGGCCTGCCACACTCGTCCACGGGGGCTGGAACAATTTGTATAGTGGGAGTGCTGAGAGCTATTGAACTCACTGCAAACCCTGTAGAGAATGGAAACCACTTGAAGCAAGGGGACCCCTAGTTCCAGCACTTATGCCCTCATTGCTCCACCATGCTGTTGTAAGCTGTGTTGAAAGCTGTCCTGTGAGGTATCCTATGCAAGCTGGTCACAAACTGATCATTCATGTACCTGTGTGATGTGTGTATAGGCGGCGTATAAAGAGTTGGAGATGGGCGCTGGACATATGTTCTTACAAGGGGTTTTGCAAGCCAGGTATAAGACCAGCTTGTCCTAGACATTGCCTGTGTCTCCAGTGTAACTTGAGTCATGTGACCCCTCTGAGGGCAATGAAAAGAATGTCTGTGTAGACGATAAACAAAGCCATCCAGCTAAATGAGTCGGGGGGAGAGCAGGTAGTGGTCATGGCCGGGATGGAACCTGAACTCCTGGCTCTAAAAACAGACAAGCGGCGCTGGGCAATTGCAGCAGAGGCAGGAAGCCCTTTTGGCATCCAGCCCCTGGGCCTGGGGGATGAAGGGGGAGCAGCGCTCTTTGAGCTGGAGGAGTGGAGAGCAAACTAGGCTGTGGGCCTGAAAACCAAGGGCTGTCAGGATTGACTGGAGGTGAGAAACCTGCTTCGACAAAGATTGTACTGGCTGAAGTTCAGCTTTAGTCACTCGGAAGTGTTTGGTTTGGTTTTACTTGTCACTGTATCTGTCTCTTCTAGTCGTCTTCATTATCACTTGCCAGTTCTTCGCTGTGAACTTAGGGTACGTCTAAACCAGCCACCAGATTGGCGGGTAGTGTTCGATGGATCGGGGATCAATTTATCACGTCTTGTCTAGACGCAGAAATCGATCCCCGAACATGCTCCCTGTCGACTCCGAAACTCCAGCTCCGCAAGAGGTGTAAGCGGAGTCAACGGGGGAGCCGCTGCAGTTGACTTGCCGCCGTGACGACGGCCAGGTGGGTCGAACTGAGATACTCCAGCTACGCAAATAGCGTATCTTAGTTCGAACCCCTTCCCCCACCAGTGTAGCCCAGGCCTTAGTCTTGTGTTCTCCCCCAGCCTGCTCAGTGCTGTGTCCCGAAGCAAAGGGTGACCCCACTACTGACCTCACTGTGAACTGGGTAACTTCTGTGTGTCCCATGAGAGGGGCTGGACAATGCCAGGGTGATACAGGGCTGGAGGGTGCTGGGAGCAGGCTGTGGTGTCTGCACAGCACCGAGGCACACAAGGATCTAGGGGCAGGTGTCTATGTGAACCCCCAAACCTCACAGAAGGCCACTTGGAAAGGGCTAGGATGGGCGGGGGGAAACCAATAACTCTACTCCTACTAATTCATTCCTGGCTCTCACCTAGCGCTTTTTATCAGCAGAACACAAAACACTTTCTAAAGGAAGTTGGTGTCACTGTTCCTATTCTACAGATGGGGAAATCTGGCAAGTCAGTTCTACTCTCTCTGCCTCGATGTCTCCCAGCAGGTCAGTGGCAGAACCAGAGCTAGAATCTGGGACTCCGGGCAGTGCTCTGTCCGCTAGGCTGCATTGATGGTGGCATTTGCAGTTTGTTCAACCTGTGGAACTCCTTGCCTAAGGAGGCTGTGAAGGCTAGGACTATAGCAGGGTTTAAAAGAGAACTGGATAAATTCATGGAGGTTAAGTCCATTAATGGCTATTAGCCAGGCTGGGTAAGGAATGGTGTCTCTAGCCTCTGTTTGTCAGAGGGGGGTGACGGATGGCAGGAGAGAGATCACTTGATCCTTACCTGTTAGGTTCACTCACTCCGGGGCACCTGGCATTGGCCACTGTCGGTAGACAGGATACTGGGCTAGATGGACCTTTGATCTGTCCCAGTACGGCCATTCTTATGTTCTTGTTGCCATCTGTTCTGTTATAAATGCCGTTACAGACTGTGATGTTGGTGCTTTAAGAGACCCAGGGAATATGCTCAGTCACCAGAGGTTGCTTACGCTATGAAAGGAAGGAGAGCTGAGGCTAAGTGAAGACGCTAGCTGGGTGACATGCTGCTTATCCTTGAATTTCCTAGTAAATGTCTGTGTTCACTCCCTGAACACAAGCCAGCGCGTCAGGATGCCAGCTTTGCTTCCCAGGTGCCTAGAAAGATCTGTCTCTGGTCCTCGTCCTCCTTATATTAATTGCCTGGTATCACTAGGGTGAGAGATCTTTGGGCCAGGGCCTCTCTCACGCCTTGTGTGCAGCACCTAGCATAGGACCTGAGCTCGGTTGGGGTCTCTAGGTATTCCTGGAACACAAACAATAAGAGAACTGAGTTTTCTTTTCCTTTTATGTTTCCAAACACCAAACATTCCATTTTTGAAAAGCCAGGATAATTATAACTATTATTGAACAGTACACGGAAGTGTTGTAGAAAACCTAGGCACAAATACAGGGTTCTCAGTGATCCCAGTAAATTCAATGGAGTTACTCCAAATTTGCACCAGTGTAAGAAATAGTCCAGTCAATAGGATAGTTTTTGTCCTCCACCTTTTTAGTATTCAAGACCTGAAAGCAGCTGAGACAAGGACTGATCACCAGATGCTTTAGCAGCAATTATTCTGCATTCAGTCATTTAACTATGATTTGGAATTTATTTTTTCTTCATTCAAAAGTCGCCTTTGGAGAGCTTAATAACATTATTTCCAGAGATTGCAAAAATACACATCTGACAGCTTTAGTTTAGCAATGTGTCATCTGTATAATTTTTTCTGATGTATAATAAAAATACATGCTTGTTATGAATATCTAATCCATAAATCATCCATGTCTAAGGACTTTTATTAACCTATGTGAATCATGGAATAAGTGGCGTTCGCCTGTGACAGGTAATTGCTGTAGGGAGCTCCAGGTAGCAGTCATGAGAGTTAAGGTTGCGAAAGAAGTTTCCATTCAAACGCTTTGTTTTCATTTTCCCATAACTTTCAGAGACGTTCAACGATAGGGCTGACATTTTCCATGCTTAGTCTTTGCCTGAAGGTGAATTACTGTGGAAAGTTTGCATAAAAATAGTACAGTTATATTTTGAGTGACAGGAGAGTGAAAAAACATATTTCCCCATTCCCTGGCGATGGCAGAGGTATGGCATTTGCAAAATGGCCTGGGAATAGTCCTCTCTGAGGAGCAGCGTGTGAACTTAGGCTGTAGGGAACTGGCTTTGGTTTAATAGGCTTATGAACAATGTGTTAAGCATGAACTGTAGAACTTTGTGCTCCGCTCAGTAAGGGCAAGATTCTGACCCATTTATAGTTCCTCACTTAACAGTGCTCCCACTCAAATTCCTGGGGCACAGCCTCAGATGGTGTAAACAGCTCCATACACCAACTGAGGATCTGCCCCCAGGAGACTGTGCGCAGTAAGGTGCTACGAAATCATAGGGAAAATATCAGAACCAGACCTCGGTGGAATTAGTCAGATGAATAATTCATTCACTGAAAAATGCAGTGTTGGTCAACCCACAACTAGTCACAAATTTAACACAAATTTCAACTAAACAAACATTATTAGATGTTATTCCCGGAGTAGCAGCAGCAGCGGGAGCTGCCACCACCATCTTTCTAACCATTGTTCCGTCAGGCCAGAGAGAGCTTAGCAGAAAGACAGGTTCTGTGGCCTGGTGCGCAGAGCCCTTGGCAGGGAGTTGGGAGACCATGTTCAGTTCCTGCTCCAATGACATGTTGAATTCGTTATACACAATGGAGCAGCCTGAATAGGGATGATAAGTGGGCTGAAAGTAATAAATTGCCCATTGCCCAGTGAGGACTTGTCCTGTAATGTCAAAGACCCAACTTCAAATCCCTGCTTTGTATCCAACGAAATGTGGGGTTGAATCAGGGTCTCCCAGGTCCCAGATGAGTGGCTCATCCGTGGGATAATGGTTATTAAGGAAGGCTGGGACTGTGCTCAGCTAGGGTGGGTGGTTTGTTGTGTATTCTTCTCTGACTGCATGTGGAGAGACAGCATCTGGACAGAGGTGTTAAAGAAATCGATCCTATTGCGCCTCAGTGGGAAGGGCTCATCTGCCCGCTTTGGCCCATGGTTTATTGAAATAACAGAAGAACTGGTCATTTAAATAACTAGGGAAGTGAGGGCTTTAGTCTTCTTAAACCCTCTGTTAAATCCTACAGCCAAGAGCAACCACTCTGACCAGTCTCCAGGGTAACTCTCACCTCACCCCAGGGCTCCTAGTGTTTGGAAACTCACTGGATTGTGCGTAACTTTCAGCTGGCCCAGACAGCGGCTCTGAACAGACTCTTCTCCCAGAGGGAGCTGGCATTTGTGAGAGACGTGCAGATTTCCACCAACCTGAGCTCCAGGGAAATGGCGTCATTCACTCCCAAGGGCACAATGAGGTGGAAAGTGCATCTTCTGTCCCAAGCAGGGGGAATTCACCTTGGATAGGTAGGTTGTGCTCAGGGCTCTATAGGAGTTTGGCTGGCAACTGATACAGTGCACCTGCTAGCCACACTGGCTCCCTGGTCAGCACTGTCTACCTGGGAGTTGCACCCCAGGCCTGTGTGGACTTTCCTCCCCACCAGGCTCTTTGACCTCGATTAGGCTAGTGAAACCGATCATGACCCATGGCTGATTCTTTCCCTTACAAGATGATCTGAGCCACCTTGATCGAACTTCTCTTCTCCTAGACACCAACAAAGGTCTGATCATTTTTACTAGACTAACGTTCCCTTTGGGAACTGCTCTTTGCCAGCCAGCTCCCATGGTCATCCAGTGGGATTTGGGCAGCTGGAGAATGTGCAGCTAATTCCACCAATATCAATTTACGGTTGCATCCTTTGACCTTGATGCCATTCTTGCCTTTCCCATGTGATCATATGAACAATATCACTGCACTTACAGGCTAGAAATCCCCCATCCTTGCAACTTCTTCAAGATCAGGTGGCACTAAGTCACTGGGGCAGCATAGGGCATCTCGCATGGCCACTATCATCTGTACTTGTTCTGCCCATCCAGGAGGCAGTTCACTCTTGGAGGGAAAGCTGGGATATTTCAGGATTCCTACAGTTCGACGGATCTGTTGTATGGTAAAGATCTCGTACCCAAACAAGCTGAGACGCTCTGTGTCTGATGCATGTGGCGATAATGGAGTCTCCCATCAAGTTTGATGGATGAGCTGTAGTCCTGATACAGTACAGTAAGACAAAAGAACTCAAACCAATCGGATGGCTCCTGCTGTAAATCAAAACAATGTCGTTGGCATGACTAGAGTGAAGGCCATGATTAGAGACAAAATGATCCTTTATCAAGGGGAAGTCAAATCTTGCTGAGGCAAATAGAAAGAAGCATAAACTTTGGCAAGTCACAGGTAAGAGTGTAATTAGGCAGGCCAAAAATGAATTTGAAGAGCAACCAGCAAAAGGCACAGAAAGGAACAGCAACAAATGCTTTAAGTACATCAGAAGCAGGAAGCCTGTTAAACAATCAGTGAGGCCGCTGGATGATCAAAATTGCTAAAGGAGTACTCAAGGAAGACAAGGCCGTGGTGGAGAAGCTACATGAATTCTTGGCATCAGACTTTGCTGCAGAGGATGTGAGGGAGATTCCCACACCTGAGCCATTCTTTTAAAGTGACAAATCTGAAGAACCATTCCAGACTGAGGTGTCAGTAAAGAAGGTTTTGGAACAAATTGAGAAATTAAACAGTAAGAAGTGACCAGGAGCAGATGGGATTCACCCAAGAGCTCTGAAGAAACTCAAACAAGAAATTACTGAACTGCTAAATGTAGTACATAACCTATGGCTTAACTCAGCCTCCGAACAAGATGACTGGGGGACAGCCAATGTGACACCGTTTTTTTACTCCTTCTCATAATACAAGAACAAGGAGCCACCAAATGAAATTAATAGGTAGCAGGTTTAAAACAACCACAAAAAAGTATTTTTTCATGCAATGCCCTGTCAACCTGTGGAACTCCTTGCCAGAGGGTGTTGGGAAGGCCAATACTATAACAGGATTCAAAAGGGAGCTAGGTCCATCAATGGCTATTAGCCAGGATGGGTAGGGATGGCATCCTTAGCCTCTGTTTGCCAGAAGCTGGGAATAGGTGACAGGGGATGGATCACTTAGAGATTCCCTGTTCTGTTCACTCCCTCTGGAGCACCTGGCATTGGCCACTATCAGAGGACAGGATACTGGGCTGGGTGAACCCTTGGTCTGACCCAGTCTGGCCATTCTGATGTTCTTATAAAGTAGCAGCAGTCACTGAGACCAGAGGCTTATGCTAATCTGGAAGAGATTTGGGCTGGTGAGTAATCCTGCCACAGTCTCACCACACCTAGTTGTAAACAAGGGGTTTCCCCCAGGATAGCTGCTCCCCAGCCACAGCTCCCTGTGTCACAGACAGCATGAACACCACAGCTCCCTGCTCCATCCCTGGCTCACCTGAGCTGGCGTCAACCTGTAGCCAGGTGGTGTGGCTGGCTCTCGGTCTCATGAAGCACCTTCCTATATCCCTTGTCAATGGCAACATCTGTCCGTTCTAGGGAGTCTACACTGTACGTTTCCGCAAGCACTTGTAGCAGTCGATATGCAAATATCAGGCATGTCGTATCACATAATCTTTTCCACAGCCTTTCCCGTTCATTGATATAGAGTAGATTTGGCAGGGAGAGTCAGGGTAGCCCTTCAATGCCAAACCTCGGGTAACTGCTTCCTGTGCTGCATGAAAGGTCTGTCACCATTACGAAATAACACCAGTTTCGGCCAGTGAGTATTTATATGATCGTGCTCCAGTAGTCGAGCCCCTACAGAAATATAGCTAACACAGTGATCCTAGGACAAATTTCTTCTGTAACTTTATCACAAGCATTTGCCAGTCCAGAATGAGCAGAGCAACGGAGGGTATCTCCAGCACTAGATTTAGAACAACAATCATCTGCCACAGCATGATTAGGGTTTTGGAACGGGTCCCATATGAGGAGAGATAAAAGAGGGTAGGACTTTTTAGCTTGGAAAAGAGGAGACTAAGGGGGGACATGATAGAGGTATATAAAATTATGAGTGGTGTGGAGGAAGTGAATAAGGAAAAGTTATTTATTTGTTTCCATAGTAGAAGAACTAGGGGCCACCCAATGAAATTAGTGGGCAGCAGGTTTAAAACAAATAAGAGGAAGTTCTTCACACAGCGCACAGTCAACCTGTGGAACTCCTTGCCTGAGGAGACTGTGAAGGCTAGGACTATAACAGGGTTTAAAAGAGAACTGGATAAATTTGTGGAGGTTAAGTCCATTAATGGCTATTAGCCAGGCTGGGTAGGGAATGGTGTTCCTAGCCTCTGTTTGTCAGAGGGGAGTGATAGATGGCAGGAGAGAGATCACTTGATCCTTACCTGTTAGTTCACTCACTCCGGGGCACCTGGCATTGGCCACTGTCAGTAGACAGGATACTGGGCTAGATGGACCTTTGGTCTGACCCAGTACGGCCTTTCTTATGTTCTTATGTGGTACCAGAGTTGTGTTTTATGTTAACACTAACCTTACTTTAAAGTGGAGTGGGATGTTTCAGACTAAACTCATCTACTCATCCCCAGAGGATTACTCCCTGCAGTGCAAGTTCTTTACTTTGCTAGAAACAAAGATCTGGTCCAAAGCAGCCGGAGGGCCTGATGTCTGGGTTTTCACACGGTTCAGGAAGCAGTGGCAGTTTTGTAGTAATTTCAGTTCCATTAGAGGAGAGAAACTGCAGTAAAATCCCACTCCAGCTTCCTATCTGCCTGGACTTGATCCAGCTGGTGCTGCGACTTGCTGGAGTGTCTCTCAGGAAGGAACATGTGTGCCACAGTTCAGTCACTTCATTTTCTATTCCCTCATTAACTTTGCCATGTGACTCTTCACTTAATTAAGAACTTTGACCTTTCAAGAGGGTTATTTTTTAATTTGCTCTGATCTAGATAAAAGATGAAGGACGGAGGCAAGGAGACAGGAATTTTCATTGATGAAGCTAATGAGATTTTCATATTCTATCCAAGCAAGTAATTTGGAATAAAGACATGGGGGAACAAATATTTAATAACGGGCTCTTCAGTCTAGTAGAGAAGGATATAACACGGTCCAATGGCTGGGAGGTGAAGCTAGACAAATGCAGGCTGGAAATAAGGTGTACATTTTTAAGGTGAGAGCCCTAGCCATTGAAACAATTTATCAAGGGTCATGGTGAATTCTCGATCACTGGCAAGATTGGATGTTTTTCTAACATCTGCTCTAGGAGTTATTTTGGGCAAGTCTTACGATCTGTGTTATACAGGAGGTCAGACTAGAGTAGAATCTAGACTAGAATAGGAGTCCCATTCTGACAAGTCTTCATGAGAATGGCTGGATTCTCACACACTCCAGCAGGAAACACTATATGCCAATGTAGCTCTGTAAGTTTGAAGAAGATATATTAGATTGGAACAATAGCAGTTTGTGTCTGGGGAACTGCACTGGAACTCTGAAGACCTGGTGCAATTCTCAGCTCTGCTAGAAACCTCCTGGGTGACATTACATAAGTCACTTAGGAGGTGTCTGTGCTTGAATCTGTAGTTATGCAGGGCCGGCGCAAGCGGTAGGCGACCTAGGTGGTTGCCTAGGGCGGCGCAATTTGCGGGGCGGCATTTCGGCAGCCGTACCTGGGCAGGAACTTTCTCTTCTTAGGTACATGTACAGCACCCAGCTCTATGGGGCCTTGATCTTGGCTGGAACCTCTAGGTGCTAATGTAACAATAATAACTACAATGAAAGGGTCAGAATGGAGGTTTAAAACAAACAAAATGAAGTGTTTCTTCACACAACACAGAGTCAGTTTGAGGGACTCTTTGTCACAGGATGTTGAGAAAGACCAGACTATAATGGGGTTCAAAAAAGAACTAGCTAAGTTCTTGGAGGATAGGTCCAGTGGATGATAGGGGATGAATAACTCAATAACTGCCCTGTTCTATTCATTCCCTCTGGGGCACCTGGCATTGGCCATTGTCAGAAGACAGGACACTGGGCTGGATGGACTATTGGTCTGACCCAGTATAGCCGTTCTTACGTTCTTTAGACTGCAGTAAGCGATTCTCAAAATAGAGACATTGAGATCAATTCTTTTGTTTTTCCATTTCATTTCCACCGATCAGGTACAAGACACTCTAAGAGCCTGTTTATACTCCAAAATTAACCCAACCTAACTTACTTTGGCACACAGCTGCCACCATAATTACATCACTTGTGCATGTCTATACTTTTCTCCTTGTGTCAACTGTGCACGTCCTTACCAAGAGCACTGGCACCATTTGAACTGTCAGTGTGGGGTGGCTTCCCAAAGCCAACAACAGTTGATGTGGGCACACCACACTGAACTGCATTTGGCGCTTTCCTCGCCTTTGTGAAATGTTTCACACATAGGACAAAGCTGGGGAAGGTTTGCTGTCGGTGATCTGGCAAAAGAGGCTGTTTTTCTCCACTCCTTGTCCCTAACATGGACATTTTTGCCCTAGTCACATTTTTTGCTAGTTTTCATCTGTTAAAGTTTTCAAGTTCTTTTTATTGCTTAGCACAAACTAACCATGCAGGTCACAGCTGCAGGTGAAGCTGCAGCAAATGATACAGTAAGTGGAGCCTGCAGGAAGTCCATGCCCACAATAAGCAGCACAGAGATGGCACTGTGCATATGCAGCGAGACATTGCACGGGCTAGTTTCTCCTTTACTTAAAACAGAGGAAAAAGAAAAGGACTTGGGCAGTGGAGGTGTGCAAAATAGGCACATAGAAATTGCCATGCTGGAACTAGTCCAATATGATCTGACAGTGACCATCACCGGCGGTTTCACGTGCCAGAAACCCCCTACTGGACAATTATGGAATAAACCTGCCCCAGAGGAAGTTTCCTCCTGGCCCCATCAGTTTGGATGGCATGAAGCATTGCGGTTCATGAAGGAGATTTTCAAAGGCACAAAGCATAAGTATCTATCTGTCTTTTGTGTCTTTGAAAATATACTCCTAGTTACCTGCCCTGCCTATAATATGCCAAAGGGATCAACACCTAGAGATAACATTGCCCAATACTTCCCCTTATGAGACCCTGTTTTCAGTTGTAACTTTGCCAAACTTTAAGCATTTAGATTGAAATTTTCCATTCGGAATGTCAGCTTCAGGCTGATATTTATATATTTGGAACATTTCAGCAAGATCAGTTCTGCCAAGTCTTTCTCTATTGGGTTTTTTCTGAGAGGAGGCGGGATTCAGAGCCACTGCTTTTAATTTGATAAAATCATGAAAACAGAGCTTTTGACAAAAATACAGGAGTCAGAAGTGGATGATCATGGACTAGGAGTCTCGTAAGCTGAAAAAGTGAACAGAGAAAACTTTGCAGGTCATCTCTGAGTCAACTGCTAAAAACTCTGACAGTGCAGCATTAAGGCTACTCAGCGGTGCCTGGTCATTGAGCTCTACTCAAACCGCAAAGAGTCAGGAAATAGAGTTAAGGTCTGCTCCCCACTCTGGCCCCCCGCAATGCAGCCTGACCTCTGCTTCCTGGTGTAGGCCATAGCCATGGGAATGGGCCAGCACGGGTCGCCATACTAAGTAGACATGAGGACAGATGATGAGAAAATGCTGTGGTTTGGGTTGGGTTCAGGATTTGAACTGTAGTGTTTAATGGCATATACCCCGGCTGTGTTCACTGTGTTAGATGCAGCTGTATAAAATCATTGGGGAATAGTTGGAGCAAGTCAAAGGCATCGTCCCTGTGATATGCCGAAAGGTGCATATGTGTTTGGAAGGACCAACTCTGCTTGTATCAGTGCTGAATTGTGCAGTTTGGGTCACAAAAGGTGCAAAGGAGTTGTCTTGCAGCAGGCATTGTCGGCAGTGCAGAGGCATTCACTGGAGTGGGTCTGCGGCAGAGTGAAGACAATACCTCAAAGGACTCTTTGGGGCCAGGGTAAAGTGTCTGTAACATTTTGCATGTCTGGGATGGTATGTGTGGAGTAGGCTCAGTGTTTAAGTGTAGGCCAGCTAGAGCTTCCACTCCCCTCTCTTGGCCTTGTGTCATGAGGAATCTGGTACGTTGGTATATTTGGAAACCATGCATAAGAATATGTATAAAAGTGTAGTCCACTTGGAAATAGTTCCTGTTCGCTATGCCTGACTTACACCATAAGGAAGTACTTTTTCACACAATACAGTCAACCTGTGGAACTCATTGCCAGGGGATGTTGTGAAGGCCAAAAGTATAACTGGTTTAAAAAGAATTAGCTAACATGGTCATGGATGCAGTCCCATGTTCTGGGTATCCCTAAGCCTCTGACTGCCAGATGCTGGCACTGGATGATAGGGGATGGATCACTTGATAATGGCCCTGTTCTGTTCATTCCCTTTGAAGCACCTGGCATTGGCCACTGTCAGAAGACAGGATCCTGGGCTAGATGTACGGTAAGTCTGACCCAGTAAGGCCGTTATCTTCTTAAGGTGCTTAGAGTTATAGATAAACACCTTTCTATATGTTCTGTTGGAAAGTTAAATACATAAAAACATATATTTTAGTTACAATAAAGATTAACCAACACTTTAAACTTACATATGATCCATGTTAAATTATGGCTGTGAACATAGACATTCAAACAATCAATAATTAAAAGACTACAGCTCTTCAAATTATGGTGTTACAGAAGAATTCTGAAAATATGATGGACAGGCCACATAACCAATGAAGAAGTGTTGGAGATGATTGGAACTCAGCAAACTTTAATCAGATACCTTATGAGAAGAAAGATTTGATTTGCAGGGCACATTGTAAAAAGGTTCAGGGGGTAATGTGTGTTTGCAGGCACAAGAAGGGAAAGTTGATGGCAAAAGAACATAAGACAGAAACAGAAGATCTTGGATGGATGATATGGTATCCTAGGTGGATCCAAAAGATGATTAATCCCCGAAGAGATTAGCAGAGGATCGTACAGAATGTGTTACCATGGTTGCAAACCTCCAGGAATAGAGATGCCGTGTAAGAAGAAGATTAACCACTTTTTTGTAATTTCCAAATATGTTTTCTTGCATTTTTTGTCAAAATAATTTGACAGCAAGCCCTCCATCCGAAAAACAGCCTACCGGTACAACAAATAAAATTGTTAGCCTTAGAGTTCTTGCATACTTCTGGTGTCTTTCTAACCTCTGATTTCTGTGTCACACCCGCTGGATATGGTTTTGCATTGCTATGTCCTTTTCTATATTAACAATATACTCACTTTTCTGAAATGTTAATGTCTCCCTAGTCCTCTTGGAAAAGGGACCTGACAATTATTTGTTCCAATGCTACACTATTGATCAGACCTCTGTAGCAAAAGTAATACTAAATACTTTGGTTTTACACTTCTCTGGGAACAAACTGCAGTTATTTCAATAGAAATTCTGTACAAATCCTTGTTAAATGGAAGGGCTCCTGTTACAACTCAACAGTCTGTTAACCTGAGAGAACTGACATCAAATGTTCAAGGCCAGACTGACACTTAGCGCTGCAGTATAAATCAGGAACCTTTGATCTGACAGCTCTAACCTACCTAGAATGAGAAGAACTCCTTAACTCAGCTGCTCTTTGAAATTGTCAAAGTGAAAAATATTAGGGAACAAGAGTAATTGCTCCGGGGTGCATTTTGGCTTTAGACTCTTGCAAAATGTATTTCATATTCTTGGTTTGTGTTTGTGTGTGTGTGTGAAGAAACTTGTATACATCACAACTTGACACCGACACTGTAATAAATGTTTATTGTTCTTGGCATTGTTCTTTGACCATTAGGACTTTGGTGGGATTTATAGATGTAATCTTGAAAGAGTCATATCCAAGATACATGGGTCAATCCCCCTAGATATACATGTTTCAAGAAATTCTTGAACAAGAACAAGATTATATGTGTGGCTGTGCGCACATCCCTCTCTCTATGAAACTCATGGTCTTGCACAAAACCTTAACAGTGACCTCAGCAATGTTAAAGCAGAATAACTTTCCAAATTAAGGAAGTGACGAAGAGTCCTGTGGCACCTTAAAGACTAACTAAAGTTTTAGAGCATAAGCTTTCGTGGGCTAATACCCACTTCGTCGGATGCATGCAGTGGAAGTATCCAGGGGCAGGTACAAATAGGTAGGCAAGAACCAGGTGGGAGATAACAGGATTAGTCCAATGAGGCTGAACCAGCTTGTTATCTCTAATCAGGGAGGGTGAGGTGTTCCTCTAGCAGCTGAATTGGAGGTGTGAATAGCAAGAGAAGAGAAGCTGCTTTTGTAGTTAGCTAGCCACTCGTAATCTTTGTTCAATCCTTGACTGATAGTATCAAATCTGCAAATGAATTGCAGCTCTGCAGTCTCTCTTTGTAGTCTGGACTTGAAGTTTTTTTGCTGCAAAATGCTGACCTTTAAATCTTTTATAGTGTGTCCAGCGAGGTTGAAGTGATCTCCTACAGGTTTTTGTATATTGCCATTCCTGATATCTGATTTGTGTCCATTTATCCTTTTTTGTAGGGACTCTCCAGTTTGGCCGATATACATAGCAGAGGGACATTGCTGGCACATAATGGCGTATATTACGTTGGTAGATGTGCAGGTGAATGAACCGGTAACGGTGTGGCTGATCTGGTTTGGTCCTGTGATGGTATTGCTGGTGTGGATGTGTGGGCAGAGTTGGCATCGAGGTTTGTTGCATGGATTGGTTCCTGAGTTAGAGGAGTTATGGCGCAGTGTGCTGTTGCTGGTGAGAATATGCTTGAGGTTGGCAGGTTGTCTGTAGGCCAGGACTGGCCTGCCTCCCAAGGCCTGTGAAAGTGAGGGATTGTTGTCCAGGATGGGTTGTAGATCCCTGATGATGCGTTGGAGAGGCTTTAACTGAGAACTGTAGGTGATGGCCAGTGGTGTTCTGTTGTTTTCTTTCTTGGGCTTGTCTTGCAGCAGCAGGCTTCTGGGTACATGTCTGGGTACACGAGGAGAAGATGTTAGAAAGTGAGGGATTGGGGTCACTTGGGCAGGGAGAGGGGTTGGAGGAGGAGAGAAGGTCGGATGTCTCAGCAGCAGCAGCATGGGAGGAGGAGGAGTGTGTATCGGGCTTGGTGTGGGAGGAAAGTGAACAAGAACTCACTCTCCCCAATGAGTCTGCCATCTTTGTCTTCTGTTTACAGGAGTTTGGACTACTAAAACAACAATGATCAGAATGAAGACTGGCTGAAATGATGGTACTGTGTCCCACAACCAGGAGCATCAGATGTCTCTGCCAGTCCGCAGATGAAACCCTTCATGTCGCTGACTTTCATGTCCATACGTGAAATTGAGCTCTGGGTAAAGGCCTTTGTCTGGCTCTGTTGATCTGTGTCCTTATTTCCTTGTGCGGGTATTGTAGTTTTGAGAAAGCTTGGTGGAGATCTTGTAGGTGTTGGTCTCTGTCTGAGGGGTTGGAGCAAATACGATTGTACCTCCGTGCTTGGCTGTAGACAATGGATCGTGTGGTGTGCCCAGGATGGAAGCTGGTGGCATGAAGGTAGGCATAGCTGTCGGTAGGTTTTCGGTATAGGGTGGTGTTGATGTGGCCATCATTAATTTGCACTGTGGTGTCCAGGAAATTCCCTTTCCAAATTAAGGGAATGAGTGACAGTCAGAAATGCTGCTCTGTTGATACAAAAAAGTCTGCAGCTGGGCTCGGTACTGCTCTTTGGCATCTATTGGAGATGGGAGAGAAAGCCTTTTGGGAGTGCTGGCAACAGGAAGGAAGAAAGGAATGCACAAGACTTTCCCATTCACTTTTTATTTCCATGTTTTAAAGTTGGTGGGAGTGTATCCTGATGCAACTGTAACTGAAGATATTGTTTGTGTTGGTATTTAGGAGCGGAAAAGCTGAATAGCACTCCTGTAATTTTGTGTGAATTATGAAACATGAACGAAGGCATATGTGCACAAATAAAAACGGCTCACTAAATATTTATATGAACCATATATTAGTCAACCAAATGTTTGTGGGAAAACCACATGCACATAGTCACACTGAACGGAGTCAGATTTAACAAAGTTGGCAAAGACTTTTTCCCTAGTAGTCCCTTGTATCTATAAATAATGAGTTTGGGAAAAATGTAATAGGCCCTTGATAAATCATTGTGAGTAGGGAACAGATCTATTTTGTGGATTTCTTTCTTCATTTGTCACCAGTTTCTTTCCAAACTTCATGAGTTCCGGAAGGGCTTCGAAATATAACTTCATCTTGCATTTACTCCAGTGCCTGAGTTACATAAAGAGGAATGCAGTGTTAGATTTACAAGAGATTAAGCTTTAAGGACTTGGAGAAAAATGTCAAGATATTTCATGCTGTGATTGTAATATTACGGATCCTACCATAAATATAGGCTGCTCTGACCTCTGCTGGATGGAAAAGCATAGCGGTAAGGGTTTGCGACTTGTAGCTAGCCCACAGAAAGATATAAACCACACTACTACTACAGTTAGTAGAGATTTTCCTTTAGCTTAACTGATAGAGGCCGTGTGTATGAAGCTGAGACTGGTGGGTTCTCTCCCTCCATCTGCATGTTTGTGGTTTATTGAGTGACCATGATGTGCCTTGTGTGCTCACACAGATTTGGTAGATGCTAATATCTTCTGTCTCACTCAAACTGTTTGATTTCTGCTGTTTGCCTTCTTGCTGTCTCTGTACCCTAAACAGACATCTTCACAGTGCTATTGACAGCACCCCTAGATCTATTTCCTTAATAGTCTGACAAGATCAGTGCACACAAGCAGTTTGGATTATACTGGCATTACCGTATTGTTATCCAAATCACATGACATCTTCTCTTGTGTTACCGTCCCCTCAATGTATTTTAATCCATCTGGCATTACGAACAGTCCTCCATAGTTGTAACCAGTAAAGGAGATATTAATACAAATAGGAAGGGAAATGAATAGGACGCAGGAGTATTTCATAGATTTTTTTTTTAAGGCCACAGGGGACTCTTTGTTCACATGATCTGTAGGTCTCCTATAGAACACGGGCCATGGAATTTCACCAGTTCTCTCTGCACTGAGCCTAGTAATTTATGCCTGACTAAAGACTGCAAAGAGCTACAAACGGATCTCTCAGAACTGCGTGACTGGGCAACAAAATGGCAGATGAACGTCAATGTTAATAAACACAAAGTAATGCACGTTGGAAAACATAATCCTAACTATACATATACAACGACGAGGTCTATATTAGCTGTTACCACTCAAGAAAGAGAGCTTAGAGTCATTATGGATAGTTCTCTGAAAACATCCATTCAAGGTGTAGTGGCAGTCAAAAAAGTGAACAGAATGTTGGGAATCATTAAGAAAGGGATAGGTAATAAGACAGAACATATCATATTGCCTCTCCATAAATCCATGGTATGCCCACATCTTGAATACTGCATGCAGATGTGATCACCCCATCTCAAAAAAGATATATTGGAATTGGAAAAAGTACAGAAAAGGGCAACAAAAATTATTAGGGGTGTGAAACATCTGCCGCAGGAGAAGAGATTAAGAAGACTGGGACTGTTCATCTTGGAAAAGAGGTGACTAAGGGGGGGATATGAGAAAGGTCTATATAATCGTGACTGATGTGGAGAAAGTAAATAAGGAAGTGCTGTGTACTCATAACACAAGAACTAGGGGGTCATCAAATGAAATGAATAGGCAGCAGGTTTAAAACAAATAAAAGGAAGTATTTCTTCACACAATGCACAATCAACCTGTGGAACTCTGCCAGAGGATGTTGTGAAGGCCAAGACTATAACAAGGTTCAAAAATGAACTGGATAAATTAATGGAGGATAGGTCCATCAATGGCTATTAGCCAGGATGGGCAGCGATGGTGTCCTTAGCCTCTGTTTGACAAAAGCTGGGAATGGGTTAGAGTTGGTGGATCACTTGGTGATTACCTGTTCTGTTCATTCCTTTTGGGGACAATGGCATTGGCCACTGGATCTTTGGTGTCACCCAGTATGGCCCTTCTTATGTTCTTAAAGAATGACTTCCATGAAGGCAGACAGTCTTGGTTTGAAGCCTTCAAGGGATGGTCAATCCATCCTTTCCCTTGGTAGCTCGTTCTAGAGGTTAGTCACCCTCAGTATTAAAATGGTGCCTTCTTTCTAATTTCCGCGTGTCAGGATTTAGCTTCCTGCCCTGGGGATTTGTTTTGCCTTTCTCCGCTAGATTAAAGAGCCGGTTACCACCCAGTTTTTTCTCCTCATGATGGTTCTCATACACCGTAATCAAGTTGCGGTTATAATGGATACGCGGCATGGGATGGATTTGTACATCACTCCAGCGTTTGAAAAAAGGGCAGTGTGACAAAGTGACCCCCCAGCCTGCAGGCCCCCTCGTATGTGGGCCAGTGCTGGAGACTTTTCCCTTCCTGTCGCTGTGCTGGCCGGTCACTCGGGTCTGCTGGCCTCCCCTTTGTCTTGTGACTCAGTCCCTTGGCCAGAGTACACTAACACCTATCCCTTGGGGGTAAGACGGAGTCCAGTCCAACAACACTCCATTAAACTGGAACGCTGCCATTGCTGTAGCAGCAGCTGGCTAGGGCCTTTCACCCCAACACCTTGTCTCTGAACAGTCATTGCTACGTTTATTAAACAATTGCGTATGTTAAAGTACAGAGGGAAACTCACTGGAAACCTGACATTTTGAATGACTCCTGAACCTTTTCAACAAGGCCAATAAGACAGTGTCATGAATTGCAAGAGGCTTATTTTACCTTCCTGTTCTGCCGTTTCTGGTTGCAATATATTAGTAAGGAGGCATCCAAGAAATTTCTGGATTCACATAAAACAGAAAATAAATGGGGCGAGGGAGAAAGGACAAGTAAAACTCTGTGTTTTTATTTACACTGGTTTTGATTCATTGGCCTGACTATTCCTTTGTGGTGGAAAGAGTGGACCAGAGGCCAGGAGCTATCTGACACAGACCAGAAATTAGGCTGGTTGGAGAGCATGCCATCTATCGTGATGGGAACCACATCTCAGATCTTAAGGAAAAAAAGAAAAACAGCTACGACGACGGAATTCCACATAGCTTGAGCTCCAGCTTTGTCTCACTTCTTAAAATCACAGAACCACACACTGTCTGGAGCTCAATGCAGGACAGACACATCAGAGGACTCAGCCACACCATCAGGGGCTCACTCTCCTGCACATCTACTAATGTGATATGTGCCAGCAATGCCACTTTGCCAGGTACATTGGCCAGTCTCACAAAGCCATGTTTGAAAGGCACATTGAGGCATTAGTACCTCATCTACCTATAGCTGGGAAGATCCCTGGGTAAAAATTCTGATGGTAAGATCTGCACAGAGGTACTGCCTGTATCTTCAGTGCCTAATGCCTACGCCTTTTCCCAGCTCTCAGGAAAATGGTAAATTGATTTTGGCCTTTCAGAAAACTACATTTGGATTTTTCATTCCTTCATTAGAACAGAAACAGTGTTTAACTTTTCTGTACCACACTATTAGAGGGAAAAGAATGAATTATTGAATGAACTCTCTTCAAATGTTCCCTGAGGCTTATGTCAGCCACCACTTGCTAAGTGCTCACAGCCTGCTGTTTCCAGATAATCCGTTTGCAAGGCTTTTAAAATACATTTAAAGGTAACTTTCATAGGTTGGTTTGTTTTCTTTTCTTCCCTGTCTCCTCCCAATCTAAAAAACACAGTACTTGTTTGGAAGAGACCACAAAGAAAAGAGAATTGCATTGTTCAAAATAGTAATAATAAATTCCAAAGGGACCCCCAAATCCTTCCATTTTCAGAACGTCCCTGAAACCAATTTTTTCTATTTGTTCCATTTCTTTCTCCAACTCAGTTTTTCCTACAATCACACCAAATGCACATTTGCTCTCAGCCCCAGTAACTATCTCAGGCCAGATTAGCATGGGCTGTGTCCAAGACAGCATGGCTGCCACTTGAGAATAACCATTCAGAGTAAACTAGGGCCTACCGACCCCAGCTGAGATCCGACTGTGCTTGGCACTTTATGGCCTTTGCCTTGAAGAGCTCATCAACACAAGAAACCAGGGGAGAAGGAATATTATATCCTTATCTTACATAGGGGAAACGAGGCTCAGGGTCCCCAAGGGTCACAGCGTATGTTCATGGCAGAGTCAGAATTAAAACCCAGTGCACTTGAGTCCGTGGCCTGTGTTACAGCCCCCAGACCCTCTTTTCTTCCTTGGGGCCTGTGGCGGGTCCTGCTCCGCAGCGTCCCTTTGTGGCAGGGGCAGGGTGTGGCAGTGGACCCCAACCACTCTAATCTCCACTCAGTTGGCCGTATGGCCCAATATCCAGAGTCTCTATCTTGTGCCCCTGGTATCCGGACAGTGTGGCCCTGCGGCCAGAGTCTCTACAACCTCCTCTCCTCTGGTCTGAGGATAGCGTGGCCCAATGGCCAAAGTCTAGATACCCTTCCCCAAACCTTAGGGTAGCACGGCCCAATGGCCAGAGTCTACACAATCTTTCCCCAGTTGCGGGGCAGTGTGGCCCAATGGCCAGAGTCTATAAAACCATCCCCTGGTTGTGGGGCAGCATGGCCCAATGGCCAGAGTCTATACAATTTTCCCCAGTCACGAGGCAGCGTGGCCCAATGGCCAGAGTCAATATGGCTTCCCCAAGTCCCAGGGTAGCATGGCCTAACAACCATAGTCTAGGTACTCCTCTTGCAAGCAGGATAGTGCAGCCTAGTGGCTGCAGAGGTAGGGGGACCTGGGCCCGCCCTCTCCACTAGGTCCCGAGCTAGGGCTCACCTGATGGCAGAGCTTCTCCTGCCCCTAGCTTGGCAGGGATCCACCCACAACACACCAAGCGTCAGTACATCTTTAAGAGTCCCTTCGGTCTCTTCTTACCCGTGCTGCCTCGCCTTCTGTATCCCAGGGTCCTCTGGTCCATTCCCCTTCAGGGCTCCCTTTGAGCTGGGCTTCAGGTCACATCATGGCTTGGCTGGCCTCTGAAACCTGGAGTCCCAGCTGTCTGTCCACAGGCGCTGACAGCGTGCTTCTTTTCTTTCCAGTGGTCAGCCCCAACTAAGCTGCTCTGCAGGCTTTTATACCAGTTCTCCAGTTGGAGCATGCCCAGCAGAGCTTCCGGGGCGTGGCTTCCTCGGATAAGAGGGAAGGATTAACCCCCGCAGTACCAGTGCGGGGCTGCTCAGCCCCATCACAGGGCCACTCATGTGACGACAGCAACTAAGAGTGTTTCACCTCGCCCGCTGCCTAGGCTGCAAGTGCTAGTACCCTGCAGTTCATTCAGCGCCCTGGGACGTACTTCACAGAATAACTGGGGTGACAAACCCTACCTCCCTGTAGCCCGGCTCCCCATTTCCACCACAGGAGGGAACAGGGTGTGCGCAGAGAAGAGGGTGGAGCTGGGACATGGCTGGTTTGGCTTCCTAGGGCTGCTGCCTGAAGCAGGGGCCTGCACAGAACATCAAGAGGAACAGGGGAGGGGGACGAAGGTGAGGTCTGAGCTGGGGGTGCCCCCGAATTGCTCTCTGTGCCAGATAGCAGCACTCCAGGGTCAGGCCCTGTGTAGTATTCAGTCAGGGAACCTGGGCATGTGGCTTCTCCTGCTGCCGCCCCCGCCCCCCGTACTCTTTACTATGGCTTTGCTTCAAAGATCAAAAAAGAGTATTGGTATTTAGGAAGAGACTTGAGTGAAATAGGATTGTTGTCTATATATCACTTTGAAGGTTGTGGCAACCTGATTCTGAACAGTTTAATAGATAAATTATCCTGTGTTAATTGCCATGATGTTTGGGAGAAGGAAAGTTAAGCCTCTTGTTTTCTCAGGCCAAAAGGCTGCTGGAAATGTATAAAAACCCTGGGACACGATCCTTGTTCATCTCAAATCTGCTTTGGGTTTCAAGAAGGGGAACCGCTGATCCCTAAGGATGGAGATCTGCAGTCACTGACTGGAGTCACCCTGGACATTGGACGATGTGTATATTGTCTGTGCATATGTTGATGTTTTAACCAACACTTTTTCTTTTCTTTTTTTAATAAATTTTACTTAGTTAACAGGAATTGACTATAAGCGTGTATTTTGCATGCAGGCCCAGCGGGAGAGTCCCACCAATGGGCTGTAGGCCCCCACTATCACTGTTCAGCTGTTTAATTGACACTAATGTTAATTCATTTATTGCAGGGAAAAGTTTTGTACTGTACCTTAGTTACTAAGCCCCCTTGTGAGTTTGTCAACCAGTACAAACCATCTGGGTATTTCCATGTGAATGTTCTCCTAGTCACACAGTCTGTATTGCTTTTCTTTCAGGAAAGCCTCTATCCCCTGAAAATATTGTTTCGCTCTCCGACTGGTGAGCGGGAGGTCCTCACTTTCTGGGTTGGTTAAGTCCTTTTTCATCTGTGTTCTCAAACATGCCTGTCCAGCCGCTGAATTTGCTGGTAAAGTCCACTTGGGAACCTGACTAGGGAAATCCCATCCCAGACACTTTGGGTGAGGTTTTTGCTTCAGACGTTGCAGATCTCTTGGGTTGCCACCTTGGCATTCTCCTTCTGGGACCCTGGAAGTTGGGCAACATCCTGGGTGGGCTTGAAAGCTGCCGTTTCATTTATGCATTGGGAGCGGAAATTTCCGCTCATTTTCTGCAGAAGCTCCAAGTTCTCTTTGTTCATTTTGTTCTGCTGAAAGTGAACCATGGGACAGAGCCGAGAGGAGATTTCCGAGGAGAAGAGCCGTACAAGGCAAGCACGCAGCAAATGCCTGGTGGTGATGATGATGTCTGTACAGTCCTTTTCTTTGTGTGGACCCTTGAGACTGGAGTTTGTGGAGGGCCCTATATAGACTGCTGTGTCTTTCCTTTATGTCTCTCAGTGTAAGTATTTGGTTGGAGAATGTTTCTTTGATCATTTTCTACTGACAAGTTTTTCATTCCTGGAGGTTTCCAAGTTTTTCTTGCTATTTTCTAGTTTTTACCACGTTTCCTCCTTCTTTTTTTTTTTTTTTTTTTTTTTTTGGTGAAAGTGACCACCCATGACCATACACAACCCTGTTAACTCATGTTGGCTCCACATACATACATACATACATACATACATACATACAGGCGTTTTATCATACATTCATTTCTGTAATTTGAAAAGGTCATCCACAATTCCTAAGTGGTGCAGAAAAGACTTCCAATTGGTCAGAAAGTGCACTTCCCCTTCATAACCGCCTTTATTTGAGAGACAGAAATAGTTTAGGAATATTTAAAGTTTGCTAGGCATGGAGGAAGTAAATGTGGGAGGAATGGGTTAGGTCTCCCAAAAATATTGGCAAATCTTAACTTTAACCGTTTTCTCCAATTTGGAAGGCACATTTAAAGTGTTAGCCAGCACAAACCATCGTTACCTTCCTTCTGTGAAACAACAGGACAGAGAGTGCTCCGAGCAAATGAAACCTTAACTCATTGTTATTTCCAGGTTTTAATACACACACTGGAGCTGAGTAATAGATGCCATTGAAAGGTGTGAATATCATGTCCTGTTGATCACTTCAAGTAGCTGATGGTAGTGAAAAATGGAGACTAATTCATAAAACCGGATAAGCAATTAGTAGAGTAACACATGCTAGAGAGATACCCACAGGGATGATTGTGATTTACAATCTGGTCAGTAGGAGGTTATGCAGGGAAGTCACATTATGTATTTTTTACCACGTGTGTCCCTGGGATGAAAGAATTCAAATATTTTTTTAAAAAAATGAAATTCAGTGTTCACCAGTTTTGCTGGTTCCTTCTCTTTTAACATTTGCCTTCCCTGGGGCTCGTGCAGGAAAATTCTTGTAGTTTGTATAATTCTCTTCACTCCCTGTGGTCACATTTAATTTTCTAGAGCTCAAGCCCTAGAACAGACTGTTGTGCTGGAGTTTCCATCACGGCAGGAAAATGCGTTTTAATTCCACAAGAAAACTATTTTTGCTGAAATTACAAAAAATCACATGAAGACATTTCTGTGCATAGTAATTTGGTTAGAGTCTCCCACTTTTATAAGTTTAAGATTAGCAGCCATATTAGTCTGTATCTGTAAATAAAAAGAGGAATACTTGTGGCACCTTAGAGCTTCCATCCAGGACACACCACTTGAGCCATTGTCTACAGCCAAGCTTTAAGGTACAACCACATTTGCTCCAATCCCTCAGACAGAGACAAACACCTACAAGATCTCTACCAAGCATTCTTAAAACTATAATACTCACCTGGGAAAGTGAAAAAACAGATTGACAGAGCCAGGAGAGCACCCAGAAGCCCCCTACTACAGGACAGGCCCAACAAAGAAAAAAACAGAACACCTTCAGCCCCCAACTTAAACCTCTCCAACGCGTCATCAAAGACCTACAACCGATCCTGAAAGATGATCCCTCACTCTCATAGATCTTGCAAGAGAGGTGTTAAGGCTAGCTCAACGTGATGCCTCCCCCAGTGCAGACCCTACAAAGCCAGGAAATGCCAAGTTGTTGGCCCGCTCCTGCAGTCACACCCCTGGTTGTAATGCAGACATGCCCCGGGGATTGAGTAAATTCCTAGCACCTCCGATGGGAATGAACTCAAGGCAACTAGCCCCTCCTGCCAGTCAGGCCTCCGCACACTAGCTCCATCAGAACTAGTGTGAGTACCTGTCCTCGAACTGGGACTTGCCCCTAGTTTGAAGTGTCGACATTTCCTAAGTGCAGTTACTGCCTGGCCTCTCTAAGTCTTTCAATGGCAAATTTCAGCCTGGGTGCTCACACATCAACGCCCCCGCATGTGCAAGCACCCTGCGCCATAACACTGCTGTTTTCTTCTAGTTGCTATTCATAACTAATTAAAATCACTGTAATTAACTGAAGGCATAATAGCATTTGGGAGGCATAACAGTAGATAGTATAGAACAGCTTTTAATTGGGAGGGATGCTCTGATGTGATCATTGATTCTAATAATCTCAAAACAAGGAATAAACAATGTCTCTTTCTGTTCTCATGTTCTGCTGTTTACACACAACAGGACCAGTTCCTCTCCTTTTAGGAAAAGCACGGTTTAGCAATCCATGTTGAAGGACAAGGAGCGGGCCCTCTTCTTAGCAAATACGTAGCATTTATATCAAAGTATTCCTGAGCTGTGTTAAAGGTGAATGTAAATTTCAAGTGGATTCAAGGCATGTCATCCCATTCATCAAGGCAAGTGTCTGAACTAAGGCATGGCTGATCAATCATTTTAAAAACAAATTGCATTATAAATCCCATCATGTCAAATCTAATCTTTTGTTCTATATGCATATCTTCAGTCGCTCTGATTTTTGCTATGTTCCAACAAGTCTTCAAGACATCCAATACGAATTCCTAAAAAGACCCTTTTGGTTTGATTTAGGGTTTTGATTTTCTGCACAAGCCAGGAAATTAATTGGAATAGTTGTTCACACCACAAGGGAAGTAAATTTCAGATTCCTGAGAAACACAAATGTCATTTCCTTATTCCTAATGAGCACCCTTCAAATTAGCTTGATTTTCCAAAGCCACACCTATTCATATTCGCAAAGTCACTGTGTCAGACTCTATCCCCATGAAGAGCTGGCTAGTCACATGACCATTCAGACAGGGATTTTCAAAAGCTCTGGGTATTTACTAACTTTGATCCCCTTGAACTCAAGCAAAGTTGTATGATTGGTTTCAGTGGAAGTGGTTAGGCCAGCACTGAACATAGAGATGGTCAGAAAATGGGGGGGAACAGGTTTTAGAAGAAAAATCTGATTAAAATGAAAAAAAAATCCACAAACATTTCAGCTTGTTGTTGAAAATGGAACTTTTTTGGCTCAAAACTGAAAGTTTTCATCAGGAAAATCAAAACAAAACATTTTGGTTTGTCAAATAAAATTGAAAGAATTTTTTAGGTCATTTCAGCATTAATCTGGGTTTGCCTTCACTGCGACAGTATCTTATGGAAGATGTAATTTTCAGCATCTTACTCCCATTCTCTTCTTCGGGCTTGACTCCCTGACCAGACTACAGCTCCCACCATGTATCATGGCCTCCCTCTTGCTGTCATAATGACTCACAGAAGCCATATACGTGTGTTTCATCACTTTGCAAAAACATTTGTTGTACTAAAAACGCATTTTTTCATTGAAAAACAATTTCCATGGAAAATTTTTGACCAACCCTCATCGAGCACTTTTGACCATCCCACCCATATTTGTTCAGTTTCAAATTTCACAACCCTGAGGGTGCTTGGACTGACTAACTGATACACATGTTATACTAGACCCCTGCAAGTGCGGCCAAAAGTATTCAGAGATAGTCTTGCAAATAAAACCCGTGGATGCCCTCCACACATATCTGAGACCCGCTGTAAGCTCTCCCCTTCACCATCTGGGTGAGTGCAGTCTGTTTGTCGAAAGGAAGTGGCAGCCCTTACACACCTATTCTCAAACTTTTCATGGATTGGGACTTAGAGTGGGAAAGAGTGAAGTGTTTGCCAAGGAGCAGGGGAACAAAAATCTATAGAAAACAATCAGAACAACTTAAAATGGGCTGTAGCAGTGAGACAGTGGAGGGAAGTGACCTTCCTTTGCATTACCCCCACCCACTGCCACCACCTCATCAAGGCCAGGAAGGGACCTTGGGTGCCCTGAGGGCCTGGCATGCGGTGAAGTACTAAGCAGGAATGACTGCCCTGGGACAGATGCCCTCTTGTATCACCTAGAAGAGTTACATCCAAACTCGGAAACCTCTCCTCACTGCCCAAGACACAATGGGCCACTGTCACCCTCCCAGGCGTCAGTCAAGCGGGGCCGAGCAGCACTAGAATGAAACACTATATCACCAGTCCACCCCACCCACTGCCCCGGCTTCCCATAGGTCCAACCTCTTTCATCCCTGTACCCCCTCTATTTCCCCACGTCCATATTGCCTTCCAACCCTGCTGCTCCCCACACGTACCCCAGATCCCTTTGCCACTGCCTCTCTCCCACCTCACTACTCAGCACCAGCTAACGCCATCACTTAGCATGTTTTTAAATGAAAGCAACTGTCCACTAAAGAACACTGTTAACTCAGGTTGCAGAGTAGTAGCCATGTTAGTCTGTAATGGCCAAAAGAACGAGGAGTCCTTGTGGCACCTACACTGGTTAGTCTCTAAGGTGCCACAAGGACTCCTCATTTTTTTTTATTGTTAACTCAGAATTTTAAGCCGGTTTGTTGATTCAATTCAGACACTAAAAACTAGGAAATCACCAGGCAATATTTCCACCCCCAGCTCACTCCCCACCCCCAGCCTCAATTTACATCTCCTTATCAGCCAAATATCCCTGCATCCAAATGCACTCAAACGTCTCCCCTGCTAACACGCTCCCATTCACTTCCAGTGCACAACCCTCACCTGGAGCACTTCCAGCTCCGCTAATGCACACACAGATGGCAAATCCAGAGCACAAATGCCTGGAAGTAGCAAGACCAATTTGTTTTCTCAAGGAAAAATCTCTGTTAGGATCTGGACACTGTCACCAGTTTCTGAGTTTTACAATTTTCATTAAAACAAAACAAAACAGGAAATAGAACTGACACAATTTTAGAGCTTTTTGCTCCCATTTCTTGACCGACTAGCAGAAGCTGATTGAACCTTTTGAAGGTTGAAACACTGATGTTATTTCACATTTTCAATGTCAGTGGGAAAACAGGGAGGAAAGTGTTTGAAAAACATGTTGCACTGTTTCCCTCTCCTGGTCCCAAGCAGGTCTATTGGGCCCTGTGTCATTCTTCAGAAATACCTCGTAAGGCTGTGCTGTAAATGGGAGGGCATTGGTAAAGCATCGATCTTCCCTCCTCCACTTCCCTTTCCTCCCACCCACTGAACACTCTGATCAGCCCTTCGCCCTGCTCAGGTATGTTCTGCCAAGGAAATCCCATAAATAAACATAAGCAGTAGCTCCACTGAAGTCTATGGCAAAACTCCCATTGGCTTCAATGCTGCCAGGACTTCACCATAGGAATCTGATGACATTTACCTCACCTAATAAGCTGGTAGAGTTTAAAATGGCACATCAACTCATCAGTGTTATCTGGTAAAGGAATCGTGCTATACATTGCACATCTCAATGAGCGTCTATTGTATATATATTTCTAAAAGTTGCACATTAGTAATTGAATCAGTCTCCAGAGAAAAATGATCTTCCTTTCTTTAGACAGCAACACATTAACAAGTGGACAACCTATTCCCAATAACTATTACAATAGGCCTGGAGCTAGACATTGCAAATAAGATCCTTTGATTCCTTTTCTTTTCTCCAATAACTTTGGCCAGGTCTGTAATGTTCAAGGAAGCAGGGAAATGAACATATTAGCACTCACTGAGACTGTTCTGAATTAACTTTCCATCTCATTTTATTTCCCAGAGGCAAGGGCATCCTAAGTTATTGGAAATTTTGAGGCAAGAAAATTCAACACTTCAAACTTTGTATAAAATAGTCTTATTTATATGTAAAACTTGGGACATTTGGCAGTCTAGCTAATCTCTGAGCAATAACTCAGGTTTTAAAATGCTTTCTTAGAACATCTAAAAGCTTCATTTTTGGTAATACAATATCAACACACTGTCTCTCACCACCTCTAAGAGGTAATTACTGTGAGTACTAACTAATGTTGAATGTGATGCCTTGGTTGTACTGCAGGATGACCCCAATACACCCCCAGTCCGAGGACTTCCCCTAGAAATACATGCCCTGCACTGCCTATCCCTCTCCTCTATGGTACAAATGTATTAAGTCTGTTACTCCTTTCAGGGAATGTGAAGCCTGCACAAAGACTGACATTGGGTAGGCAGCTGATGTGCCAAGATCTCTCATAGTGACCAGTATTATAGTACCAATACCCAGCACCTATATCGTGCTTTTCATTGGTCGAGCTCAAAGGCCTTCACCAGCTCTATGGTATTTATCCTCACAATGTCCCTGTAAGGGAGGGCAGGGCTGTGATCCCCATTGCACTGATGTGGGCTGGGGGACAGTGCTTGGGGTCACATAAGAAATCTGGGCTGAGTAGGGAACGGAATCGAGGCCTCCTACGTCCTAGTTTAGTGCCCTAGCCTTAGGCCATATTTCCTCATTGCTGCCTCATTGTTTCCCTGTGATCCCGCATCTGTTTGTCTGTTGGATCCACCTGTTGTCTTTTGGCTTAGGCTGTAGGCTCTCTAGAGCACACACTGTCTCTTTGCTCTGTGTTTGTACAGTGCCTAGCACAGTGGGGGCCTGGCCCATGACCCTGGTATCTAGGACCGAATAGTCACACTGTAGATTGACAGCCATTAACCTTGGGGTCTCCACTATCCATCTAATCCAGTTGTTGTTAATACTGTCTATACAATGAACCACCTCTTGAGACATAGTGCTTCTTTCCAACCCCCTGTCCTCACATCTTCCTGGGGGAAATCTGTGTCTTTGATCACATGAGAGTCTATAAATTAAAGGAAAAAATCAGTTTAAATGGGGCATAAGGGGTTGTTTCCTATGGAGCTTTATTTTCTATCACAATCTGCCCTTGCAAAAGCAAACCCATCAGAGACACAAGCGCTCCCCCATCACACCCACCTGATCCCCTAATAAATCTAAAGCTTTAAAACTACTTGATAAGATTAATAAATATATTGAAAGTGTTCCACAAGATTTTGGGGTTGCCTATCACTTGTGTCATTATCATTTCTTTTATCCAGAGCAATGGAAGCAATAGAAGTCAGACTGTTACAAAAACATTTGAGTAACAAAACTCCATGACTAACGAGTACATTACAAATCTCGTCCCTTTGGGGTTAGTTCATGAATCCCAAAAAGAACCTGCTTGGCTTGTTTCTTTACTGTATTTGTTAATATTTATTGACTAGTCTGGACAGTTTTCACACCAGGAATTGTTAGAATGGTTCAGTTTCCAATATATAATAGCGATGTATAAATTGCTCTTAAAATATTGACTCTGGGCCAGATTTTCAAAAGTATTTAGGTGCCTAAAGGTACAGACAGGTGCCTAACAGAATTTGTGAAAACACCTTACCACATTAGGTATCTAACTCCTATTGACTGGGTTCTATCCCTAGCTCTGCTACTGGCCCGCTGGGTGACCTTCGGCAAGTCACTGTACCTCTGTGCCTCAGTTTCCCCATCTGTAAAACTGGGATAATGATACTGCTCTCCTCTGAGAAGTGCTTTGAGATTTGCTGATGAAATGTGCCAGATAAGAGTAAGGTATTATATTATTATCTGCACCTTAAGGTGTCAAATCACCTTTTAATATCTGGCCCAATATGCCTATGACTGCTGGGCTAGATCTTTAGCTGGTGTAAATTGGTGTAGCTCAAGGGAGCTACACCAATTTACACCAGCTCCAGATTTGACTCATAATGCATAGATTTTCTTCGCATTATTTTTTTAATTCTATTTTAAATTAGATCCCTGCAGCAACTGAATGCTACTCATTCCTCCACTGAGTTCCCATCAAGCTACAAGAAGCCCAAACTCTTCTATTTACTTCCATCCATCTTCAGGGCAAGTATCTTTTAAGGCTTTGACTGCTATTGGAACTACAGGGGTTGAAGCTGATCTAGTCTCTGGGCATCCAAAAATAGAAAGCCTTCTTTATAAATTCTGTACCCTATTTTAAAGGACAGCTTTTCACTTTTTACTGTCTCTTATCTCCGCATTCTCTCAGTTGTTTCCTGACTCTGGGAAGTGATGCCTTTCCTGTCCAGCAGGGTTTAAAGTGCACTCTCTAGCTCTGACAGTAAACCCTAGTAATATCATAGTATAACATTACATTTATAGTGAGATGAATTTTGCACTCTATCGTGGTACATCAGGTAAACCATGGACCCTGTTGAACTTAGTGGGTTAAGATTTTAGTGACTTAAAATGAATCGTGAACCTGACATAACAGACCTTGAACACCAAAGCAGAATGAAGAACCATTTCAGTGTCATTTCTCTGCCCGATTTCATCACTGCAGAGATGGAGAGAAAGTTGATCCTTTGATTACGAAAAGCCTCCACATCCTTTACAATGTTTTATACAATGGGCTAAGTCCCCCATGGTCTCACTCCCTTGGATCCAATTTCTAGTTTCCTCTAATAGTTTGAAAAATGGACCCAAATGGGAGAGTAACATGAGCATCAAGTTAATAGCTCTGCTGATCAGGGCCAATTATCTGCCTGCTGGATTGATCAAGGTCCCAGTTCACGAAGATACTTAAGCATCATGCCTCATGACAAACCGTATGCTTAAAATTAGGAATGTGTTTAAGTATCTTGTGGCATCCGTGCCTTAATCCCCACCACTGAATCTGGAATCTAAATTCGGCAGCTTCGAAAAGTCCATGAAAGCCACGGCGGAGAAACCCAAAGCTAAAATGACTGATTTCCAAGAAGAGTCATCAGTCTGCTTGGCCCCATGCAGCCAGGGATAGGCAGGGAGCGTGGAACCCGCAGCCCACAGAACGAAATGCCCAAAGGAATGAGTCTCCACATCCCCAGTACAGCTGTGTACAGACAATCCAGGATGTTTTTGGAAAGTGCTGGGGACAACTTCCTGGTGCAACTACTGGAGGAACCAACCAGGGGCCGTGCTCCACTTGACTTGCAGCTCACAAATGGGGAAGAACTGGTAGGGGAAGTCGAAGTGGGTGGCAACCTGGGAGGCAGTGACCATGAGATAGTTGAGTTCAGGATCCTGACACAGGGAAGAAAGGAGAGCAGCAGGGTACAGACCCTGGCCTTCAGAAATCAGACTTTGATTCCCTCAGGGAACTGATGGGCAGGATCCCCTGGGAGGCTAATCTGAGAGGGAAAGGAGTCCAGAAGAGCTGGCTGTATTTTAAAGAATCCTTATTGAAGTTGCAGGAACAAACCATCCCGATGTGCAGAAAGAATAGTAAATATGGCAGGCGACCAGCTTCACTTAACAGAGAAATCTTCGGTGAGCTTAAACACAAAAAGGAAGCTGACAAGAAGTGGACACTTGGACTGATGACTAGGGAGGAGTATAAAGATATTGCTCGAGCATTCAAGGGTGTAATCAGGAAGGCCAACACACAATTGGAGTTGCAGTTAGCAAGGGATATGAAGGGTAGGTAACAAGAAGGGTTTCTGTGTTAGCAACAAGAAGGTCAGGGACAGTTTGGGACTCTTCCTGAATGGGGGAGGCCACCTAGTGACAGATGATGTTGAAAAAGCTGAAGTACTCAATGCTTTTTTTTGCCTTGGTCTCCACAGACAAAGTCAGCTCCCAGACTGCTGCACTGGGCAGCATGGTATGGGGAGGAGGTGATCAGCTCTCAGTGGTGAAAGAACAGGTTAAGGACTGTTTAGAAACACTGGACATGCACAAGTCCATGGATCCAGATGCGCTGTATCCGAGGGTGCTAAAGGAATTGGCGGATGTAATTGCAGAGCCACTGGCCATTATCTTTGAAAACTCATGGCGATCAGGGGAATTCCTGGATGATTGAAAAAAGGCTAATGTAGTGCCCATCTTTTAAAAAGGGAAGAAGGAGATTCCAGAGAACTACAGATCAGTAAACCTCACCTCAGTCCCTGGAAAAATCATGGAGCAGGTCCTCAAGGAATCAATTTTGAAGCATTTGAAGGAGAGGAAGGTAATCAGGAACAGTGAACATGGATTCACCAAGGGCAAGTCATGCCTGACCAACCTGACTGCTCTCTGTCATGAGATAACTGGCTTTCTGGATAAGGGGAAAGTGGTGGACATGATAAATCTTGACTTTAGCAAAGCTTTTGATATGGTCTCCCACAGCAAGTTAAAGAAGTATGGGCTGGATGAATGGACTATAAGGTGGATAGAAAGCTGGCTGGATTGTCAGGCTCAACGGCTAGTGATCAATGGCTTGATGTCTAGCTGGCAGCCGGTATAAAGCGGAGTGCCCCGAGGATCAGTCCTGGGTAGGATGACCAGACAGCAAGTGTGAAAAATCGGGACCAGGGGTGGGGAGTAATAGGAGCCTATATAAGAAAAAGACCCCAAAATCAGGACTGTCCCTATAAAATCGGGACATCTGGTCACCCTAGTCCTGGGGCCAGTTTTGTCCAACATCTTCATTAATTAGCTGGATGATGGGATGGGTTGCATCCTCAGCAAGTTCTCAGATGACACTAAACTGGGGGGACAGGTAGATACATTGGAGGCTAGAGATAGGATACAGAGGGACCTAGACAAATTAGAGGATTGAGCCAAAAGAAATCTGATGAGGTTCAACAAGGACAAGCACAGAGTCCTGCCCTGAGGATGGAAGAATCCCATCCACTGCTACAAGCTAGGGACCGAATGGCTAGGCAGCAGTTCTGTAGAAACAGACCTAGGGGTTACAGTGGACAAGACGCTGGACATGAGTCAACAGTGTGCCCTTGTTCCAAGAAGGCTAACGGCATTTTGTGCTGTATAAGTAGGAGTATTGCCAGCAGATCGAGGGACGTGATCATTCCCCTCTATTCGACATTGGTGAGGCCACACTTAGAGTATTGCGTCCAGTTTTAGTCCTCCCAATACAGAAAGGATGTGGACAAATTGGAGGGAGTTCAGTGGAGGGCAAAGAAAATGATGCGGGGGCTGGAGCACATGACTTATGAGGAGAGGCTGAGGGAACTGGGCTTATTTAGTCTGCAGAAAAGAAGGAGCGGGGAGGGGTTTGATAGCAGCCTACAACTACCTGAAGGGATGTTCCAAAGAGGATGGATCTAGACTGTTCTCAGTGGTGGTAGATGACAGAACAAGAAGCAATGGCCTCAAGTTGCAGTTGAGGAGATCTAGGTTGGATCTTAGGAAACACTATTTCATTAGGAGGGTAGTGAAGCACTGGAATGGGTTCCCTAGGGAGGGGGTGGAATCTCCTTCCTTAGAGGTTTTTAAGGTCAGGCTTGACAAAGTCCTGGCTGGGATGATTTAGCTGTGGTTGGTCCTGCTTTGAGCAGGGGGTTGGACTAGATACTCCTGAGGTCCCTTCCAACCCTAATATTCTGTGAGTCTATGATCTGTGCCTGGAAGGCAACAAGACATTCCAGGATTTCCAAGCGAGAATTCTAGAGCCGGAGCACCAAGCCAGTGTGGTGCTAATCAGAGGATCTGCAGCCTGAGCTCAGATCAGTAACAGTCACACGGAGATTGCTGAGGGCGGAAGGTTAGGCTCCCAAATCCATATTTAGGCATCTAAACAGAAGCCTGCTGCTCGTGCCTTGTATGGTCTGGAGGAAAAGTGAGGAGTGGGCCTTGAACGTTGTCCCCGCTCACTGTAAAATACCTGCACTTCCACTGCCTGCCTCCCCCGATATACCTGCTGTCCTTTGACGAGCTTCACTCCTGTGTCAGTCAATCCCATCGTCCCTGGATACATCACTTTGCCCCTTCCCAGCAACTCTGTCCCCCTCTCCATCAGTTCTGACCATTAGTCAAATCCACCCACAAAAGTCCAAGAGTTCTGCTCCCCAGACTAGTCAGTTCTCTGCCCAGTTCAATCAGTCCAGCTCCCTTCCTTCTGCTCTGCCCCGATTCAATCAATGCTCTTCCCAGTCGATTATACCCCGCAGCAATCTCGCCATTTGCCCCACTCGTCCATCCGTTCCCGTCTCCACATGAGTCCGCTCTGTTTCAAAGCAGTTAATTCTGATTCTCACCCACCCAGCTGCTGCCACCTCTCTGCCCTGCTAAGCTTGAGCAGCATCTCTGAGGCCCTTCTGCTCCACACTCTCCCCTCCAACACTTGAGAAATGGAGTGACTCCATGCTCCCTTCCTGCCCATCCTGAGAAGAACTGGAGGGGTTGCAGCCTGCCCGAACCAGCTGAGCTGCCAGTGTAACCCACTCCTTCTGAGGCCCTGTCCTGCTCTGGTGCTGGCTGGCCCATAGTGAACTGGTGACCAGCCTGCTATTGGGATGAGTCTTTTAGCTCCAGCAGCAGTCCCCAGTTCAATCCCAAGCGGGCACAACAGACTGTGTCTCTGCACTGATCGCCCGCAAGCAAATGGCTCAAGGACTTTCCACTGGATTATTATTGGGCTGGCCAACATATTATGGGAGGCCAATAGAGCTCTGGTGCATTCTGTTGTTGACAGTCTTTTGAAACAATCCCTCCGTTTCCCTTCCACGCAGCAAAGCCAGGTCCATCTGCAGGCCCCCAGAGCATGGGCTGTGCCCAAGCGGTTCTGCACTCGAATCGGAACAGTCTTGCAGTTCCGTAGCTGAAGTACATCTCTCTCTCTTTCCTGCTGATTTAAATAGAACACAGTTATCTTTGGCCAGTCCTTTCAAGATCCTTATCTTCTTTGTGCTGCGACAATGTAATGTTTTTTAAATCTGTATTAACGAGCCTGATCTGCCTGGATAAAGGAACAGACGGCCCGTGTTTGCTTTTCCATTGACAGGATTCAAAGCAAACAGTCTCCCTCTGGGATTAGTCTGCTGTCAGGATGCCTCCTTCGTAGCCAGGTTACTTGTTCGCTTCACCAGGCGACGCTGCCTCTCAACCAACTCCATCAGCTCTCGCTGCCCGTGTGAGTCCATCTAAAAAGAACTGGGACTCGTCATACTAGCTGGCATGTCCACGGCATTCGTTCCTTTGGCTCTCACAGCATTTTGGAAAAGTGGTCACCTGTGAACGGCACCAAGAGCAGGGCCAGGCTCAGCAGAGCCAAGCTCACAGCTTGGGTTATCTGTGGCCCAGTGTCTAAGCCACTGGCCTGTTTCCTTAGGAGCTTAGTGCTATTCCCAGCCCTGTTGCCAATTTCCTAAGTGACTCAGGGCACAATGTGTGAGCTCTCTGTACCTTAGTTAGTCCTCTATCTTCCTCATGGGGCTGTGGGGCCAGGCGTCCTAAAATAGAGGCTATGAAATGCATTGAAGTATAAAGGCCTGTTAGTGAAAGAACTCACAACTGTCTGGCTTCCAGCCTGGGGCTCATTACCTGTGCCTAAAGGACAATTATGAGGCCTTTTAGGCAGAACCTGTGTTCCCAAGAATCCAGGCCAGCTCAGGAAATGAGCAATTGGCTCGCAGAGAATCTATTACAGCGGTTATCAACCTTTCATACTGGTGACCCCTTTCACATAGCAAGCCTCCCCCTTCTAAATTAAAAACACATTTTTATATATTTAACACCATTATAAATGCTGGAGCTGAAGCGGAGTTTGGGGTGGAGGCTGACAGCTCGCGACCCCCTCACGTAATAACCTCGTGGCCCACGGAGGGATCTCAACTCCCAGTTTGAGAACCCGTGATCTAGTGCACCTGGATGAAGTGTGGTTTTCCAGGGTAATACAGCTGCACCAGGCCTCACTGTCTGTTCCCTAGGGACACGGGCAGGCATATGGCTGATCTGGGGAGCAATCCTCCATCCCCATTGCAGCTTTCTGTCCCTGTTTGTCTCCCCGCAATGGCTGTTTCTCTAAAGGTCACAAACATCGTTCTAATCATGGCAGCCATGTATTCTGTCTTCCTTTATGCTGTTTCTGTTCAAACTTTGCAAAACAAATTTCCCTTCTGGCACAGACCAAGAATAACACATTCTAGCCTCAGTGGTGAAAGCTTTGCAAACTGGAGCCCCTGAAAGCAGGGCAGCTGCACTACAAAAGGAAAATGTAGCTACAGTTTTACCATCACCCTGGCAATGATACCCTCTGAGATACCACAGGGCGGGCACAGACATCAGAGAACATGGGATATGGAGAGACAGACTCATCGCTCACAGAGCACCAGTATATCCAGGCAGGTGAAGTGTGGCATGGAAGTCCACCTACCCAGCCAGTGGCCATGGTGCTGGGCCACTCAGCAACCGACTTCTCCTTGGCAGCTCTTCCAGCTGATTCCGGGAATAGCAGCCGCAGCCTGTCTTGCACGGGGCTCTAGAGCTTCCCCCCTTACCTGGCACCAAGCCCTTGGAATCAAGACAGGGTGCCCATGAGCGCAGATCTTCCAGCCCCAGGTGAACCTTTCCCAGAGCAATCTGCACTCTCGCTGCGTGTGTAAGAGATCCCCAGGGGCCCTTCCAATGCCTGGCACTGGCTTACTCAGTTCACACGGTGAGAAAACACCCTTCCAAACAGGCTTTGTACCTAAACCACGATAATGGGCTGCTTATGGCACGACATGCAACACAACACAGGTCTTCCTCCTTTCAGCCTCACTCCCTGCCCAAGCTGCTGGGAGGTTTGGGGAGCGACCCCCGAGCCTGGGCTTCTCAGGGGGACTCCAGGACAAGTGGAATGATCAGTTCCTACTGCCTGCCCTCCACTGATGAATTACAGCTGTGTCACCCTTGCCAATGCCAGACCTCCCGCCCCCCGGGGATGCAGGACCCCCTCCTTTGACATGTTACCCCCACCCAGCCACAGTGCTCCACAGTGACTGTCCCCCTCACTCACCCCTCAGGGGGGCTGCTGGTGCCCAGGAACCTGTCACCAAAGTCCAGTCACCTCAGCGTCTCCTCCGGCCTCTGTCTAACAGCCCTGCAGCCGCAGTGGGGGAGGGAACAGGGGCTGTAAGGCAGCTGCTGTGGCCCTCAGGAACCTGTTTTTCTTACTCTCCCCTTTCCCAGGAGGACAGAAGAGTGGCCAGAGGGCTGGGATGGAAGCAGGGGAGCTGGCAGGTCAAGCAGGGGGGCAGTGGGGTGGGGAGAGGGGCTGTCATCTCCCTTCCCCGCCATGTGAATAAGGCGTCAGCCCCACAGAGTCACTGCCTCCCCCACCTCCAGCTCCTCCCGCCCCATCTCTCTGTTCTGAGGGCCCAGGGTTTCTAGCACCCAGACAGGTGGCCGCCATCCCAGGGGCAGGGCCCCCAGGAAACAGCAGCGTTGATGGGAGCCCTCACCCTGCCTGGCTGTGGCTGGGTGCACGAACCCTCCAGGGCACCACAGCTCACACAGAAGCACCTCAACGATGGCTCTGACAGGAGCTAAAAGTCTGGTCCTTGCTGCTGATGAGCCAATCAGCAAAAAAGAGAGAACCACTGAACTGAACAGGCTCCTTAGGGAGCGTCCCAGGGGCGGCCGGGGCCCAGACAGAGCCTGCAGGAAGCAGGTTTGCAGGCAGTCTGCTGAAGCTTGTCAAACACTAGGGGATTTTTTTGCCCAAGTTTTCATGAATTTCACCCTCTTTTCTGATAAAATCTGAAATTTCAGAAAGAAAAAAGCCAGCTGACCTGAAGAAGAGCCGTGTGCGCGCGCAGGCCTGACTCCTCTCTCTCTCCCCTTCACCGTCCTGACGGACATGCTCGGGGGCGTTTCCTGTGTATTTCCCGCCCGCACCCCCTGATCCTCTGCGGCACTCACTGGACCCAGACGGAGGGATAACGTGTAGGTTTGCCAACCCTGGAATGGGCCTCAATCTCCCGGACACTGCTGAATGCCAGCCGGGAGATTTTAACGGGAACAGTACAAACAACGAAATTACGTCACGTTGTGGAAAAATCTCCCATAACAGCGTCAGCCAGAATTGGCAGCGCCGGCAGGGAGGCGGTGCAGGAGCAAGCCCTTGGGTCGAGAGCGCTCCCCGTAGCCAGGCACGGTGCTGCTGCGCTCTCCTCTCAGCTCTCGGGTAAGTCGCTGCTCAGCCCATCTGCTTTCGGGGTCAACCGAAAACTCCTGAACAAGGAATTCAAAGTCCAATCACCTCAGCGTCTCCTCCGGCCTCTGTCTAACACACGCTGCCGCGACCTCTTTCCTCGGTCTGGGGGAGCGGTGGGGGAACGCAGGCCAGCCTGCTGCTCCCGGATCCAGGTCAGGGCCCTGATTCAGAGCAGCCATTAACCCTTCTCGAATCTCTGCTGTGCCCTGAGCGGCCTCTTCCCTCTGTGGGCTTCCAGCCTCCTGTTCTCCCGTGCCCGCTCTGGAGTGCTGGCGTCCCACCAGTTTGTTGGCTGGAGCCTCTCTCCACAGTCCCGCTTCCTGCCTTACAGCCCCTGTTCCCTCCCGCACTGCGGCTGCAGGGCTGCGGTCGGGCCTAGCTCAGGCAGAGCCAGGTTCTGCATGGCCCCGCCCGGTGTGGACAGATCCCACAACAGGAGCAAGTGTGAAAAATCAGGACAGGGGGTGCCTATATAAGAAAAAGCCCCAAATATCGGGAGTATCCCTATAACAAAACAGTTAACAACAGTGCCATTCGGGGCTTGTCCACACTAGAGATTTTTGCCTCACAATTAACCTGAGGCCATTAGTGCAACTGTTAGGGCTCCTGTGGATGCTCCCCAAACTTTTTGGACACGCTTCAAATGTTTAAGTAACAAAGAGTCCTGTGGCACCTTAAAGACTAACTAAAGTATTAGAGCATAAGCTTCCGTGGGCTCATACCCACTTTGTCGGATACACGCAGTCTGCATGCATCCGACGAAGTGGGTATTAGCCCACGAAAGCTTATGCTCTAATACTTTAGTCTTTAAGGTGCCACAGGACTCTTTGTTATTTCTGCAATTCCAGACTAAGGGCATGGTTACACTTACAGGATTATAGCGCTATTGTTTATAGCGGTCCCCTTATACAGCAATATGTATAGCGCTATTGTATGTCCACACTGAGATGCTCCAGCGGTATAGCATGGCCACATTTGCGGCACTTAATAAGGCATTAAGAGCAGCGCATTAGGGCATGTATCCCACAGTGCACCTCTTCCCGATCTGGCGCAATGCCTTGTGGTACGGGGGGCGTCACTTGTGGGGCATTCTGCATCCTGTTTCAACTACCCATGATGCTTCGTGGCATATCCCAGCAATCCCTGTGTTTCCGTCCTCCTCCGGCGCCATCTTTCAACAGTTTCAGCAAGGCGCGCTCCGTCTTCCATTTTCGTGTGCCGCAATGAATCCAGAACTGCTGAGGAACATGCTGACGACTGTCGCCAGCACATCTCTGTGTGCAGTGGAGTTAATCCTTGACATGCAGGATGACAGTGATGAGTCTGAAGACGAGATCGAAGCGGTGAATGCGTTTGACACGAAACTTCTTGTCTCATTAACGGACATGCTCATGGCCGTTGAACGCCGCTTCTGGGTACGGGAAACGAGCACTGAGTGGTGGGATCGCATCATCATGCAAGTCTGGGATGACGAGCAGTGGCTGCAAAACTTTCAAATGAGAAAAGCCACTTTCATGGGACTGTGTGCTCAACTCGCCCCCGCCCTGCGGCGCAAGGACACCAGACTGAGAGCTGCCCTCCCGGTGGAGAAGTGGGTGGCTATCGCGATTTGGAAGCTGGCTACACCAGACAGCTACCGATCGGTGGCCAACCAGTTTGGGGTTGGAAAGTCGACCGTTGGAGTTGTGCTGATGCAAGTGTGCAGGGCCATTAATCGCATCCTGCTACGAAAAATCGTGACTCTGGATAACGTGCATGACATCGTGGCTGGCTTTGAAGAAATGGGTTTCCCTAACTGTGGAGGGGCGATAGATGGGACCCATATACCTATTCTGGCGCCTGCCCACCTAGCAGACGAGTACGTTAACCGAAAGGGGTACTTCTCCATGGTTCTCCAGGCGCTTGTGGATCACCGTGGGCGTTTTACTGACATTAACGCTGGCTGGTCTGGAAAGGTGCATGACGCACGCATCTTCCGCAACACCGGCCTGTTCATGAAGCTGCAAGCCAGGACTTTTTTCCCAGACCAGAGGATCCCCGTGGGGGAAGTGGAAATGCCCATAGTGATTCTTGGTGACTCTGCTTACCCTTTAATGCCCTGGCTCATGAAACCCTACACAGGGAGCCTGGACAGCAGTCAGGAAAGGTTCAACTACAGGCTTAGCCGGTGTCGAATGACCGTGGAGTGTGCTTTTGGGCGTCTCAAGGCGCGCTGGCGCTGTCTTTATGGGAGGTTAGACTTGGCCGAGGGTAGTATCTCCACGGTTATTTCCGCATGCTGTGCCCTACATAATCTTTGTGAGCGGAAGGGCGAAGGCTTCACTCAGGCATGGTCCTCGGAGATTCAACGCCTGGAGGCCACATACGCCCAGCCAGAGAGCAGGGTTCTTGGAGGGGACCAGCGCGAGGCTGTTAGGATCAGGGAAGCCTTGAGGGAGCATTTTGAGGCTGAAAGCCAGTTCTAAAGTGAGGTGCAGACGGAGGGAGGGAGGGAGCATTCTTTTAATAGGAACAGGCATTTGCTTTTCTGTAGCCTGTAATAATGTATGTACACTTAATAAAGAAACCCATTTATTAAGAAGACAATTCATTTATTGAACAGGTACTTCGGTTGCTGAAAGAAAATATTGTGATGCATGGTGAGGGGGAAGCCGGGGGAGGTGCAATGGGGGTGGCATGGGGTCAGTCAGAGATCGGAATATGTCCGGGTCTCTGAGTCTCCAGTGCCCTCACAGTGGCCATGTCCCCCGAACCCCATTTGCGGAGGGCAGTAAGGCATGTTATTAGGGGTTGACTGCAGTGGATAATGGTCCGGGGTTTGGGGGTTGTTCGGTGAAGACAGAGGGGTTGGAGGCAGCTGTGGATGCTGATAACCATATAGCTGATGATAGTGGCCTGGAGGGTACTGAGGCACAGAAGGGGAAGGGATTTGGGGCAAATGATAATTGGGGTGGTGGGTGCGGTGCTTCCCCTCCTGAAGGGTGACAATCCGCTGCATAGTCTGCAATTGAAGCTGCAGTAATGAGAGCAGCTTATCGGTGCTTTTCCGGCGGTGAATCGCATTTTCCTTCCGCGCCTTCTCCCTCAACTTGCTCTCATTCTCCCTCCACCTCTGTGCAACTCGATTCTCCGTTACAGCCTGTTGCATTACTTGCTGTACAAGATCCTCTTTGCTCCTTCGTGGCCGCTTCCTCAGTCGCCTCAGCCTCTCAGCTGTTGATAAGAGTGATGGCGAAGGGGTGAAGGACGACCCTTCTAAAATAAAAAGATACATTTAACAGTGGTTCCCTTGTAAAGAGCAGACATGCCTATGATTCCCCTGCATTCCCCGTTTGCCTGTCCCGCAGACAGCACAGATACAGCAACGGAGCCCCTGCCATGGTGAGTGCACTCCAGAGGCAAGGGAAATGATTTTTTCCCTGCCCCAGAAAAGCTGTGCCGGGGAAGGGGGTGGGGAGTGCCGGTAAGTTGCAGGAGCCCCAGTGTGAGCAGCAGGCAGGGGGAAGGATTTCTTCCCTGCCCTGAAAAGCTGTGGGGGGGGGGGTGGAGTGCCGGTACGTTGCAGGAGCCCCACTCTGAGCAGCAGGCAGGGGGAAGGATTTCTTCCCTGCCCTGAAAAGCTGTGGCGGGGGTGTGGGGGGGTGTGGAGTGCTGGGAAGTGGCAGGAGCCCTACTCTGAACACTGTTCCAACATTCTCCGTAGGTGTTTGTCCTGGAAGATATCTCGTTGCTTCGAGTCACTGAGGAGCAAAGGGAAGGGATGTTATTAAGATGCGGCTTCCTCCCAGGGCCATATGCAGCTTGCCTATGTGCAGCAATGCTCCCCCCACCCATTGTAGCACAGTGGCGGGGACTAGTGACCATGACTGGGACGGGGACCACGCTGGCTCTCCCGGGAAACCTGCGCAGGCGCATTGCAAGTGCTCTTATTGAGACCTTTGAAGAGATTACTGATGATGACTACCGCGAGGTGATAGACTACATCAATGCTCTACTCCACATGTAGGCAAGCATGCAAGCATCCCTTTCCACCCCAAGCTGCAAGCCTCCCCCATAGAAAAGCAGCTTTACCTCCGCAATCCGCTGCTGAGCTGGCCCCTGCAACCACCGGACGCTGTGGCTGTCCGCCCTCCTCCTGGCTTTAGAGGAGAGCTCCTGGCTGCATGCCCCCCTGCCCTCCTCCTGGCTTGAGAAGAGCTCCAGGTGGAATGCCCCCTGCATCCCTTTCCACCCCAAGCTGCCAGCCTTCCCCATAGAAAAGCAGCTTTACCTCTGCAATCCGCTGCTGAGCTGGCCCCTGCAACCGCCGGACGCTGTGGCTGGCTGCCCTCCTGGGTTGAGAAGAGCTCCTGGCTGCATGCGTCCAGGGACTCCTCCGTGCCCTGGGTCGCTGCCGCCTCGTCCTCATCCTCCTCCTCTTCTTCACCCTCTTGGTCTTCGTCCTCCTTCTCACGCCCCCCTTCACTGGTGGGCTGGGAAGTGTCCATGGTGATCGATGGAGTGACCGTAGGATCATCACCAAGTATCGCGTGCAGCTCCTTATAAAATCTGCAAGTCACCGGGGCTGCCCCGGAGCAGCCGTTTGCCTCGCGGGCTTTGCGATACGCATTCCTAAGCTCCTTTACCTTAACTCGGCACTGCAGAGTGTCCCGCTCATGGCCTCTTTCCGCCAAGGCCCGTAATATCTGCCCATAGGAATCAAAATTCCTGCGGCTAGACTGCAGCTGAGACTGAACAGCCTCTTCCCCCCAACAGCTGATGAGGTCCAGCACCTCGCTATTGCTCCATGCTGGGGATCGCTTATTGCGAGGAGGCATGGCACGTGGAGTCATGATGATCAATCAGAATGATCACCTGCAAGGATTCCCTGAGACCGCGCCACGCAATCAATCAGATCAATGAGAATGATCACCTGCAAGGATTCCCTGAGACCACGCCACGCAATCAATCAGATCATCACCTGCAAGGATTCCCTGAGAGCACGCCACTCTTGGCTGGAGCAAACAGGAAGGGGATTTTCAAATTTCCCTGAAACTTTAAAGGGCGGGTCTGACGTGTGGTCACCTGAGGACAGGACAAAAGAGTTTGCAAGTGATGACCAGAGTGGCTCGAACGGGAATTATGGGACGGGCTGGAGGCCAACTAATGCGCAGTGGGTGTCCACATTCTTGCTGTAGCGCTACAGCAGCTGCGCTACAGCCCTTATTCCCCATGCGGAGGTGGATTAACAATAGCGCTATAACTCAGCGGTTATAGCGCTCTACGTGCCTTGCCAGTGTGGACGGGGAGTAGGTTATAGCGCTCGTGGGGGCTTTATAGCGCTATAAAGTGCCAGTGTAACCAAGCCCTAACACGGTTATCCCTCTGATTCTTCAAATGTTTGTAGCTTTAACAAATGTGTTAATGACCTTGAGTTAATTGGCTCTCAGTCAAGATCAAAGAACCCTATGCAGACATATCCTGGAAGGCAGACATATCCTTAATGGCATCTGCGTTAGCACCGGTTGAAACGAATGGGGCATTTCATACCTCAGAGGCATTATTTCTATCTCTGCAGGCTGCCAGATGGCCCCGCAGTCCCATCATGTTTCAAAGGTTTACTTCACAACCATAACAATCAGAGGCTTACAAAAAAAAAAGACAGAAAGTTGAGACTCTGGAGAACAATTGAGGTGTTTGCCTACCCTGTTCCCTTCCCTTCTCCTCCCCGCCCCCCCGCCCCTCCAATACTTGTGAAATACTGGCCTAAAAAGTGGATGGAGGAAGGAACAGGGTCAAGTACTTGCGCTCCATTACTGAGTGCTAGGTACTACTTCCATCTTTGCTCCTGTGTGTCAGTCATTATTGTTAGTATGAGTAGGTGCTAAAGCCAGGGGAAATTATTCAGCTAACTTTATTTTTTGCCAACAAATGCAAATTTAGACTGGCTCATACATTTTGCAAATTTGTTTTGAATTCATCGAATGTTTTCAGTTTAAAAAATTCCATTTCATAATGAAGTATTTAGAGTGTTTACATTAGAAACTACATTTCAGTTTGAAATTTACTTCAAATTTATTTAAAAAATAAAAAAGGTAAAAGCTCAAAAATTAAACGTTTTTTTCAATTTTTCAAAATAAAAAAACTTGTTTTGGGGAAACTTGAAACTTTTTTTTCAATAGTGCCAGTGAACCAAGACCAATTATTCACACAGCTTTACTAGACAGAAAAAGAGAATTTTATAAAAAATCATTTCCTTTAAAAAAAAGAGACTGGTGTATTTTATATGCAGAACATGGCATTTACAATATTATAAGCATACAGTATAATAATATTTATGTGATTTTTTACCTTTGCTGTTTCTCTCTACAGAACATGAGTTACTATCAGGTACATTATTAAGTAGCCTCCATTTCTTCACAAAATATTTTGTAATACTTTGTTCAAAGGATTATGTGTAAATAGGGCTTCTGATTTTCAGTTTGAACTGAAAAATACTCATAAAAGTAAAGTAAATTGGTGTTTATGTAATAAACACTGGAAAAATGCCAGAAATGATTAGTCAATTCATGTGACTTCATTCCTTTCCCAGTGCAGTTTATCTAGGCAATGTCTCTGCTCCCTGGCTTGTGTCTAACTAAGGCCTTCTCTACACGGAGCAACAATGCGTATTATGGAGGCATGCTATTTAAAGTGCACTACTGTTTTGTGCATTAATTGGTCTATTTAGACCCTGCTGGTGTGCACTAAAGGTTCCCTAGTGTGCTTTAATATTTGTGAACTCAAAAATTGCTAAAAATAAACCCTGAAAAATAACCCCGCAAAAAGAGAAGCCCAATGTATCAATAGATATTTTATCTTTTATTGCCCACATTGTGTGTAACATTTGGAACACATATCCGTTAACATTAACACAAGCCACTTTGCCTTTGCCTTTTAACAGCTATCACCCTTACTCCTGATAAATAGAATGGCTTAACTGTGAAACATGATTTGGTTTCATTTATGGCCCTCCTTGTAGTGTACATGTTGTATCCATTTGAGAACCAGTCTGGCTATGTCAAGACAGCAAAGAACATGGGGTTCTTGAGAGGATTAATGAATATTATTTAGTAAGATCTTCAAAGTCTAGACAAAGTCTTAGACAAAGACACAGTTGAGTGTCTAAATTGCTGTGATTGAAGAGGGGTGTCGTATTAGTGGTAATACTTACAATTGGTTGTATGAAATACATTCCCTACTTTAACAGAGCGAAAGTGCAAACCTCTTACTCACACTGCTCATCTGGAAATACGGGGATTGCTCAGGAAAGTGACTTCTCGCCGATTAAGGAATTGTACACAGTGTAGTAGTAGCCATGTCGGTCCCAGACTATTAGAGAGACAAGGTGGGTGAGGTCATATCTTTTACTGGACCAACCTCTGTTGGTGAGACACATGTTTGAGACACACCGAGCCCTTCTACGGGGCTAGGACAGGAACTCCCAGCATCACAGCAAAATGCGAGATGGAACAGATTGAGGCGAGGTCCATCAATGGCTCTTAGCCAGGATGGACAGGGATCCTGTCCCTTGCCTCTGTTTGCCAGAAGCTGGAAATGGGCGATGTGATTCCCTGTTCTGTTCATTCCTTCTAGGGCACCTGTTGTTGGCCACTGTCGGAAGACGGGATACTGGGCTAGATGGACCCTTGGTTTGACCCAGTATGGCCGTTCTTAAGTTCTTAGGTAGTACATATTGCAAGGGACTATTCAAGGTGGAGTGGCCTGTTAACATGTCTGCAGTCATGGGACAAAAAGAGGGGTAGAGGGTTACAGATTGTTGTAATAAGCCATAAATCCAGGGTATCTGTTCAGTCCATGATTTTTAATGTCTAACAGAGTTATGAATTTAAGCTTCCAGTCTTGTCTTTTCAAACTGTTGTGTGTGTTTCCTTTGAGGATCACTTTGTGGAAAGCTTCACCAAAGGGGATAGCGTGTTTTATCTTTTATCCTTTTCAGTGGGACTGGCTGGTGTCACCCACACTGTTGTTATTGGGGCAGTTAGCGCAGGGGAGGGGTGAACCACATGTTGTGACAGGCATGGGTGGGATCCAGGGATCTTGAAAGGTCTATTGGGTGGGGGTTGTTGATCACTGTAGCAGTGGAGATATATCCGCAGGGTTTGCACCTATTGTTCCAGCAGGGTCTGGTGCTGCTTTGTGTTGCTGTTTCCTGATTGTGGGGAGCTTGCTTCTGATGATGATGAGCTTGCAGAGGTTGGGGAATAGTTTGAAAATCAGAAGTGGGTGTTCTCACAATAGTTTTCTTTACAGCTATAACAATTAGAGGCTTACTTAAAAAAACAACAACAAAAAACAGAAAGTTAAGACTCTGAGAACAACTGAGATGTTTGTTGACCCTTTTCCCTTCCCCTCCCTTGCCCACAGAAGCACTCATGGAAAAGCACCCAAGCTTAGCCCCACCCAACAATGAAATACTGGCCTAAACCCTGGGTGATGGAGGGGTGGATCCTACCCAGCCTATTCCACTGTGCATTTAGCTGTGATGCTAAGAATTCCTTCCCCAGCCCAGAAGCAGAACTCTGTGTGGCTCCAATAGTTGTCTTGGGGCTTGTCTATACTGGCACTTTACAGCGCTGCAACATTCTCGCTCGGGGGGGGCCGCGGGCGAAAGCACCGCCCTGAGCACAGTAAGTTTCAGTGCTGTAAAGTGCTAGTGTAGACCGTGCACTGGCGCTGGGAGCTGCTCCCCTCGTGGGGGTGGTTTTTCTGGAGCGGCAGTGTTTTCACTTTGCCAGTGTAGACTAGCCCTCATTCACCAACAGAAGTTGTTCCAGTAAAAGATATTGCCTCATCCATCTTGCCTCTCCGATGTCAGGTGTTCACAGTCTGGCTCATGACGATACATGTATTGACAGCTTAGTTTATTTCTACCATATAATCCGAGTTAAGGAATACGGTCAGTAGAAAAGTTATGGGCCAGATCTGCAACTGGTGTAAATGAGGTAGCTCCACTGAAGAGGGGATCTGGTTCTAAATACTTAGGCTGGGATTTTCAATGAAGCCTAGGGGAGCTGGGCACTCACATCCCATTAAACTGAGCTCCTAGCTCTTTAGGGTGTCTTTGAAATCCCAGCCTTGGTATACTTATAAAGCGTGGCACAATCACGGGATGAGGGGGGCGTTTCTTTCCCTGGGTGGTGCCAGTGGTAGCGGCTCCTCCCTAGCTGCGTTGCTTCCTGCTGCCTCTCTCTGCCCTCAATGCTGGTACCAGCCTCCTCGCCCGCCGTCCTGCTGGCAGCTTTGGCCATCTTCCTCCCTTGAGCAGTTTGGCCCAGTCTGCGGCAGAGGAGAAAACAAGGATGGCCAGCCCGGATCAGAGCCATGCTCCACCTGTCTGTTTTAATTTCAAACTTTCTTGAAGTTTAAAATGTGTCCTGGGTTTGTGGGTGTTTCTCGTGGAGTCCAGTGTACACACAAAACCCATTCATCCTCTTTAATAAAGAAGCCAAACCAAGCACTTTTCATGGGGATAGCTTGTTTGGAATAGACCCTTGTTTGGTGTTATCTTTTAAGCCAAGTGTACCTACAGTACATTCAAAGAAAATCATATATGGTTCTTTGGAGAGACACGGGAAGAATGTAGACATAATACTTCAGTATTTAAGATCTATGATGTGTTTCCATCACACTGAAATATTGGTAGAATCTGATCAGAGCATCAGAATGTGAAACCCACTTTATCTGGCACAAGTAAGGATTGTTCATTCTGAGAATCCACTATTGATGTGCGTCGAGAGGTGGTGGTGGGGCAGTCGGTGGTGGCAGGTTCACTATAATACTTTCTGTTTAGGAGCACACTATACCTGTATATCTATTATTGCTAGAAACACAACCAGATGGCATTTTTATGCATTAATACAAAATAAGGAACTCTACATTTCTTTTATTTTAAATGCTTGGAACAGTTAACCCAGAACACAAATGCAAATGACCCTGCTTGATCCAAAAGGAGAACCTGTTATTTACTGGGCTAAACATAGGAGTCTGCATTGCTCGCAAAAAAAGAGATGGTGCACCGAAGTCAACGAAAAGACTCCCATTGACCTAGTCAGTAGTGGTGGCGACCTCATTAATCTCCTGTGTGGACCAGCCAGAGGAAGGGAACAAAGATTCTCCCGTTCCCAGTGTGGGTTTCATAAGCACATACCCGAATTTCTGTCGGAAGGCTAAAGAACTCCATGTGCCTATTGCTCTCAGGCTAAAACAACCCAACTCTCATAACCCCCACTTTGCACCTTGCAAACCACCAGGTGTAGAAAAAGGGAACAGAACTTGCAACTAAATGTTGTTTTCATTCACAGTTGTCCTTACCTGGTAGGCCTGAAAGCATTTGAGAATTTGTTCCACCATGTGAGAAGCAGAGAGGACGTCCCAGAATGAAGAGGTTTTATAGAACACTGATTCTCCAGTGAAATGTTGCTCTGCTCTTCTCAGCCAGGGAAGCCTGTGTAAATTCAGCTGACTCTTCTTTCTCTGACATGTCCAGGAGAAAACAGCAATTTGTTCCATTGACAGTGGTGGGCTTTGGATCAGGCCCTTAATTCCCAGCCATGGCAAGGCCATGCATATTCAATCCAGCTTTTGAAACTGATTCCTTATCTCCAGTGCCTGAGCTCACTCCAATCACAGCATTTCCAGCTGCCTGTGCAGTGCCCCCGGGGCCAGCCCTTCGCTGTGGGGGGATCCTCGCTCCAGAACAAGTTGGAGGGATTCATCTTCTGGTTGCTTCCTTTGAGTCAGCCTGTTGTGAGAGGATGCAGCCACCCTGCAATGGCAGTCGAGTTCAGCACGGGGTGCTGGGAAGTCCAGCTGCCAGTCTGGTGACAAGACTTCTGGGGGCCTGTCCCATGCGGCTTGGCGCTACAGCCAACTCAGCCTCTCTCTGAATGCTTTCGCAGGGCATTGCGGGAGAAAGCATCTGTCCCTTTCGGCTACCCTGGTAGAAGAGGTATGGGCCCAGCCACTCATTCAACTAACCCAGATCTGGGGAGGCAGGCTCCGATTCCTGCCCGTTGCCTTGGCTCCAGCGGATAGCAAGGCAGGGTCCCTCTTGGGCTGGCAGCCTGTAACCACACACTTTGGTGAGAGGTGCAGGAAGCAGGGATGAGAGGCAGCGCCATGCATTTTGGCTGCATGTAGGGCCGTGAGACAGCCACAGCCTGCTCTGCGGAGGACAGCGTCAGGCTGGAGGAGTGGAAGGGGTGGATGGAGGATCTGGAGCAATGAATCGTGCAGACCTGGGGTGACTTGCTGAGGGCCCAGGACTTCCACATGGGGAAGGGGCCACGCACCGGTAGCTGGATGAGGAACTTGCCCCAGGCCTGCAGCATCTGGACAGACAGATGAGCGCACCGTCAGTGCAACGGAGACGTGGGTTGGTACTGCCCTCTGAAAGCTGCTACCCCAGATTGCCACAGATCTGTGGCCAATCCTGACATTGGCACATTAGTTGTTGGTTCTCTGGTGACAGCTGTTGGCCAGGCAATGGTTGCTCCGGCTCATGCATGAGTGGTAAAGTCAGGCAATGTCCCAGAAACAATTGCAAGCGTTGAGTGAAATGAGCTGCCTGGGCAGTGGTGGGGCCATCGCTGGCACACACGGGCCCAGCTCCTGGCCCTTCCTCCAGATGCACATGAGTAAGGAACAGGAAAGGCTGTTACATGCTCATTACTCTGGCCTGAGCCTCCGAGCAGCATTCTCCTTGAAGATCTCCAGGACTGCTTCTCTGGCTGGAAGGAGGAGAGGGGTCGTTAAAAACAAGGACCATTTCAATCCCCTCGTGCAGGAGTGAACTCTCAGATTTCAGGAATGTTTTCAGGTGGAAAGCCGTCTCCTTGGATTTAAACCTGCACCCATGTTTCCAAGCAAGACATCTTACTAGTCATGTACCACTTAGGGTAAATTCATGAGAGAACAGTTAAAGAAGAAATAACCTCAACGCGCACACTCCCCGTTCTCCCTCCCGACCCACCAGCCCTGTGCCAAACACAATAAAACTGGTTTTGGCAGAGACTAAAGCATCTCAGCAAAACTGATTCTGTTATTACATTTCATTTGTTTTCTTGGCATTGTCTTGTTCCTGTCAGATTCCCTGATAATCCATTTTCCTTTTCATTTGGCGGCTTTCGTCATCCAGTTGGGTTTACTTAGTGCAAAAATCAATCTACAGTTACTGATCATTCATCTCAGCTCCATTCACTTTATTGGAACTCCAAATGACTTGGAAAAGTCACTTCTATTTTCTATTTAAAGGTCTTTTAGAATTAACAGCTCAACATCAAATCTGCTTTTATATTTTGAGAAGCCTGGCGAAATGGGAGTGTTTGCTTCTGTAGGAACCCTTAACCATTGTTGGTTTGAAATCTTTTGACTGCGTTATTTCCCTGGATGCCAGTGGAGAATACATCTATTTCCAATAGTCCATAGGTCACCTGACCTAAAAGGCCCGGTTGGGAGGATGTGTTCAGGGATTTGTCTTCAGCCATGTTCATTCCACTGTTGCATGTGGGTCATAACAGCAGGACTCTTATGGCAGGATTGTTTTACATCAAAAAGAGCAGCCTGATACTGACACTTTAATTAAAGTCTTGCCTCTTTTCGTTAGCTGTTGAAGGCACTAATATATATTCCACTGCACAATGGCTAATCTTCTATTATTCAGGCATTGCAACTGGGACTGCAGCACATGTAGAGATTTAATCCAGCTAGCTCAGATACCAATAGCCGTTGAGTTACGGCGGCATGGGCAGCCCACCTGGGACCCCGGGCATTTATTCGCACATTTGGAAATATTTGTTCCTGCTTGGAACAGTGGCAGAAACCCAACTAAGGGACGAGGCCAGTTACTGGAATAGTGTTACAGATGTTTCCACATGCCTCCCCAAGAGAAGAGAAAAGTTACACATGTGCTGAAATACCTTGTTGAATCTGGGCCTTAATTAGCAATTTTGCATATTTGTAAATAATGTGTATATTACTATACAGTTATATTGATTCCTGTTATTTGTATAGTATGATTATCAGCAGTAATTATTACAGGAGAACAAAGTGGCCCCAATCGAGATGTGCTTGGTGCTGCAGAGACACATAGTGAGATGCAGCCCTTGCCTCAAAGAGCTTACAAAAGTGATCAAATGTGTCACGATGAAGTCCTCTGTTTGTCTACGGGAAAGCAGCGGAACAAATCCTGCATCTTGGCAGGGGGTTAGACTGGCTGACCCTTGCGGTCCCTTCTAATCCTACGATCCTGTGTTTCCATACGTCCACCTCTACCCCCCACTGCTCTCCTGGCATGTCCTCTCTCAACCCGACGTATGGGGGAACTGCCTGTAGGAGTAATGGGGAGATAACATTTCATGGCCCATGAAGTTCTTGTCTTCTCTGTTGGCTAACAGCTGTATTCCAAGGCCACTGGAAGGAATGTTTGTCACGTAGGGTGCCTTCACACTGGAAGAACATCTAAGTAATGTTTCAGCACTAGTGCTATCAATAGTGTAAGTAGTTATGATATATGGAGACCCGGATCTTGTTAAAGAGGAGGTGAATGTTAAAGAAAATAGCTACAACTAGCCACAAGCAAGCAGGCTTCAACTGATCTTGAATTCCAGCTTGTGTCTCTTGTCAAAGTAGGACCATGCCCTGTCTGGAATGCCATACAACACACAGAGACATCTAGTGGCTAAATACTGCACGTAATCATGTCAGTATAAGCTGTAGAGTAGCCCACTGCATCGTCTAGTCTAGAGGCATGTGAGATGACATATAGTCCTGTCTATACTGCAGCTTACACCAAAGCTGTGTGTAGTTGCACCAATGCAAAAAAAAAAAAATTCTTCCAAGTTTTCTTAGTGCAGCCAAATCTTTGTAGTCTAGGGTTTGGGAGGAAAAGAATTTTAAAGGAAAAAGGGTACACACAGATGGACAGACTGACCTGGCTTCCACGGCTGTAGAAGGGACTATGGCATGTAAGGTGGCCACTTGCTACTTGTGAGCGGGTAGCGGATGTAAGGGAGTAACCAGAGGAGAGGTTAGTCTCTGCAGGTGAATGGGAGAGAGTGGGGCATGGAAGGAAGCATGCAGAGCCTTGGATTTACATTTCATAGACACTAGCTAGTGCAGTTTAAATTGATTAAAATGTGTAGAGCTGTTTGGCCCACCCAAGGTTGTGCTCAGGGATATGTGGCCTTCCTGGTAATATGGTTGGGCACCACTGGGCTAGAGGAGAAAGTCCAGTATCTGCTCCAGAACCAGCTCCGCTCCGGATTCAGAAGCAGTGAGGTTTGTACCCAAGGCAGCAAATATCTAGGCCCCTACCTTACGTTCTGTGCCATCCTGGAGGTGTCGCTAGTGCAGTGGGGGAGGGGGTTAGACCCCATCAGCCGGGTACTTAAACAGGTGCCACTTGGCAGTCAGTGGAGGTACAGCCATGGTTAAGGTTAGGCACCATTTACATGCCTTGCTGAATGTGGGGCTGAGGCTTCCCTAGACACACAGTTAGTGCCTGGCCAGATGGGGCGTGACCACCTCTCCCTGGCCTGCTGAACACTAAGGGCAGGTCTATTATTCTACAGCCAGTGGCAGCCCACCACAGCAGCTCGCCTGGATCGAGGGACTCGGGCTTGCCGGGCTCGCGCTACCCTGGTAAACGTAGTTGTGCAGACAGCACTTGGAGGCTGCAGCTTGGCCCACAGCCCAGGCTCTGTAGCCCACCCTCTCCTCAGGCTCCAGCCCAAGCCCCGGTGTCCACCCAGCTATTCTTAGAGCCCAGGCCCGAACCTGTCACCCTAGGCTCGGAGACTCACTGCGGCGGGCCCTGTAGACACCCCAGTGTTCCTGTAGCCTTTCTGCCGCGCAGGAAACATTCTATACTGAGCTTTGATCCATCCTGCTTTGAAATGGGAGTGGATGAAAGTGCACTAGGGCACATCCACATGGGCGCTTAGTGTGCAGCAGGCCAGTGCTGGTAGATTTACACCCCGGCTTGCCACAAATTAGCTGTTTATCTAGACAAGCCCTAAGTCCAGACAAAATTTGGCCTGGGGTATTCAACTGACTCTTGGTGAGGGAATCATTTTTTAACAAGCGAGAGATTTTGGACATTATTAATTTAGGGCCATTGACTAAAAACAAGAACAAATGGACGTGGAGGGCGTGGATCTGTGATATTGCTGGATTTCACACATTGTATTAGTGTGTGATGATACCCCATTACTGAGACTGCACTGCTCCCCACTTTCAGTCAGTTCGTTTGCCTATACCATGTGCCCCTTTGTGCCCAGGGAGTGTTTGTTAACAGAACCTGTAACAGAGAACTAAGATCCAGCCTAGAACGGGCATGGAGTGATGCCAGTGTAACCGGGCCAGTGTACTCAGCTGCTGCTTTTCTGTAGATTCTGTATTCTCGTATTCCTTCTGTACTAGGATGACCTATCCTGAGGGGCTAACATCCATGTGCATGACCAGTGTTTGCAGACCCTGGAGCGGGTGGCCTTTGGCTCCTTTGCTGTTGTCTTGTTGATCACAACTACCACTGTGCGGTTTAAACAAGAAGATGCTCCTAGATCCAAAGGAACCGCCTTGTGTTTTCATGGCCCAGTGCTGCTGACACGGGAGAGAACCTGCCCTGGCCTTGTGGTTCTCCTGGGGGGCCAGTCGTCTTGCAGAGGCTCTCCTTTCTCAAAAGCGGAGCCCCCTCCTTAAACATCTGTGCAGTCTCAGGTGGACTCTCCCCTATTCGTAGCACACTGCTCTTTCAGCACTCTTCCTCTGGCAAACCGGGCCATTCCCACACTGTCATGTGGTGTCTCATTGATTGTTCTAGACCTGGGGGTGGGTATATTGATGACCAATTCCACCTGGATTCTTAGTGGGTCTGAATTCCAGAACTTTGCAGCTAAAAAGCATGGGAGGCTGTGGCATAAGCTACGGGACTCACTGTGGTGGCTGGAAGCAGGGGCAGACTTGTAAACCTCTAACATGGACTAGGCACTAGAGAGGGCAAGAGACTCCTTCTCCCTTGGGCAGTTACATTTTCCCTTTGCGGGGATCCTCACCCCAAATATCTGAGGCCAGTCAGAGTCCAAGTCCCATATTGACGCACCCCTTTAAAACAGGCACCTCTCACATTACTGGAGGGATTTGGATCTATTTTCTTCAGATCAGTGCTGCCTGGGAATTTTCCACCAAAATGGTTTTTCAGTGGAATGTTCAGTTTCTGCAAATTTGAAATTTCCACAAGAAAATTTCATTTCAACTGAATTTTTTCACTTTTCTGTTGGGAATGGAAATTCAATATTTTTTTTCATGTTAGGCTCATCTGAATTGAAATGTCTCAGTTTGCTGAACTGCACCAAAACCTTTCAAGTCAGTTCACCATTAAAATGCACTTGGCTATAGAGCTGCATTGCCCCATGGGAAACATTTCCCCAAAGGGGCTGGCAATTCATTGGGGCCGGTTCCCAGGTACCAGATCCAGGACTTGTTTTCTGTGTCACCTGCCCCCGCCCTTCTCTATGGGTGCAGCGAAGAGGGATCCTGAGGTGAAACTGCCTCCTGGACAAGTCCGTCCCAGCAGCTTCAGGGCTGTCTCCTCACTAGGCTAGACCCCCTGCTCCAGCACAGGCTGCAGTTCAGTGACCCCAGGCAGCGGGTCCCACTGGGCCATGCCCAGTGTTTGGTGGCTCTGTCTGGCCCAAGAGCCCCCATTCTGCTCTTGGGGACGTTCTGTGCACTCAGTCGCTCTAGGGCTCAATCCCCCACTTGGGAGTAGGACAGTGAGGAAGACTTCCCAAACTATTCGAACAGTCCTTGCCAGAGACCCCAGCTAAGATTGGATCACTAGTGCTAGCCCCTAGCTTCCTATGTCCTTAAGAATCAGCTCTGCTTTTATCTTAATGGCTGAATGTGATGAGATGTTAATGCGGTAAACCAGCCCTACTCTGCTTCCTAGTGTGTCCTTATCTCCTTGTTTTGGAGGACACTATGTTATCACTGCCTTAATTAGCCCGCAGGCCATCGATACTCCCTAGAAAAGTCACCCGCCTATAATAGTATAAGAAATACAAGGATGGATGTGACAAGTAGGGGGAAGGGTGGACATGACTCCTGAGGCTAAACTACTCTGACCTGGAAACCTGGAGCTGTAACCTGAGATGGAGGGGGAGGGGAGCTGACACCTTGGGGCTGGCAAGGGAACAAAGGGGAGGCAGACGTTGGAGTTTTTTGAAAAGGGGTTAGACGCTGGCTGGGAAAGTGGAGGGAGCCCGGATTCGGGGTCTCATCTCCCTGCCCCCCAGAAGGGCCGGGCCAAGGGGGCCTGTTTGTACTGACAGCTCTAAGTGGGATTGTGTGCCTGGCATCTCAAATAAACCTTCTGATCTACTGGCTGGCGAAGAATCACTGGGAATCCCAGGAAGTGGGGAGTGTGGGAATGGGACTCCCCCCGCCCCCCCGTGACAATGTGATTTTTAAAAAAATCATGATTCATGGGCTTTATAAAGCCTCCCAATGTCTTTCCCAATTTTTCCTCATTTTCTCAGTTTGGTGAAAAATGGCCCTTGTCAGCACGGCTGAGTGTCACTGAAGTCTGTTAATGGAAACAGCATGAGGCTGGAAGGGACTGACGTTTAATAATATGCGCATGAAGTTCGTCTTCCATTAAAATGCTGCTTCAGGCTACAGTGTCCTGCTTGATGGGTTATTTAGAAAGCAGATTTTCATTCACAACAAGAACATACATTGTGGAGTCTCTGTTATTAACAAGAGCAAGTTCTAAAATGAAAATCACATGGAATCCAAAGCCAGGACATTGTCAGAGCTGCTTAAAAGTACCCTCAGACCTGGGTACTGGGGGTTGTTTCCTATGCCCAGCTAGTCCTGACTGCAGTAAATGAGCCAGCCTCATGCGTGAAGTGAGTGCAGCCATTCACAGCAGTAGTCAGCCTGACTCTGCAAGGTTCCCTTCACTTCCACCGCTGGGCAGGCCCGATGGCATCCTTCGACTGTAAGTGATTTGGGGAGGGGCTGTCATTGTTCTGTGTTTGTACAGCATCTAGTGCAATGGAGTCTTGCGCCATGACCGATGCGCCTGAAATACACGTGACGATGATCATCACCCTGAGGACAATCACAGAGTGGAAGCAGCCCAGGATCCCTTGTTTTGAACAGTTTCAGTGTCTACTACAGAGGAGTTTTCTCCTTCTGTGCCATCTTTGAACAGGGAATCCTGTTGGGGTGGGTTTATTTTAGTTAAGATCACAAGAATCCCGCCCCTTGGGAGAAAGGTGAGACATGAAAGGAAAGCAAGTCTCTGTTTCAAGAGACGAATCAGCTTATGAAAATCTCCCTTGAAAGAGGACTTATTTCCCCTTCTGCTTATCTTTCTTTATTTAGCAACTGCTTAGCGTACAATGGGGTGGACAGAGAGGAAGAGCTGAAGAGGGAGATCTGGGTTCAGTTTAGCCATCCGTCCGGTACACATGGCGGATAGCAGTGGCAGCAGTGAGGAGACATGGTGCTGGCCACCCCCATGTCCACTCAGGGTTAGCCAGCCCGATGGGCTCTGGGGCCAGAATTCAGTGAGTAGGCACCTCTGGCAATACCTCTCCCTCAGCTTTGGCCCTGCTGACCCCTGACCGCATCAAAGGGCCAAACCTGAGTGGGCAGTGGGGCTGTGTAGTGGGGCACCTGCCCCAGTCCAGCAGAAAAGGGGTTAACGTCAGCCCTGGGAGAAGGCTGGGGCTGAGAGCTGCTAAGCTGAGCTTTTTAGGGAAGGGGCTGCAGCTGGGCCATGCCCCAATCAGGCCACTGGCCTGTATAAAAAGGCCGTGAGCCAGGCACTCAGGAGGCCTCTCTCCAGTCCTGGAGGGAGCAGGGCCTGGCTGCCTGCAGGAAGGGGACTGGGAGTGAGGCAGGACTGGGGAAAGGCCAGAGGAGCTGGGGAGCTCCAGGCTGGCAACGCCCCAGGCTGCAGGGCCTCATCCAAGGCCCACCGAGGTACTGGGCTGCGGGGAAAGGCAGGGGGCCAAACCCCCCTTGCCTATGAGGACAGGGAATGGGGGCTCGTTGCTGACTGGCAGTAGCCACAGACTGAGGCAAGGTGAGGATAGTGGGTTGGGGGTTCCCCGGGAAGGGGAGACCCAGGCAGAGTGTGGGGTATTGCCTGGGCGCAACACCCCAGGGCACCGGGGTCCGGGAGGGACACGAGGGGGCCAGCGGACAGCGAGACACCGGCCGGTACAGAGCACTTCGCGGGCTAGTGAGCTAATTCCCAGATGACCAGCAGGAGGCGCTGCAGGGGTGAGTCATTGTGCCGCTACAGGCAGCCATGCCCCCTCCTTTCTTCCAAATCCCTGGGGCTGGCCCCCCCGGGGGCCTGCTCAGCCTCTCCCTGCTTCCAGCAGCCCATGTGCCCTCTCAGCAGTGGGGCGACACAGCCCCTGGGCAGACCGCTCTGGACGGCAGACTCAGCACTGGGGATTGAGGATGCAGCAGGGAGGGCTCCACCAAGCTGGAGGGTGAAAACCCTGGGGACAAATTCTCTGGGTGCCCTTGGCTCACTTCCCTCCTGTGCCTGATGTGGGGGAAGGGTTTGAATATTAGACTCCATTCTCCCAAGAGAGTGCCCAAGCCACTGGGTTATGCCGAGGCAGGGCTCTGTCTCTCCTGCTGATGCCACCCCAATAAGCAGGCACTGGAACCGGGTCTTCCATATCCCAGCTGAGTGCCCTAACCACTGAGCTAGACAGCTGTTCCCACTGTTTGTGGGGCCCCGAGCAAGAGAGGCATGGGGCTGGCTCTTGGCTGGGGCACTTTCCGCAGCACCCCTTGACCAGGCGCGCTGTGACCCTAGACGCTCTGGTTCCAAATACCCGTTGTCGGCTAGACGGCTAAAACTAAGCCACATGTGGGTCCCACAGGGATGAGTTTCTCTCCCTGCTTGGACTGGAGATGAAGGAATGGTGTCAGTGCGCTGGATGGACACTAGCGAGGCTGCAGGTGAGTGAACACCGAAGGCGTGGACGTGACATTAATAGAAGGGGAGGCATGCAGAGCTCTGTCAACCAAACAGAGAGAGGTTTGCACCACTTGTTTGTGTTGCTGTGTTATGTGCCATTCTGTCAGGTTAAAAACCATACATCTGTCTCGAAGTGTCTCATCTGCTAGTGCTACAAGCGAAACCAAAGATCGCTATCCTTGAAAGAGATTTGGATGTGGGGGGGCGGGGGGGGCGGGGGCAACAATAGGCCAGATCCTGAGCTGGTGTAAATCACTGAGTCTCCATAGAACTCAGTGGAGGGCCGTCCATTTCCATCGTAGAGAAGCATGGTCCATTTCACTCAAGTCCGTTTCCCCTGAGTTTTGAGTGAGCTTCACACAGCATCAGGGAGAGTTTTTTTAATAAACAGGAAAATGGTTGTAATGCCACAAAAATTGGCAGGGGACTGGAAAGTAGCTGACAAAACTGCTAACTTATTGTATAAATCAACCCTCTTTTATCCCTTTATGTGCTTGGATTATAGTTAATATTTCTGCCACTGTATATATCTGGGGATCAGCTAAACCAAGAACTGTCCTGAACCTTTGCACAAAAGTCAGTGTGAACTCCTCTGAGAGGTTCACATTAATTAACTCATGGGTTTTTTTTTCTTTTTTAATGTTTGCCACCCTCATTGCTGCTTGTTTTCATTCTGAAATGGAAATACTGGCACATCATGAGAGAAACTTTTATCATGATCATAGAAATGTAGGGCTGGAAGGGACCTCAAGAGGTCACCTAGTCCAACCCGCCCCTCTTCCCTGGCTGAGCACACTTAAGTATACGTAGACCATTTCTGACAAGTGTTTGTCTAACCTGTTCTTTGATGGGCATTCCCCATCTCCTGAGGTAACCTGTTCCAGTGCTTAACTATCTTTTGAATTAATAGCCAACCTACGTCTCTCATGCTGCAAACTAAATCAATTACTTCTTGTCCTTCCCTCGGTGGCCGTGAAGAACAATTGATCACCATCCTCTTTATAGCATTTTACATGTTTGAAGATTGATGCTCACAACTATGCCAATGTGACTAAAAGCAGGAAATATTACTGGATAGCTTTGTTCTTTCTCCAGAGCGAAGAGGTAAATCTGGCTCAGTATCTTAAGTTTTGGATAAATATTGGAACTAAATCGAGCCTTGCACCATTTGAAATGTACATTCATTTAGTCATCAGTTTCTTTACTCCAAAGTTCACAAAAGTTTCTTCCCAGATTCCTGCCAGCCACAGCACAGCTACAGTTTCTGTTTATAATGCTTGTCAGATTTCTACCAAAGTACCAAATGTACCAGGTACTTTTAATGGATGTGTCCTTCTAAATGTATCATTAGCTTCTCTATGGGTTAGTAACGTGTATTTATATCTGTCAGCTCTCATTGCGTCGTGCGAACTCAGAGTTCCACCACTTCTCACTCTCTCCATTGTTTGTACTTTTGTTCCAAGAGAGATTGCAATATGGATGGGTAACTCCTTCAGGATGGGTCTTGACATGTAACTCTCTTTCACAACAATACCCACATGGCCTGTGCACTCTGCATTTTTGCATTTTTTCTCTCTAATCAACTCTCATCTGGGTCAATGTGATATAGTTGAGTGAGTGGAGTGATCAGGTCAGTTCAAAGACAGATATAGCTGTGCTAAATTGTGGGTGGAGGGATGGTGAGACACAATAAGACTGATTTTTCAAATGGTATTAGGGGAGTTTGGCTCCCAGATGTTGAGTTCCTAACTCCCTTGACTCCTTTGGTGCTCCCAGCTTAAAGACTAGCTCCTTCCCTCTAGGCTGTTTATCAGACACACAAGGGAAGTAGGTTTCAGAGTGGTAGCCATGTTAGTCTGTATCAGTAAAAACAATGAGGCATCCTTGTGGCACCTTAGGGCTGGTCTTCACTAGCGCGGGGGATCGACTGTAGATACACAATTTCAGCTACGTTAATAACGTAGCTGAAATCGGCGTATCTACAGCCGACTTACCTGCCGTCCTCGCGGCAGCAGTCGGCAGCGCGCTCCCCCGTTGACTCCAGCTTGCGTCTTTTGGCGAGCTGGAGTTACGGAGTTCACAGGGGCGCTGCTGGCGATCGATATATCGCGCCTTGACGAGATGCGATAAGTCGATTGCCATAAGATCGATCTCTCCTGGCTCTAGTGAAGACAAGCCCTTAGAGACTAACAAATGTATTTGGGCATACGCTTTCATGGGCTAAAACCCAGCTCATCAGATGCATGGAGTGGAACAGACAGTCGCAGAGATATACATGTAGATATACAGGTACAGTACATGAAAAGATGGGAGTTGCCTTACCAATTGGGGAGTCAGTACTAATGAGACAATTCAATTAAAGTGGAAGTAGGCTATTAACAGTAGAACAACAAGGGAGGAAAAATCACTTTTGTAGTGTTACCGAGGGTGGCGCATTTCAAACAGTTGATAAGAAGGTGTGAGTATCAGTAGGGGGAAATTAGTTTTTGTAATGACTCATCCAAGGGTCATTCATTTACCCTCCCTCTAAAATCCTCCAGGGAGATGCATTTCAGCTTTTCCACCTCCCTGCTGGGAGATGCCATGAAGGTGGTGATAAGGGGCAAAGCTATTGCAATAGCTGTTTAGAGGAAGCTATTAGCAACTCAGCAACTTCAGGCACTTTGGGAACACTGGGCCCAGTTGGAAAAATTATATAGATGTGCTTTGGCGAATAACATTGGGGAAGACATGGTCAAGACAAGAAGATGTAAATACAATTGACATCAACCAAATGAAACCTACAATTAGTGCTATACAAGGCTTTTCTCGTGAGAAAGCCAGTGAACTTGTCAAATTCAACGCTTTGGTCTTTATATAACTAGTGTGACTGTAGGGAGGCTGGGTGGCCTCCCTCCGAGCCAGAGGGAACAGAACCCCCGTGGCAGCCGGAGTGGGCGGGCCTTGACCAAGCTGGCCCCGCCCCCAGGAAGCGGAAGGGTGGGACAGGAAGTATAAAGGGCAGGGCCCGCAGCTCAGTCCGGGCTGCCCCGGGGAAGGAGGCAGACGCAGGCCGCGGGCTGCTCCCTCCCTCCCCTGCTGCCAAGCCAGGGAGCCCCGACCTAGGGGACGGCCTGCGGCTTCCAGACCTGCCGGCTGCCGAGTACCCCGAGGAGCTCCCAGACAGCAGCCGGGACCCGTGGCCAACGGAGGCGGCCGCTGACGGGGATCCAGAACCCCCTCTTAACGAGGATCCTGACTCCTGCTGGTGCCCGCTCGACTGTGAGTTACACCCCAAACTCTAGCGAGCGCTCCCCTGCCTGAGGGGCGCGCTAACAACTCCGTGGGCGCTCCCCTGCCTGAGGGGCGCGCTGATAACTTTGTGGGCGCTCCCCTGCCTGAGGGGCGCGCTAACAACTCCGTGGGCGCTCCACCTCCGCCGCTAATTCCCCAGTGACCAGGAGGTGGGGCCGACGTGCGGAAGCGAGCCAGTAGCTCCTCACCGCCCCCGTGGCCCGGGGGCCCACTACGGACTCGCGTACAGTGACAAAGATGAAAACTTCTTGAAAAAGCTAGGGCCCAGATCTTCAAAGGTATTTAGGTGCCTCACTCCCATGGCAACCCAGGGGAATTAGGCACCTAAATACCTTTTGAGGTTCTCTGCTGTGTCAAACCTGACAGAAATTCAGTCTTGTCTTTGAGCTGTAATCAAAATTCATAGCAAGCATTGTCAAATAAAATCATAAAGAGCTGAATTTGTCTCCCTCCCATAAGAAGCTTCTTACCTGCCTGACAATTATTGTTATTCTGGTGTACCGGGGTTCAGGTGGGTTACAGAGTTCAGTTTAACAGGTGCTTTAAACCCTCCAGTTGCCGAAATCCCACTGAAATGGCAAAAGCCAAATATAAAACATACACCCTGAACGCTGTTTGAATTCTTCACGATGGCTTGATGCAGCATGCTGTAAGTATCGGAGGGGAAGCCATGTTAGTCTTGGGGCTCGGATCTGGAAGACCAGGCTGTTTGCTTTGACAGGGTGAAGCAATCCAGAGAGGGTTACGGGCTAGCTGCCTGTCAGGTGACTCAGCGGGGGTATACGAGAAGGACCTGGCTGCTTGGGGCTGGGTGCTGTGAGAATGGTTGCACTGAGTTGAGGGAGGCAATGGAAAAAGCCTGTGGGGCGTCAGCCCGCATTGGTCAAAGTCAATCTTTGTTTTCCTGTTACTGGAGAGCTCTTATGTGGGAACAATAACCCTGCCTGCCGCAGGGGCCTGCGCTGGTCTGAGGCATGTCACGGAGCTGGGGAGGCAGAAGGTAAAACTCCCACAGCTGAACCTCCCCTTGAGAAACCCACCCAAAGCCCAGGGTCACTCAGGCCAAGTAAACACCCTGCCCCTGCCAGGGAGGGCTGGAAAGGACGGCAAGGGGTCACCTAGTCCATGCGCTGGGGCAGGACTTAGTATCACAGCTCGTCCCTGCGCGGGAGGGGGGGAAGGGTTGTCCAACCTGCTCTTGAAAACCTCCACGGATCGAGTCTCCACAGCCTCCTTCGGTAACCGTAAGGGGGTCTCATGGCCACCACCAGCACCCCCTGGTGCCAGGGCTACGGGGCGGTCTCATGGCCACCCCCCTGCACAGTGAAGGCAGGAAGTTGTGAATCTCATGAGAGAGGCAGTGACAATTGCACACACATATACACAGAGAACATACGTGAGGGACAGTCAGCAGCATCTTCCCTCCTGTGAGACGCGTTCTGGGATGCAATGAAGTTCCCAGTCTAACCCGCGCTAGCTCCCCATAGGGATCCCTTGCTGGGGAAGAAGGCGGGTGGCTTTGTTGCTCTGAGACTCGGAAGATATGAGTTCTAGTCCTCCCTTGGCCACAGATTTCATGTGTGACCTCAGGCAAGTCAGGCTGCCCGAGTCTCTGTTCTAGCTATGAGGTGGGATTAATGCCACTTCCTACCACTGTCCCGTCTTGTGTAAGTGTGCTGGGCCAGGTACTGTCTTCTAACTTTGTGTATGTACAGTGCCTTGCACAATAGTCCCTCCAGACTGATCTGGGCCTCTCGATGACTCTGCAATAATTGATACGATTAAACCTTGACCCACCTCCAAGGTCTTTTTTTTTCTAAAAATAATCCTCTAAAAAAGGTTCTGATTTTATCCTGTCTCTTCTTTCCAAGTAACACAACCAGTTGTTCGGCATGGCAAGAGCTCGATGGCCAAGGTGTCCCACCGTGAGGATGCTGTGCCCGGCTCCAGCTTCTCAGTGGGCTTCCCTCATTGCAGAAGCGGCCAGTGCTAGCCCCTTTTTGACCTTGTCAGCCAAAGTCAGCGACACAACCTGGTTTAACCTTCAGTACCTCAGCATCACAGAGTCCCTCTGGATTTACGGTGCTGCAGCTGAGAGCAGAATTTGGCCCCTATGACTATTCCAGAATTCAGAGTTTGTCTAATAAGCTGACCTGGGACTGTAATGACATAAGCTGTAGAAGAAAAGAAGAGGAAACGATGCACTTTCTTCCTAGGACAGATTATTATGCATATAGATTATCAGGGTTGGATGAGCAAAGGAACTACACTGACCTCCAGCAACGCTCTTGGTTGAATGAGGTTGGTTGGGAGTGTGATGGTGTTTTGCTGTCACTGTGAAATACATTTCCCTGAAAAATCCCTTCTGGTAAACAGTCCTCACTGGGACCTTGTCTCTTAGAATTTAAACCAGAAATCTCTTGTCAGCCCAATGCTGCATCCATAAGGGAGGACGACCGATGACTTGGCTAAGAATTATGAGGCACGTCTGTGGTTTCTTTGTGGCTGGGATTTTTAGTCCTGGGCGATCTTTCTTTAGTGCATCGAGACTCCTCCTATCCTCGTGTGCACAGCAAGACTTGCTGACAGCAAGAGGCGGCAGGTTACCTGCGTGTGCCCCAGGGAAGGTTACTTGTCACTGGCTCTTTGAAGGGATTGCAGGTGTCAGTTGAGTTCAGCCCCCATTAAAGACCCTGTCTGAGTCCTAGTGGATGTCATTCTCCAGGGTCCACTCTCTAGTTCAAGCCCAAGTCATTGGCTCAATAGTGGTTCACTTGCCGTTATCTTGGAGGGAGGACATGATCCTTTCACTGCAGGAATGACCGGGTGACCTTCTCTGGCCTGTGTTATGCAGGAGGTCAGATCCGACAGTCACTGCGTCCCAGTTAGTGGAGCTAGAGTCAGCTGGCCCGTGTTTCCCACCGGGACACCAAGAAAACAGGGACTGCAGGAAGTCAGGCTGGAGGCAAATTCAGCCATGAGGACAGCGTAGAGCACAGGCTCTCCCTTGTCCAGCCAGTGAAATAATCCTTGTGATCCCTGCTAGTCTGACAACTGCTGTCGCTCTGATTACTGGACGGGGCCTCAGCCCTAGTGATTGGAACAGGGCACAGGCCTTCCTTAGCGCCAGAGGGTGGGACTCCCCATTGCAGAGCAATGGAAGGATTTTGTCCTTGTCACAGGGTGACTGTCCCTTTAAGTGAGGGGGAGTTTCAGTGCACTGATTATCTGCTCCCAGTCTGGCTTCAGGGAAGAGACTTGGGCCTTAGACGGGGGAGAGCCGCGGGGGAAGGCTGGCTACTGCTGCCCGCTCCCAACCCAGGGAGGTGAGGGCGCTGCTAGCTGCAGACCGCAGGAGGATGCTGAGTAATAAGGGGAGACCAGAAGAGCTGCAGAGGGGGCTCCCGAGCCGGCTGCTCTGAGGCTGAGAGAGAGAATGGGAGAAACTGAGCTCCAGTGAGGAGGGGCTGGAGCAGCCGCTCGGGAGGAGGAGGTCCAGGACTGGCTGCAGGTGAGTCTCTCTGCTGTGGGGATGGGCTTGACTTTGGGACTTGGGGATTGTTTCCAGCTGTTCTGTGATTAAGCCAGTGCCAGGCAGGGGTGGGTGGCCGGGAGATGAGGTCGCCGGCCCTCCAGGATCGTCTGGGGTCTCCGGGAATGAAAGCTCAAGCTTTAATGAAAGATTATGTCGTCATTTGATGAAACCTCCAGGAACACGTCCATCTGAAACTGGCAACCCTACCACGAGAAGAGCCTGACCGGTAGTTACTGAAGAGCCCTGAGAGAAGGGAGGTCTCTGCAGAGCCACCTCAGGCTACGAGGAGCGCTTGGGAGGCGAGACACCATTACAGCCCCCTTAGATACCTGGCGAACTCAGCCCGCGCCTGTAAGCTCAGGAACCAGGCAACTGAGCCACAGTCAGACCCGGAGTCGGACGCCGGGCAAGGGAGCACGGCTGGGAGCGTGGCAGGAGCAGATGGAATCACAGCTGCGGCCGTTAGTGCTGAGCAGTCAGCAACCTGCTGCTGCTGGGCTTACGAACAGGTGTCCCCCAGCCAATCGGGCGGGTCGGCCGACAGGTGGTTCTGCTGCAGCACGTCTGCAAGGAGACCAGGGTCGCCAACCCTCCAGGATTGTCCTGGAGTCTTCAGGAATTAAAGCTCAAGCTTTCATTCAACATCATGTCATGTGATGAAATCTCCAGGAATTCATCCAACCAAAGCTGGCCACCCCAAAGGAGACTGAGCTAGCGCCTCCCAGGCTCAGCTGCAGGCCCTGGTTCCTAACCCCAAACGTCATGGAGGCTTCACCCCGCTGGGGATGGGCAGAAAGCCAGTGCAGTGCGCGCTCCAGACTCCAGCCCTGAGCTGTGTGCTGGGGTGTGACTTTCGCCTTGCTCCCTGGGCTCCAAGGGAAAGCTTTCATTCCCTGGTCTCCTGCTGTAGCCACTGATGGACCGACACCGCCTCTGCTTTACAGGAACGCTCCTCAAACAAGCCCCGACTCTCCGTTCCAGGTGGAACTTTTTCAGCAGATAGTAAATTTGCCAAAAGAAAAATGCATTTTGCTGTTTTGGCCAGGAAAAAAATTGACTTTTTTTCCACCCCAAAATTGGAAACTGTTGTTTGACTATTTTGGAACAAAATGTAACTTTTTCATTTCAAAATGAAGTTTTGTTTTGAAGTTTCGCTAGAGTTAGTTTTAAAAAAGGATGAAAAATGTCCCAAAATAAAATGGAAAAACAAACTCAATTTTTGGTTTTGATTAAAAACAACTGAATCAAACAAACCAACCTGGAAAATATATATATACACATTCTGGGTGTTCCTTGATCAGAAATAAAATTCTGGTTTTGGTTTTTCATCTTGGTACGAGTCTGACCAAATAGATCACTTCCCCTCCGCAGTTTAGCCCCTGAATTGTACAATCTGTTCTTGGCTCAGCTCTAGTCTGGCCCACTGCCTCCCGGCACTCATGGGACAACCCTCTCCCGTCTGGCATGGGACAGCCACATGGACAAGTCGGGACATATGGGGAGAAGGCTTCACATTGGATCTCAGGCCTTTTGGTCTCTTCTCAGGGAGGCGCATTCTTGGCTCAAACAGGCCTTGCCTCTGGTAAGGCCATGGCATCCAAACAGCCCTCGCCATTGTTGGTGTCTAACGGGGTGGATCTCTTGTTCTTTCTGCAGATGGGCGGGGAGAAACCTCGAAGCCAGCTCATGGTTTGTGTCTCCTTCAGCATCTCCGCCGAGGAATCAGGTTTTGAAATAAACAGCCCAGGGCTTTTTACAGGCAGCTGCTCCACTTCCTTTAGGTGGTCCATGGCAACGCTGAAGCATGCAAAGCCTCCATTCTCCTGTCGGGGGTGACACCCGGCCACCCTGGTTCCCAGTGCAGTGGCAGAGGGTTGTAAGCATCTCTTAAGGGGTCATTGGCTGCCTGCCAATGCTGCTCCAGGATATAATGGCCCACCTGGTTTGCCCAAAGGCCCTGCTAAGTGGCCATTTCTGAGCTGTAGCAGAGAGAGAATTATGGCTGCTGCCCCACCATGTCCAGACTCCTTGTCAGCAGGAGGGCAGAGCATAACCTCCTCCAGACAACAAACCAGACCAAAAGAGAGGGGCCTGGAGATCCCCCAAAATAAGCCTCAGTCTCCACCCCAGTGGGCAGCCAAGCAGGCTGTCGGGGTTCACGCCCCGAGTCTTGGGCAACGTGGCCTACTGGCCCAAATCGGTGGGCCCGCCCTTACTTCAGGGTAGCCCAAGCCTGTAGGACTGCCCCCGTTATAGGGCAGAGTGGTTCGGCAACCACAGTCCGTAGGAACGCTGAAGTCTCTATAAGCGCCCCAGTTGCAGGGCGGAGTGGAGTAGCACCCCCAAAGTCTCTATAAGCGCCCCGGTTGAAGGGCCAAGCGGGGCAGCACCCCAAAGTCTCTATGAGCGCCCCAGTTGCAGGGCAGAGCAGAGTAGCACCCACAAAGTCTATATGCGCGCCCTGGTTGCCTGCCTAGGCGTATGGTGGCCTAGGTAGAGGGGGCCCAGGGCCCACCCACCTCAACCGGGCCCCGACCCAGGGCCCTAACAGTGGCTCAGCGATTTCCCACTGACTCAGCGGGGAGGTCCCACCGAAACACGCTGAGTCTCTTCGGGTGGGAGATACCACTCCCCCACCCTCCCTGGGCCACTCCCTACTGGCTCCGCCGCGGGGGTCTCCCTGGTGCCTCCGGATCCTCCGAGAACCTCCGGGTCAGTCGTCCCCTCCGGCGACTCCCATCCCTGGGTTCCAGGCAGGTCCGGGTAGGCCTCTGACTCCGGCTCCTCCAGAGGCTGCGGCTGGTCCTCCGCCGGAGTTCCCCAGGCACGTCCTTCTCCCTCAGCTGCCAGCCCAGAATGAGCTGGGCTCCCGGCCTTTATACTGCTAGGGCATCTGGAGCATGCCCAGAACCTTGGGGGCGGGACTTCCGCCGCCAGTGCTGCGGGCTCCACCCCTTCCTCCCTAGTGCGGGGTTGACTAGCCCCGTCACACAGGCCCTGGGAAGTGAGTTCTGAGGCTCAGTGGAGGAAGGGCTCTGACCTCTCATGCTGAGAGACTGATTCAATTAGTTAAACAATAGAACAATTTTTAATTTGAAGAGAGACAAATGTGAGCATTAATAATGGAATGAGTCCTCTATGGAGCTACATCCTCTCTGCCTACGCCACCCAGCACTGCCCTGGCCTGTGTGTCTCTGTTGAACTCCCTTGGCACCAGGGACTTCCAAGTTTTTATCCTCCACAATCACATTCTCTTTTGTTCTTGTCCTTTTTCATCTCAGTGCTGACAATGGCAGTCGTTGAGGAGCCACGAGCCAGGAAAACTTGGTTTCTCTTCCAGAAGGACAAGTCCTTGCCAGCCAGAAACTTTCATTTGAAAGGAGGGCAGCCAAGAAATTGGAGTCTGCCTAGTGAGAAATGCATTTTGTCTTTAATTCTAAAAATCCAAGAGCCATGGAGGCCTTCGACAATGAAAAGTTGAGCAACCAACATCTAAAAAATTATGCTGCATATTTTTTGGCTTATTTAATAGCTATATACAAGAAAGAAGGCCCACATTTTTATTGGTGAGGGTAACTAAAACACAAACAACTTAGCCAGGAGTGTGGTAGATTCTCCATTGTTGGAAATCTCAAAATCAAGATTAGAGGGTTTTCTAAAAGATATGGCCTAGTTCAGCCACAAGTTTTTGGGCTTGACAGTGGGCCTTTCACAGAGCGGAGAAGAATAATTCCCTTCACTGCAGGAATTGCTGCACGAAGTCCTCTGGTCCGTGTTATACAGGAAATCAGATTAGATGGCCACAGTGGTCCCTTGTCACTTAGAATCCATGAATTGGTGAGATAACCCCTGTTAAAATGCATCTTTCCTGAGTGTGGACGCGGCTGTGGTTGTGATGAGAAGAGCTTTTTGAGGACAAATGCCTCACTGGTAGGAAAATAAGGTTTCTTTTTGCACCTATACATCTGTCCCAGGGGTATCATTTTCCCCAGTATGTCAATGGATAACTGGGTATTTAAGTGCCCATTTTTGTGTCCAGTTACCCAGTTTCCCTGTGCAAATTCCTGGTTTGCGGCGCATGTTTACAACGCTGCTGCAGCTCCAAAATAAGGGCCAGATTGTTTTACCCTTGCTGACACTACTCCAGGAGTAGTCTCACTGAAACTAATGGGGATAAATATGAAGTAAAGTGTGACTCATTGGGAGTAAAGGCAACAGACTCTGGCCGTAATGCAAAAAGTTGTTTTTAATTCCTAGTATCACAGCAATTAGAGGAGTGTGTTAAACACTATTCCAGGTTATTGACTAAAACATGTACAGCTGGGACTCTAAAAATCATTCAGTTGCTGAAGGATAAAATCCATGTCTGAAATGTTTTTTCAGGATAAAAATCAAAGTTATTGGATAGCCTGGTCCCACAAGAGTTCCTGGGATGTTCTAGGTTAGGTCTACAAACACAGCCTATGGCAACATAGCCCCCAGTGTAGGCTTGGTCTGTGCTACAGACTTACGGGGGTGTAACTACATCACTCAAGGGTGTGGATTTTCCACACCCCTGAGCGCCACCGTTATACTGACCGAACCCCTGCTGGAGACAGTGCTCGGTCGGTGGAATGGCTTCTCCCCTTGGCACAGCTACTGCCTCTTGCAGAGGTGGATTAACTACCCCGGCAGGTGAAGTTCTTCCATCGACATAGTTGCATCTTCACTAAGCGCTGCATCAGTTCTGTAGACACAGCGTCCATAGACACAGAAGTTGTTCTGCTGATGTAGGAGTACCACCTCCCTGAATGTTAGCTATGCTGTTAGAAGCTGCCTTCTGCATGCATAGCTGTGTGTATACAGGGGTTTTCCTGGCATAGCTATGTCTGTCAGGGGGGTGGCTGTATTCATTTTCAGTAAGTATAGACCCGACCGCATCATTTTTGTTTAGCTGATAACACTCCATGATCCCTGGCTTCCTTCCCCCAAATAGTGGCAAGCTTTCAGTAGGAGACGGAGCTAGTCCATGATCTTCTCCCAGAGTGTTTTGCAAAGGATTTGCCATGTTCTTCTGTTTCAAGTTTATTTTAAGTTAGCCAGGAAACTCTCATTTCCAGGAACAAGAAACTCTATAAAAGTCAGTTGCTTTTGAAGCGCATGGACTCCTAATTCTTTTAGCACCTCATAACTGTCACCCGCTGCAGATAGTGGAAGAACATGCAGAAACAAACCACCAAGAAACAACAACAGGGCTCTTAAAAAGGGAGCTTTTGTAAGCTGCTTACAGGGGACTTTGAAATGTTCTTTTTGAAGTTGTGTATCCACGGATTTACAAACTAATCAGGATTCTACAACGCTTAAAATAACCAGTGTGTTTCCTTGTGGCTGGGTATCCTTCAACTCAGGTTGTGTTCTGTTACTTTTCTTTAAAAAAGAACACACTATATTTTTCACTCTTGTGTTTCTCCCCACCCCACCCAGCTGTTTCAAGTTTATTCTGTTTAATTCACCCACTAGTGAACTTTGGATTTCCTGTGAGAATTCTCTATCTACATACAAAAGCTTTTCTAAATGTATCCTAGCAAGTCCAGATGTCTTTGGCTAGACCAATACCGTGCTTCCCATTGACCCATAAATGACAGGTATCAAAGGTCTCTTTTCCTCCCTGAAGGACTTCTGTTAGTATCACAATAATTTAACCACATTTGGGCTCTTCCTTGCAGTCCTTACTCAAGCAAGATTCCCATTTCAGATCCAAGGGGGTTTGGCCCAAGAAATGACTGCAGGTCTAGGGCAAGGGAGGTAGGCACTCCGTTTTCGTTACAATCCCACCATGAAGTGGGGAAAGAGCAGGGGGTTTGGATTCCTGCAAATGGGCCCTATTCTCTGCCTAGAACGTGGTCAATAGCCTCACCAGGCCATGTGGGTCAGGGACAATACGTTTTACTAAATGCACATGTACTTCAATTGCCACACAAAAATCTTTGCTAGCCAAGAGTTACGTTGGTACGATCACTGGGTGCCGTTCCTTGGGCATGGCTGCCTGCTGGGACAGCCAGTACTGGGCCTGGTGCTGCTCCTGCTGCTGAACCAAGAGCCACATGTCTCTGCCTGTCACTCCTGCTGGGGAGTGACTGCGGAGGTGACAGGAGTGGAGAGGGGACTAAGGCCCTGTTCTCAGCAGGCCACTGATTGCCCTGCAGGTTGCACCAGCCCCATCTGCAGCAGGTCGCACATCTGAGCTCTTGATCACACCTCCCCGGTCCCACTGCAAACACAGCTAGGGGATGACGCTCCACAGCTCCTGTCCCGTTACTTCCCAGCCACAGGCTGGTCTCGAACAAGATCTGCTCATGCTCAGTGAAGTTTGTTGCAGCCCTTGGCACTGGAAGGGCTAAAATTAGATGACTCCTTCCGCTAACAAAACCCGCAATGGGGGTGGCAGAGGGTGGCCATGTAGCATCTTCAGTGGCAGAGAGCCCTGATTGGATCTTACTGGCGCAGGGGCCAGGGTTCCTGCTCGGGGGGACCTACAGCTGTCAGAGACATCGGCACTGTGGCAGTGAGTTCCAAAGGTCCCACCTTGGGGTAGCGTTTCTGAAGGCCCCATGAATTATGTTGAGCAAAGTAGGTGTGTGAAGCCACCAAAAGCGCTTCCTGGACTTCCCGTCTGTGCATCGCCCCCCTGAGTTCAAATCCCATTCCTTTGCTGATCAGTGTCACTTGCCAGTGCGGCCCACATGCACCCTCTGGAATTTGGATCCTATCCTATGTCCCTCGGTAACGTTTCTGGTCCATTCAAACCTCAGGGCAGGCAGCAGATGCAGTGATTTCTCTGTGCTGAATTTCTAGGCTAGAATCAGGTGTTTTTTGTTTGTTTTGGGGAGATCTTTGAGCTGTTTTGAATTGTCTTCTCTAATCCAGTCAGCAGGCAGCAACATAAGCTACCTACTTACCTGCTGACAGCACAATCAGTGGTCTGCCTTCTGCAGCATTTCCAGTGTGTATCTCCCAACCCAACCAAACAACACTCCCCATGCTCCCAGTGGGACTGTGGGAATAAATGATATGGAAAGGCCTTTGTTAACCCTGGGAAGACTTCCCAGCCTCGCTGCAGCCGATAGCACTGCCTGTCCCTGCAGCAGGGATTCTCGCCTTAGTTGTGGGGAAGCAAAAGAGAGCTGGTGAGGGGTGGATGAGAACAGAGAGTTGTGGGGGGCAGAGGAGCTCTGCTGCATGGGGGGAAGGGCGGGAGAGGAGATCTGCAAACTGGGCATGGTGGGGAGGTGATGTGGGAGGTTGCCAGAGGAGGGAGGAGACCCACTGTGAAAACCTGAGCCCACTCAAGTGGCTGAGTGTTTTGCCATTGACTTCCCTGGGGCCAGGATCTCACCCCTGGAGGGGGGAAATGAAGAGACAGTCACTGGACTGGGGAGAAGGAAGAGCCACCTCGGCGGGAGGGGTGGAGGGACTGAGCTGGACAGAAGGTGGGTGGGTGGCTGAATCCAGAAGAAAATGGTTCCACTTCTGATCATTCTTTCTAATCCGCAGGCCCTGTGTGTGTCACACCTCCTGCCACCCAAGCTGAACTCCTCAATCCCAGTGTCAGTGGTGTGGAGAAAACGTTACCTAGACCCAGCCTGGCCCAGGGCTGTCCTTGTGTTTATTGGACCATGCAGACTAAAGTGGCTGATAACTCTGGAACCTAATGACAATTCCCTCTGGCATATTGGAGACGGAAACTGTGGGGACGCATACAATACGCTGAATTTCATAACAGAATAAATAACTAAGGGACTACTGCACAGTTACTGTGATTCATTCTCACATTTCATTCAATACACGTCTCCACACTGACAGAGATGAGAATATTCTGCAACATCCTGGAAAACCCTTACTCAGCTCCAGGAAAGCTCATTGAATGAAGTTGGAGGGTTTTAGGTTCCATCCTAGTAACAATGGCAATGAGTCTGTTCCAGGGTGGGGCTGTATGAATTTCCGTAGGAGGAAAACAGGAGGAACGCAATCTCTGGGATGTATGGTGAGCTGCGAAAGCCCATGCTGAACAGTGTGGAGACAGGAATGGTCTTTTGGGACAACACATGTGAACTGGAATTCCTAGGAAGGGCTTGGGAGGAGGGTTGCAAACTCTCACCTACAGAGTTCGCCTTTGAAGCGTCACCCTGAGGGATGGGACTTTTCCCTGGCTGATTGGCTCTTTGAAGAGGAGACCATGGACAGGTAACGTGGACAAATGAGTGACTCACAGTTCATGCATGTTCCTGTTTTGAGCCAAGAGTGTTATGAACTGGAACCCCCTGGGTGGGTGGGAAGGACTGCTCCCCTGCCAGAGCTGTCCTGGGGCCGGGTGATCTCAGGTGAGCTTAACAGTCTGTGGGTGGCAATTTTATTGCTTGAATATATTTTCTCTGTGTTGCTTTTACCTTAAGGATAAAAGTGCTTGCTTAGGAAGAGCAGTGTGATGATTGTGTGAGTTGGCAATCGCACTGTTATTGGTCTCTGGAGAGGAGGCAAAACAGGCCTGCTTCGCAGTCTGTCATGGTGGTCAGGAGTGAGAGAATCACGGGTCTCTACCAGGAGAGGAGATGGCCAGGGGCGCCAGAGGCCTGAGAGGGGTGTGCGTGCTGGGCCTAGAAGAGGGAATAGGGAGTCAGGTGCCCTACCTTTAAAATTGTATTTGGGGCTCCTGCAGAATTTCCACCAAGTGCAGAAGAAGCCAGGGGCCTCGCTATGGTGGGTATCAATCCAGGCTAATTATTCACATTGCATTAGCACCTAGAGTCTCCCGATGGGGCCTTGGACTCAGAATTGCACAGAGAGAGTGAGAGACAATCCCGGGATCACGCAGCTCACAGTCTCAATGGACAAGACATAAAAATGGCCCGAGGGGAATGAGAGCCAAGGTGACAGTATCAAGGTAGGAGGAGAATGCAGGTCCTCGGATTCCCAATCCTGTGCTCTAGCCACTGGATCCCAGGGCCTGAGCTAGTGCCTTGCTTCATTGCCTGCAGACTGGAAGTCAGAAAGGCTTCTCCGCTTGCTTTCAGTACCACTCTTCCTGGCAGATACATCCCCTGTCCCTGCCCCTGTTAGCCTCATAGCATGATGCAGCATTAGCATTAGCATTAGCATTAGCATTAGCATTAGCTGTGCAGTCATTTCATAAAAAAGATTTGATGGAAACCCTTGATCTTTCCTTCTCAGTCCCACACTCCCTCTCTCTTTAGGTTAACAGCACTTTAGAAACCTTTGTTTAAGGACACGGAGCATGGAGTCTGTTTTTCTTTTTTCTCCTCATTCCTAAGGGCTAACCATAAAAACATTATACATCTACCGTACTTACCATTAATCTGTCCTTAGACTAAATGTTGCTTGTAGAAACTCATTTTAAGAAGTCATTCTGGCTCCCAGTTCCTCTTTCTTACCTCCCTGGTATATTATTGCTTCTCATTTGAAAAAGAGGAACTAACTGCTAGTCTCATTTCTCTGGCAAGGCACAGTAATAACTGTAAAAACACAGACTATTCAGTTCCCTTTGTTTCTTCCATCACCAGCCAGGTGTTCTAAACCCTGCATGTAGAATGGGAAACTCTCCCATTTCCCGTAGACAAATGCCACCTTACAACTCAGTATGGAGAAAAACATTCGCTTGCCTCTGTAAGCCAGGGTCTGAATGAGCTCTCCCATACCATCTGTTGATGAACTGGGGGAGAAGACCTATGAAGCAGACCATATTTGCATAGACACACCTACTTTCCCTAGGTGATCACCAGACAGACCTGCCTCACCAAAGTGATCAATTTTGGGTTTTGGGGGTTAAAATTCACTTTAGGCTTGGACACAGGGGTAGTGAAATGTTGTTATCCTTATTGTATGACTAAAAGACAGCAAAACCATCCTTAACAGGCCCTCACTAAGTGGGTTACCCTAACTGTAACTGCTCTCACAAAGCAGAGCATAGTGATGACAATGATAAGTGAACATTTGACATGTCTCTGTTCTGAAGCTGTGTTTGGAGTATCTTAGATGCTCTTTTCTTTTCTTTTCTTTTCTTTTCTTTTCATGTTTGAAAATAGAGCTGATCAATTTTAGCATAAAGTTGTTATTGCTGTTGTTGTTCCTGCTCAGTGATTGTTAGAAATAAAATTGCTGCTGAGTAGGTCTCTTGGGCTTAACCTTGTGGATGGTATTGGGATGAAAGCCACTGTAGAGGCTGCAGTAGTGGGGTTCCCTGCTACCTAGTGAAACTGAGTTAAGTGGTGGAACCTCAGAACAGGTGTGCAGAGACAGTAACAGTGGTAGTGACAGGCATTGCTTGAACCCCCGCTCCCCAGGGCAGGAGGTGAACCCCCATGAACTCATCCTAGAATTCCAGGACTTCACTGACTTCGGACAACAAACAGTGAGTTGGTTACAGCAGAGGGAAAGGGGGAGGGGCATCTTAAAGGGATGTTCTTCTGTTGGACTTTCATGCTACAAGGTGGGAAACTGAGGCAAAGGACTACTGCTCAAGGTACTGTGAGGTGGGTGTTTACTTAGGGTTTGCATACTTTCGAATCACTGTTTTGATCTCTTTCCAAATTAGTGCTGAGTTCCCTATTAATAAAAGTTCTCTTTAGTTACACACAGACTCAGTGTGTGCAAGTGGGAAAGTATTGTCTCTTAGAGGCCCTCATGATAGCATTTAGTTTTTCCAGGCTTCCTGGTGGGAGTTCAAGCGGGTTTGGTATTGTAATGTTCAGAGGAACCCCTGAATATTGAACGCAGCCTTCACTGAGGGCGGCGATACTGGGCCAGAAGGACTGTATCTCTATAGATGACACATAAAATGCTTTGAGCTACAATGTTCAGTCTTCTCATTGCACAAAGATTTTTACACGGGAGAAGTGGAGTAGCCATAGTCTGCGCAACATGAAGCTTATTTTCTAAAAAGAATTTGCAATTCAGGCATGACTCACACACAGCAAAATGTCCTACCTACACTCTTATCTAGAATTGGTTGAAATATTTGTGGGTTGTTGTTTCTTTGTTTGTTTTTGGTTTTTTTGAAATTCAAGTACCACAATATTTGAGTTAAAAAACCTCTAAAATATTTAAGCAGTAAACCAACATATTTCAACTTGGAAATGCTACTGTAGTGGTTTTTGGGAGTTGTAGTCCAGGTGCCTCATTCTCCTTTACAGACTGGTCTCCCTCATCAAACTACATCTCCCATAATGCACTACAGTGTCCCCTCTTGTGGATGGGAGCTGCACATTGTGGGAGTTCACAGCTTAGGTGCATCATGGGAGATGTAGTCTGGTTAGGAAGCCCCACCCAAAGAGGAGAATGGGGATATGTAATAACTGAATTACAAATCTGCTATTTTGTTCTTCCTGTATTCAGGGAAAAAGAATGTTGTACATTCTTTGTAAATAAACGGGACTGCACCAAAGATACCTGACTCCAACTTCAATTTCTCCTCCCAACAAAACTTACCTGCACAGCCCTGAATATTGGCTATCTGCTCAGGTCAAAAAGCGGTAACAGACTTAAAAATGAGATTTTAAAAAAATCATAGCTTATCATTTTGGGGGCCTGACTCCTGATTTTTGAACCCGTGTGGTTTGCAATCCTGTAGAGAGAGACCAGCTCATTATAAGGTACCAAAGCAGTAGTTAATAATAAGCAAATAAAGCAACACAATGCAACAAACTTGACGCCTGAAACACATTTCACAAGATGTGCTTCAGCTTTGCCTAGACAAGAACCAGTGGAGTAGAACTGAGGTGGGCCACTGGCATTGGAGCTCAGTCCTTCTCTAAGCAGCTCTTTTGTTGCCATTGAGGACTGACCTGTTTTTCAGTTCCTTTGATTCTGGTGAGACAAAACTTTCCTCATTGTAATAAATAAATTAATAATAATAATAAAACCCTGCAATTCTTTAACAGATCTAACTCCAAAATACTGAGTAGGGGCCAAAGCTGAAATCTGGCATTCTTTAAAATGGAGGAAAACTAACTAACTAAGCAAGCTAATCTCAGAGAACAGTGAAATAAATCAATGGCATGCAGAGCCTTCCAGACATTCTGCCTGAACTGCGCCAGACAAGTGTTTCAAGGCAACCTTCCCCGAGTCAGCAGTTGTTGTAAAAGAGGCCGCACGTAGCAGTCCCTCGCAGTCAGAGAGCTCGTCCGTGGAAAGAAGCAGGAGGCTGATTCAGAGGCTGTTAGCACAGAAACCAGGGAGGTTCTTTCGTGCTGCTCTACCTTACAAATTTGATCTGTTATATAGAAAAATTCCCTGGTAATTTCTTGTCGGTTTGGGCTGAGATTTCAAAGATTTGGATGCAAAATTTCCATTAAAATTAATACAAATCTCTTAATCAGCTCAAAAAAACCCTCTGGATGAAATCTTGGCTCCACTGAAATCAATGGGAGCTTTCCCACAGCCTTCAATGGGGCCAGAATTTCACTCTTTGCCTTTATCACTGTGAGCTCAGCTTAGCAAAGAACTCCAGCCAACATGCACCGTTAGGTACATGGCTATGACCCATTGAAGTCACTGGGCTGATGCACCTGCTTCCAGGTGAGGCACACGTGTGAGTGCTCTGAAAATTGGGGCCTTTGTCATCTGTAGTGAGCCTGGTACTGACTGTCCGTTCCTGGGACTCTTGGGACTGACTTCTCTCCCTTTATGGCTTAAACGCGCTGAGGAGGAATTGGAATTCTCTCTGGGGTTTTGAGTGGCAGCCTCGAATTGCTGCTGCCGTCTGACATCCCGACATCCCCGTACGGCCTCCACCCTGCTTGACTGCAGAGTCTTCTCCCTGCTGCTTGGGGCCGCGCACCTGCTATGGTTTCTCTTGCTGACCTGCCTTTCGACAGGTGTTGCGAGTGCACTGGGTGGTGGTGAGGTTGGAATGAGCCTAGGGGCCCTGAGTTGGTGAATTCTAGTGGATCTGGGTGCAAGCTGTGACGCTCAGGGGACATCGATGCTGCGATTAAAATCCTGCGGCTCCCAGTCTGGACTCGGGCTTGTGGGCCTTGTGCTGCAGGGATAAAAATCTCAGTGTAGGCTGGAGCCTGGGCTCCGAGACCTGCTCCTCTGACGGGGTTGGAGTCTGAGCCCCGTGTCTACACTGCAGTGGTTAGCCCCACAGCCTGAGCTCTGGGAGTCCAAGTCAGCTGCGCCGCAGGCCTTTCATTGCAATGTAAACCTACCTTAAAGGCCAGGCTCGCATCTAGGCATGAAAACAAGTACCAAGAGCTTCCCCCTCTCACCAGAGCAGGAGATGTGCACCCCACTTCCCTCAGGCACTTCCCTCTAGGGTGACCAGACAGCAAATGTGAAAAATCGGAATGGGGTGGGGAGTAATAGGAGCTAGATAAGAGAGCGACCCAAGAGTCTGGACTGTCCCTATAAAATCGTGACATTTGGTCACCCTACGCCAAGCCTCATAAGTAGGGCAACCTGCAGTCACTTCCAAATTGCCTTGCCTCCCACCTGTCCCCGCTGACCCTCCTGCCTCAGGTAGCTCGTGGATTCCCTGAACTCTCGACATTCCAATAACACATGACGTGCAGCCCTTTCAAATCATTGTGACTGCCTCGGTCATGGTCTGAACTCCGGAAAAGAGGGTCTTCCCAGACAGGAAAACCTGGCCTACTGAGGTGCCTATGTGCTATAGTGCCGGGTGTGTTAGAAATGCGATGGACGGACAGACAGGGCCTGAATCTCCACCCCGGGCCCTGCATTGTTAGTCATGCCCATGCAAAGGGAGTGCTGCTGATCTGGCAGCATTTTTCCCTTCACTTTGCACAGCTGCAATTCACTACATGTGGTGCAAGGTCTAGGGAATCAGGACCGTAGATTCTAGTACCATATGTAGTCTCAAAATAATGCTTTATGGTAAACTCCCCAGACTCCTACTCCCATCCCTTGCACCTCCGCCAGTCCCCAGAGTCTGAGCTGCCTGCTGATGTTACGGGGCCTAAAGCTGGTGGAGAACCAGTGTGGACCAAATGTCCTAGTGCCACCAATGGGGCTGAGATAGACTCGTGCTTCTGCTAGTGCAGCGAGAGCAGGCAGGCAGGCGGTGTCTGAGGAACGTGAAGAGTTCTGCATTTACTGTGGACCGAGAGCAGCTGGCATGAGGGCCAGAGCCTAGGTCCGGCTCTGGAGGAGTTCTGGAAGGGCGTGCTCGCAGAGGGAAAGACGCTCTCACAGTCAGCTGGCCATATGCCGTGGTGGGCTTTGGAGAGCAGAGGAGAGAGGCCTTTCGCTGGCCGGCCAGTGCAGAGAGCAGAGCAATGGCACAGCATGTGTTGCTAAGCAGCCAGACTACAGGAGCTGGTTCTTTTTCAAGGTGCGTGACAGAGCTGATCGTGAAAAGGGGGTGAGGGAGTTAGCAGCAAATGGCAGCGTTCTGTCAAAACCCTAAAACCCGCAGCAAAGGACAACTGCAGCTTTCAGTGAAAAGCGGCCAGACCCCAGGCGGTAGGTTTGGCTGGTGAGTTGGTTTGTCTGATGAAACAATCCAGACTTTTCAAAGCAAGGGAGACTCTGTGATGATGTTTGTGTTGCTGAACGCCCCACTTTCCACCCGACGAGGATTAGGATGGGGTAAAGCTCACCCCCTCGGACGTGTGGCTTGACCCCTTGGCAATGTGCGGTGCTATGAGCAAGCAGCAAGGCCATGGATGTGCAGAGCTAGGTCTGATAAGCCAGTGCATAATGTGTGGGGCTGTGGGAGATGGCGCTATGCTAGACCAGGGGTCGGCAGCCTTTCAGAAGTGGGGTGCCGAGTTTTCATTTATTTACTCAAATTTAAGGTTTCGTGTGCCAATACATTTTGCCGTTTTTAGAAGGTCTCTTTCTATAAGTCTATAATATAGAACTAAACTATTGTTGTCTATAAAGTAAATAGGGTTTTTAAAATGTTTAAGAACCTTCATTTAAAACTACATTAAAATGCAGAGCCCCTCAGACTGATGGCCAGGACCAGGCAGTGTGAGTGCCACTGAGAATCAGCTCACTTGCCGTCTTTGGCACCCGTGCCATAGGTTGCCTACCCCTGTGCTATACAAAGCACACGGGATCTTTTATAAGAGGAAGGCTAATATATGCCATGTTTATTAAGAATACAACACAGTTAGCATATGCATTTCAGTCACAAACACACATCATGCACACAGTCCTGCCAGTTGATGTTCATAGTTACCAGTCTCTTGTTGTAGCTTGAGTCAATCTAATAGCCAGTTAGACTGAGCATGAGTAAGAAGCTGGAGAGTCTCTGTTGGTCATGATCTGATGCTCCGAAGCTTTGCAGAACTGAACCCAGAGTTTCATGGCAAAACACCCAAGCTTTATACTTGTTCATTTCCATTTGAATCCATGCATTTTGCAATGTCATCCTGTAATCATTAGTTCGTAAATGGTGTTAATCTCGGGGTTTCCCCGCTGACATCCTTTGATGGTTATTGTCCGGATTCCCATCATTATCTTCTATTTGTGGTCTTGCCTTCAGGGTGTTTGCTCACCTCTGAGACCTGTCAATGCTGCTTAACAGTTTAGCATCCAATACAATGGATGTTTTCTGATTGTCCCCTTGTCTTTTGGTCTTTTTAAGTCTCTCACTTTTCTTGACCATCTGGATATTTGTGATGGCTTCACACCTATCTCTTCCTGATGCATGCATTCCTCTTTCACACAAACAATCACACAGTCTCTTACAGAAATCTTTAAAGGTAGCAGAATACATTGTAAATTAAGCCTTGCTAAATCTTATAACTAAAACCATTTACACTGGGGCTTTAGGCCCTTAACATTTCTCTACTCTATTTATCATAGACACAATACAAAGTCCTGTCTCTTACTAACTAAACTTTGTAACAAGAGATGCTAATTGTAATGCATACCGGAAACATTACACAGTTTCAGACAGTCATATCTTTCTGTTATAAAATGAAATTAAAGTTTACATCAATTCTTATAACAATTAGTACAATTATAAAATTCAGCTCCTACAATGGAAGTGGATGGGTTTTGCCCCCATAGCACAACCAGCCTAGCTCAGGTCCAGAAACACAACACATCTTCCTTCTGAGCATTTTTCTGCTTCTTTGAACAAGTGTAAATAACCAAACAAGGTGCCAGGCTGTGGAGAATTGGCCTCTCTTACTACCGCAATGTGTGAATAATGCTTCGGAAGTGCCCTCAGGTGGCACTATTACACATGGCCTTCCAAGTTCTTCCTCTTCACGCACAAGCAAGTTTTGACTCTTGGAAAGACAGGCCATGTTGTTAGTTTTGGGCCACTCAAGTTCTGTGTAGGCTAGAGGCAGTTATCCTTGGAGAGGAAGCTGGGTGAGCAATAGGAGAATTTCCTCTCTGCCTTGGTGATTGATTAGAGTCAATCTGAGAGGGCATAGTTGCTCTCTGGGAATCAGCCAATGAGGTTGGGCTGAGATCCTGGAACGAAGGGTTTGCCCTGCATGCTGCTTGACCACCTCTGTTCAAGGACTGGGATATGTGTGTAATTAAAACAAGTTACACCAGGAGTCGCCTCGCTGATTGCTCTTCTCCTGGGAAGTTGACTCGGCAGGCCCTGGACAGTTGCTATCACTTGGTAGAAAGGGAAACAATATTAACAACAGTAACTCTCTCTTGCATAACACTTTTCGTCTGGATATCTCAAAGCACTTGATAAGGGAGGACGTGATCATTATCCCCATTTTGCAGATGAGGAAACTGAGGCATTGGCCGGAAATGACTTCCCAAGGTCAGCCAGCAGGTGAGTATCAGAGTTAGGACTGATCACATGACTCCTGGTCAATGTTGTTTTGGATCTCTAGGTTTCGTCCTATCCGTCCATTGTCATCCTGACGGCACTTGGAGATGTAACTACCTCGAATGCAGAGGCTAGAATTATCCTGCCATTTCAAGCGATGCAGCTTCCCTGTTCCCTCCTCTCCATTTTCTGTATCTTTCCCTAACCAGCTTGGGCTCAGCCTCAGGGCTCTGGCCCAGGTTTTCTCCATCCTTCTACTCCCATTTCCTCTTGTCCTTTCCAGTGTAAGAGCTGTGGCCAGCCCAGTAGTTTTGCCTCTGGGTGACAGATTTCCCACAACTCTAGCACTGCCACTTCTCCTTTCTTTGTCCTTCTCTTCATATCCCTTCCCTCTGCTGTAGCGGTCGTGCTTTTCGCGGGGCTTTCCTTTCCACCGCTTCCCACAATGCCAGTGCCCTGCCTTAGAAAGTACAGGGATGAGGGATATGACACCTTCGGAGCCGGTCTGGAAGCACAAACGTTGACATGAATAGCTGCCGTGAGCCCAGAGAAGACATCTCATATCGTCTGGCTAACACAATGCAGTGCTTCATGAAAAATAGGAAATATCCATTGGCCGCCTAAATCAGGCTTGGTGGAAAATGCTGGAGAGGCGGTTGAGTGAGATAAGCTTTTTTACACAGGAGGATAACCTGTTAGTTAAACAGTCCATCAATGGCTATTAGCCAGCATGGGGAGGGATGGTGTCCCTAGTCTCCGTTTGCTAGAACCTGGGAATGGGTGACAGCAGACAGATAACTGCCCTGTTCTGTTCATTCCCTCTGGGGCACCTGGCGTTGGCCACTGTCTGAAGCCAGGATGCTGGGCCATTGGTCTGAGCCAGTCTGGCTGTTCTTATGTTCAAACTGAGTCTCTAGAAAGCCTGTTGTGAATTTGTTTCCAATATTCTTACTTGCTATCGGTTGAATCTCTGTTCTCTGATGAGACTTGTTCTTGGTTTTGCTCTAAGTACAGCTTGGTCCTGGGAGCAGGACAGAGCCGTGGTCTCGGGTTTCACTAAGGAGCTGTGGTGTATTATTTCTTTGGGAACTGCAGCCTGGTGATTCTATGCGCGATTAATGGCAGAAGGGCCGAGGGTTGGTGTGTGCGGAGAGGGCGAGGTTGGCAGAGGCCTGGGAGGCAGCGCATGTTGCCAGGGGCTGGGGTTTGCAGGCATAGATGAGACTTCCTCATGCTCAGGGCAGGTGGGGTGAGGTGAGGTGTCTCACAACCAAGGGTGCCCCATGGGAGCATTACACCCACTTGCCTGACAAAGCAGGACCCCATCGGGGGCACCTCTCCTGCTCCGCCTGGCTCCTTGGGAGGGGCAGCAACCTGCAGGGCTTGTGACAAAACCTCAGTCCAGCTCCAAGCCACCTCATCCCTGTTCCTGTGATGGGCTGGCTTGGCCTTTACGCAGAGGATGCTACCTGCAGATTTCGGCCCACAAGGCTGGCCAGAAGCTCGGGATGGCTGCAGACATAAGTGTCCAAGAGGGGCATTTGGACACATGGCAATGGGAGAAGTATAAGAACCTAAAAAGAACAGGCCGGCATGTAACCTTTGGAAAGGGAACTACCACAAAGGCGTCCTACTTCTTGCTGGAAAAAGCTGATTACTGCCCACGTATTGTTCACCCCCTTTAATACACATAATACTCAGCCATTAACCAGGTACAAAACCTCCTTCTGCAAGGGCATTACTCAGCATCCACAGCTGCTGCTTTTCATACCTGCAAGTTTCAGGGCCTTTAATTCTCTCTTTATAACCCTGGAAGGCCACGTGGGCTGATAAGTCCATAAGACCTAAGCAGCCGCTATTGTCTGTGGGAATTCAGAGTACGTGTGGCAATTTTCTCCAATGGAGCTGTTCTATTGTGTGCTGTAACCGTGTATTACAAACAATATGCCACAGGATGGGAAAGGCATTCTGTAGTGTGCCAGCAGCGTGCAGGAGGTGATGCTGTAAGAATTCACTCACTGCAGGCACAATAATTGCTCTGATTTCTTTTTTCTTGTGTTGGATTTGATTTGAAGGTCACTTCATGCATCGTATGGAAGGCTGAGAAAACAGTCTATACTTTCCCGCTCACAATGCTGTGCACAGAGCGTTGTCCTGCTGAAGTAACTGACTCCGACGGGCTATAAAACCAGTCTCCAGAGGATCGGTTTTACACTGGTCCCTGACTTCAGTGGAGTCTCCCCCCACCCTTGATTTCTGCTGTTCTCACTGCACTCGGGAAATGATCATGTCTGTTGCTGAATGCTCCCGCTGTGGCGAGAGACACAAATGCTGCCGTACATATCACTCCCCCGGGGCTCAAGAATGTCACCATCACAGAAACCACATCCACGCAGTGGTGGGCTAGCCGGAGTTCTAGGCACAGACCTGAGCAAGGGGTGGTGCAATACAGGGCATCCCTAGGCATAGCCCAGGAGAGCATTGTGCCATCTCTCAAAGGCCTAATTCCCTCTCTGCCTTTGATCCTGGCCTGTAACAGCATCGCATGACAACATACCCTGCCCTGGCGGATGTAGGGGGGGCCCAGAACCCAGGCTCCGCACTCCCCGCCCTTCCTGGCCCCCCTGCTCTGACGGAGGAGCTGAGATGCCCTGGTCGGGAACGTTCTGTTGAAATGTTTTTCTGCAAAATTTAAATTCCCATGTCCCCCAGGGTTCCTGATCTGCCCTGTGAGCCTCTGTGCTGCCCGCTGGCCAAGTGTGTGCGGAGTCATCCGCTAGTGACTGGCCCGTGGGAGGCTAGTGATCGCTGCGGTAGCTGAAGTAGTGGTGCTCTGTGCAGGGTGTTAAACCTGCTAGCGACTCATGTTTGGGGGACTTCATGGGAGGGTTGTTTTTCCATTTACCCCCAACCCCCACATCTGGTTTATTGAATTCAAACCTGGCGATAGAACACCTTTCCAATTAGGAAAGATGACGTAACCAGAGATGGCATCAGACGTGGGACTGGCAGCAAAGCCCAGGTGTGCCACGCTGCAGCACGTGTTCTCACTGTTGCTGTGGCATCTTGGCAGCTTCGCAAGTTGCTACTTTGAGCCTTCTCCTTCCCATCCCGGATGTGCCTCCTGTGTCTCCCCCAGCCCCTAGGCCGCCCCAGCACACTGCTAGCCAGAGTCTGGGCAGGCGAGAACCTCAGACGGGTGATGTCTGTGGGAGTGGAGCTCTCACCTAGCTTAGCAATGGGGAGAAGCTATTGTGAGGTCATTATTCTTCTACGGAACCACTTGATTGCAAAACGCTGGATTGTTGGAGATATTTCCCTTGGGAGGCAGGAAGAGGGAGCAGAGCTTCCTGTGCCCCGGGGCCGATTTATACTGTATTGGTTCCATGTAACTGAGATGCATGAGAGAGAAACCTCCAGCAAGAGATGCTCTGTCCAGACCAGCTGCTCTGCTGCCTCCATCCATTGTTACATGAAAATTCTGCCTTAGAGGGAAACTCAGCACATGGGCTGATCGAAATATTCCAGCCAAACTTTTTTTTCCAATAGAAAATTTGGATTTTTGACAAAAATGAACATTTCTGATTTCTTACAGAGAACCAAACCTCCAAAAATGGAGCATTTCTGGCCAAAAACAACAAACAACATTAAGCTGAAAACCAAAACCAGTTTAGTTTTGGTTTGTTTCTAAAAAAAGGCTTTCAGATGCAGAAAGTAAAAAAAAAAAAAAAAAGTCAAATTTCGGGTGTTAGATGAAAAGTCAACATTTTTGGGGGGGTGAGGGGGACGTTTTCCAACCAGCTCTTCTCAGCAGGACATAAGATTGTAACCAAGCAAAGTCCAGTCTTTTTCATTATAGTCACGTATTTCCATGACTTGAAATGGCCACCGTGTCCCATAATTTACAATGGAAATGAAGTTGTGCCATGAGAGTGAAGCTCCTCCTCCCTTTACAAGAAATGGCCATTGGAATTGGAGAAGGTTCAGAAAAGGTCAACAAAAATTATTAGGGGTATGGAGCGGCTGCCATATGAGGAGAGATTAATAAGACTGGGACTTTTCAACTTGGGAAAGAGACAAGTAAGGGGGGGATATCATAGAGGTCTATAAAATCATGACTGGTGTGGAGAAAGTAAATAAGGATGTGTTTTTACTCCTCATAACACAAGAATTAGGAGTCACCTAATGAAATTAATAGGCAGCAGGTTTAAAACAAACAAAAGGAAGTATTTCTTCACACAATGCACAGTCAACTGGTGGAACTCCTTGCCAGAGGATGTTGTGAAGGCCAAGACTATAACGGGGTTCACAAAAGAGCTAGGTAAATTCATGAAGGATAGGTCCATCAATGGCTATTAGCCAGGATGGGCAGTGATGGTGTCCCTAGCCTCTGTTCGCTAGAAGCTGGGAATAGGTGACAGGAGATGGATCACTTGATTACCTATGTAATCAAGTAATTACCTTGTGATTACCTATGTGATCGAGTAATCACTTGATTACCTATGGATCACTTAATTTCCTTGGAGGGCAACTGGCATTGGCCACTGTCGGCAGACAGGATACTGGCCTAGATGGACCTTTGGTCTGACCCAGTCTGGCCGTTCTTATGTTCTTCAGTGACACATCTGAATAGTTTTATTTCAGACCTGACCTAATCTTTACATGATGTGATGCATTTAACTTCAGATGCAGCAAATAAGTAAACTTAGCAAAAGCATTTTCAGTGTCACTTGCAGCAACCTTTGAGGCAGAAAGCTCCCATTTATTTATGGTCTCCTGATGTTTGGAGGAGGATTTCAGACTCGTACAGCTACAGGCCAGAAGGGATGATTAGATCATGTTGCCTGACCTCCTGTATATCACAGACCAGAGCATTTCATCAGTTGCTCCTGTACTGAACCCAACTACTTGTGTGTGACTATATCAGGTCTTCCCGAAAGGCATCCGTTCTTGATCTGAAGACCTAAAGAGATGGACAATCCACCACTATGCTTGATAGTTTGTCCCTGGGGTTGGTCACCTTCACTGTTCACATTTTGTGTCTAATAATTTTTTATTTGACTCTTCTGGCTTCAGCTTTCAGCCGCTGGTTCTTGTTCTGCCTTTCTGCACTCAATTAGTCCAGTGCCCCTTCTTCTGCGCTGCTTGTTGAGCAGGGGAAATTTAAATTCACGCCACCATTTTATGCAAAGTATCTGAGGAAGAGAGGACCAGTTTCAGGTATTAACTTTGTCTTATGCGAGAGAGAATTGCTGATACTTCAAAGAATGTTCTTACCTAGGCCATGGGTGCTGGAACTCGGGGTGCTCATGGCATCTCTGTTCTGCATTGTACCAGAGCAAGTGACTCTCGGGCACCCACCTGGGGGGCAAGACCTGGCGTTAGGTCTCTGCTTCACTGGGTTCTCCAATCCCAGGGACTGCCTTAGCCCCTGGGCTTTTGGGGCAGGGAAGGAAGCGTCACTTTCTCTCCTTTGTGGGAGTGCAGCTAGCCTGAAAAAATGAAGTGTTTTGTTTCAACATTTCTGAATCCTGCCCCCCTTTATTCCTTTGTTCCACTCACAAGTTGCTGAAAGCGACACAAATTGGTGAAATGTTTGTTTGACTCAAATCTGCATTTTCGGCACTAAAAACAATTTTTGGCCAAAACCTTTCACCCGGTTCTATAAGTGACTTGGCCAACGTCACCCAGCCCGTGAGCAGCAGAGCCAGGAACCGAACCCACCTTCCTCTGTCTGCTGCCCTAGCCAGCAAACTATGCTGCCTCTCGCTTCCTGTTAATGTGTGAAGTGACCCTTGCACAGTCCCTGAGTTCAGAGCCAGGGGTTTGCTTCTGCTCAGCTACTTTAATAGGGCAGAATTCTGCATCAAACTTACCAACGTTCTCAATGTGTCTGAGAACGCCTGTGTTCTGCTCGGCTGAATTAGGTTAGATTACTCCTGGGCTCAGTTCTCTCATGCAAGGGGCGGGCGCTATAAATAGTACTAACGAGATGGCCTTTGTTGTCTTGGCTATACATGTGATTAGTGAGCGTCAAACTAAATTAATTAAGATAGCCTTAATTTAATTTTTAACCTTCCAAATGTTCCGAAATAGAGAAGACAATTTAATTACAACTCGGATGCGGCTTGGCCGGGATATCTGAGTTTACCTTTATGGCCCATTCAGATCTCAAGCAGAGGGTAGATTTATCTGTTTTGATAGCATCAATGTAGGGCACGGAGACACAGAATGAAAGGAAATGGGCAGCAGGAACCAGCCCTGTGTCCTGCACATGAATGTGAGAGGAAAAAACCTGCAACCAACTACTGAAACAGTGGGGAATAGCTGGAGCAGAACTACTGCGTGGGAAGTGCTACTTCCCTTAGACTAGGGAGGCATGGCTGGGATATTAGACACATGATACAGTGCCCATGAAAACAGAGCCACGAAGTACAATTCCTGTGAGCTTATCGTGGGGTGGTTGTCTCAAAGCCCTGGCTTCTGCAGGCACGTGATTACGTGAGAATCTCCTCTTGCATTAGAAAGAAAAGCAAGTTTCTAGCCCTCAAGGTTGCTGAGAAAAACTTGGAAATGTGACCTGAGCACCACCCAATGGCTCACAGCCCATAAAAAGACCCACCAAGTATAAGGATGCTAAAATCTCCTGGGTTTATATATAAAGCAATCTCGTGATCTGGGCTGACTCTTGGGTTTTGAATGTCTGGGTTGGCCATACCGCAGTGCCCTACAGGCAGCCGCCCATCTGCTATGTGCGATGTGCCTGCAGCCTCCTCCCATGTGTCTAATTCGGAACAAATCAATGAATGCGAGTGTAGAGGTTTCCACTGAACCTTCCTAGACTTATTAAAATGATGTATCCAGTTCCTCACACGCTAAACCAAACTAATCAAACGCCATTTATTATACAATGGAAAAATTGTCAGCGCGTCGGGCTTTGCACACACAGACTTTCATTGCATATGGATTCTCTGTAGCTAAGAAATCCAATGTAGATCAGTCAATTCCTACTGGAAATAAAGAGCCATCAGCCAACTTTAAGGCTTTTCAAACTGGCAGAAAGGAATTGTTACACATTTGGGAGTCCGTGCCAATGCAGGCTGATTAACTAATACCCCCAGGATGAACACGAAGAGAACTCGTTAATGGATTGGTATTGATTGGAGTTGTGTTTTCGAAATGCAGTTGAGAGCAGTTTCTTCCTGAACTCAAGCCAAGGCTGCCACTTTACCGATTGGCAGTTTATGATAATTTCCCAAATCATCACAGACCCCATCAGCTTTTGAGACCATAGGCCAGGCGTGCATGGAGCCTGTTCTCCACCCTTTCAATGACTGTAGGGTCTCCATCTGTGTGCGTTCACCCCGTGCATCACTGCCCTTTGTCCGCAGGAGGCTCCGGGAAGTGACTCTGAAGCACAATCCCCTCCCATAATGCAATGGGGTCAGGGCTACCCCAGGCCAGCCCTGCCGTCCAGCCCCCGAGTCCCCAGATGAACTGTTGTCGCGAGTGGTTACTCTGTGTAACGCTCGTCCACCCCGTTCGTCAGGTTCACTTATGGTGGTCTTCAGTTATTTAGCTTAGAGCTGCGCTAAACGTTGATCCCCTCAGTTCCTTTCAGCAGGGCAAAGGGGAGGGGCCTCAGCGCTGGGATATCCGTGTTCCTCTTCTGTGCTTCCTTAATCTTGCCCAGCTCCAGGGCAGTGGGATGGAAGCATCTGCCCTTTTTGCTGCAAAGGATCCTTATCAGTACGCCACTAATGTTCAAATAACAGGGTTTCCCTAAGGGCGTTAAGTCATCTGCAGCTTTTCCCCTTTCTGAGCACCTCTGCCAGGCTGGGTCAGCCCTGTGGGCCAGCTAATCCAGTGTTGTGTCTCCAGTGGGAGCCAGCGCTAGACAGCAGTGGCCAAGGGGAACCGGCTCACACTGAGAAATGTAAGTGACAAGGGCTCTAGAAAGAGGCTGATTGATAAATAAAGCCTGGGAACCTGTTCCGAAGTCCAGCGGAAGCCAAGGAAAGCCTCTCTTTGGATATGTTTATACTACACTGGCCGAGCTATGGCGCTACGGTGCTGCCACTGGAGTGTAGACGCCTCCTCTAGTGCTGAAAGGGATTTTCCTGCTGCTTGTAGTTAATTCACCTCTCTGAGAGGGGATAACGAGGTCAATGGAAGAAGTTTCCATTGCCCCAGCTCTGTCTACTCCAGGAGTTAGGTTGATTTAACTACAGTACTCGGGGGGTGACGTTTTCACAGCCCTGACCACATATCGAGGGGGCTCTAAGTTTTAGGTGTAGATCAGGCTTTCGACTTCCCCACTGGCAGCTGACCAGGCAGTAGAAGAGCAGAGTCTGTAGAGCAGCCACTAAGACCATCAACAACGAGGGTTTACCAGCTGCCAAGCGTGATTTGATTGTTATAATGAAATAGGTCACTTCCCTAGTTCTCTTTTCTAAAACTGTCTTTGAAATGAGCGCTAAAGTTTCCAGATCTCTGTACAGCACAATGCTGGGTGGAATGCTAGACTAGCAATTCCTCTACAGATAGACTTCAGGATGTAGCTGTAAATTTTCTAAAAACCAAAGACAACTTGTTGACACTTTTTAAACACAGCCCAGGCTATACAATTAGTCTAAAGCCATTCTACTGAAAATCTGTAACGTTTAAAGAGCTGTCAAAGCTTAATGGGACATTTGTTTGACAGGTTAATTCTAAATTAAACACAGGCCAGAATTAGTGAGTAGAAAAGCCAGTTTCTCTGGAATATTTCCTAGCAGGCCCTTGGTTGATGATCACCACTCTAAACAAGGATGAATAAAAAAATACCAGGCCTAAAGATAAGAAGCAGAGTCTTTACTTGCCACTTCCATTGGCTTATATCTGTGTCCACTTAATTCAGTGCCATTCAGCTGCAGGATATTTGCCATGAGGTGTGATCCAGGGTGTGTGCACACGCTCTCAAGTCAGCGACTCCACCTCAGGCCACCCTGGCAAAGCCACGGGGTGTTGGGAAAGATCCCCAGTCATTGTCATTCTGGAGCAGCACCTGCCTCCCCACAGCTGTCTGAAAGGAACCGAGGGACTTCAAGCCTAGCCGGGAGATGAGATGACACGGTGCCGGTTGTCCGTCTGGGGGACACAGATACTGGGCGGTTGCTCTACCAGTTTTGTGACAGACATGACAAGGCCCAGTGATATCATGGACAAACCTTAGTGAATTGAGTTTCAAGGCTTTGGAATTCATTGCGTTAACAAGGCAGCTGTTCGTGTGTTTGTGAGATAGGAGGTAACTTCTCTTGGTGGAGGGCGTATGCTTATGTAACTCCCTTCACCCCACCCCCGATTATCAGCCTTTCAATGCTTTGCCCATTGTCTGGCTGATAACCTGGTCAGGCTCTCTTCAAAGATTCAGAGTGGCCTCTCTGGAGACAAACCAAGGACATAGGGATCAATAAACTGAGGTTTAAAGGGACTCCTGGGTTTTGTTCTGAGCCAACGATTGGGCAGGACCTTGGTCCCCGGAGGGCCCTAGTCTGTAAGGGAGGGTTGGAACGACTTCGCCCTATGGCGGCCCTTTAAGACTGGGGGCTGCTTCTGAGCGAAGGGTGCGATGAACTGGAAACGCAGTCACAGCCCTGGGTGGCATTTGAAGGAACACTGCTGCCAAAGGCCCTGCTGGAGTCAGGGGTGTGTGTAGTGTCGTATATTGATTGTAATGTTTTCTCTGGGTGGCTTCTACCTTGAGAATGAAACGTGCTTGCTTAGAAAGAGCAGAGCCGTGGCTGGTCATTGTAGTGGTTGCCCTGTCCCATCTCTGAGGAGGGAAGTGAAGCAGGTCTGCTTGGGCAGAGACTGCTGCTCGGAATAACCCCGTGCAGGCAGGGAGCCAGTGACCTGGCAATCCCCTGGTCAGGAGGGAGACAGACGCGGGTCTTCCCGCAAGAGCAGGGGGGAAGGGGGCAACAGATGCAGTTGCCCTGAACTAGGACGGAGATCACACCAGAAACCTTGCAAACCCAGAAATTGATCTGTGTTTCATTTCAACCAAACCCAGCTCAGCCAGCCTCCTTCACTCCCGGCTGTACCTTGTTACAGAGCATAGGACGACTTACAAATTCTACCTAGAGTCAGGATACGGCACAACAGCTCGTGTCTGCCCCAGAGTGGGGTCTTGCATTCATTACACAATCGGGCCTTAACAGCACAGCAGGGAGGAGGGTGAAGGGTGAGGAATTCCTGGAAGATGAATGAGCAGACACACTTGGGAGGAGGATCCCAGAGCCCATTGAGGACACCCTTGGCCTTTGGATCAGGCTTTGTAGCAATCTGCATAGAACTTGGAGGAAGGAGCACAGGTTGCAGGAAGGAAGAGTTTGCAGGAGGTATCAGGAAGTCAGTCTGTGTACACACGACTTGAACCCCAGCAGGCAGTACATGAAATGGGCCCTTGGAACTCAAAAGAGTCTGTCTCTTCCCTTAGGCAAAGATTTTACACAGCTCCAGGTGCCAGGAGAAGCAAAGGCTATTTGTAGGCTTGGTGGGACTGGATTTGTATTTTGTTATAATTTCAGTGGATAACAGCGAGCTGTATGTTTAAGGATTTTTTTTCTATTTAAATATTCACAGCTGTGGGAAATTAGGGTTGGGGGTCAGACAATAATTATTTAATGACAGTAGATGTTGAGATTCAAAAAGTGAAAGCTTTCTAACAGTTAAACCACAAACAGCAACATGACATGTCAGATACAAAGTCAGTAGCCAAACCCAACTCTAAATAAGCTCTCAAGCCTCATTTTTCTCACTTTGCCTGCCTCTAAAATCCATAAGAACAGCCACACTGGGTCAGACAAAGGTCCATCATGCCAGGTGCCGCAGAGGGAATGAACAGAACAGGGAATCCTCCAGTGATCCATCCCCTGCTGCCTATTCCCAGCTTCTGGCAAACAGAGGCTAGGGACACCATCCCTGCCCGTCCTGGCTGAAAGCTATTGATGGACCAATCCTCCATGAACTTGTCTAGTTCTCTCTTCAACCTCATTATAATCTTGGTCTTCACAACATCCTCTGGCAAGGAGTTCCACAGACTGACTATATGTTGTGTAAAAAAATACTTCCTTTTGCTTGTTTTAAATCTGCTGCCTATAATTTCATTTGGTGACCCCTAGTTCTTGTGTTAGGAGGAGGAGGAGGAGTAAAAACACTTCCTTATTTACTTTCTCCACACCAGTCATAATTTTATAAACCTCTATCATATCTCTCCTTAGTCATCCCTTTTCCAAGCTGAAAAGTCCCAGTCTTTTTAATCTCTCCTCATATGGCATATGCTACCAGGGTGGGCTGCATTGGTGTTTTCCCCACCAAAAGGATGTTACATTTAATTATATGACGGTCACTATTACCAAGCGGTCCAGCTATAATCCTTTCTTGGACCAGATTCTGTGCTCCACTTAGGACTAAATCAAGAATTGCCTCTCCTCTGGTGGGTTCTAGGACTAACTGCTCCAAGAAGCTGTCATTTAATGATCATTGAGGGAAATATTTTTGCTGGTTTGTGTGTGCGGTGAAATTGATGTTTACTGACATTTATCGATAAAGATCTACGCCTTCCAACTCTACTGACTTGTATGCCTTGCTGACCCCTGCTGAGAACTATTGTATGCTGTGTTAAGGGGCTTCTGCAACATCTTGCTTGCTCTCTTGGAAAGGCATGAGCTACAGAAGCAGCAGCATCTCTGGACTGTGTTAAGAAAATGATTGTTAGGAAAATGTAACTTAGAATGTTGTAGTATGATTTTAAAATAACCTTAGATTTATAATCTCACTCCCTGTATATGTACTATTGACCCCTAGTTTAACATGCATTTTAAACTTGCATTCACCCTGCCACAGATGTGCAGGCATCATAGTGTCTAAGTACCCCTAAGTGTTTTGAACCTCCTGTTTACCAGACATGTAAATGAAATAGATTAAGACCAACAATGGATGTAATAGCCATTAAGTGTTCCCACCTGTGTAAGTGGATTAAAAGCCCCCCTCCCTTATCAACACAGGGGTATAAAATATCTACACACATGTATTGAGTTGAGCCAGTTGTTTGGGTGATAACCCCTTCTGACTCCTTATTGCTTGCAATAAATCTTGTTTTTCCAGAAGTCTACTGAGTTATGCCTGTCCTTTGAGGTATATTGGACTGAGCTCCAAAGGAAATAAGCAGTTTTTGCAACAACTGTGTTCTAGGTGTTGAATCCTTCAGAGAGCTGCCCCTTCTGTTTCCCAGATCTGGCACAGGGCCTATCAAATTCCAGTGCGAGGGCAGAGCAGTGCAAGGGCACGGGAGTGCCGAGAAGAGACCCAAACGTGTCAGATGCACATTCTGGCACGTCTGTAAGTAGCCAGATTTTAGACTGAGTGGTGGGGAGGGCGAGTACAGAGTAAGGCAAGGAGGAGACCTTGCTGACTATGCTATAGAGCCCAGGTTTATAGCCTGTAACAAAGGATTGGAAAGTCAGCGCTGGCACAAACTGAAATATAGTGGCCCAAGAGCAGCACTGAACTACTGCAGGATTTGCTTTGCTTTAGCTCCTTTGATATATAATATAATTTGCACTAAATCTAAACCCACTCTGCTGTCCAAATTCGCCTGCCCTTGACTAGGAACAGGCTGAAAGCAGCTGGAGCCTGATCTTCTTAGGACAGTGCTATCAACACATGATTGATTTTAATTTACACACTAGTCGACTTGATCTCACACTCCTTTGCTAGGGAACAACTGCATTAACTCTACTTCTAAACACCCAACTCCCTCCCACCGTCCTGCCTGGGCTGGGGGGCTCCTCAGGGCAAAGCATCCTCATGTTCTTCAAATATAAACTCAGGCAAAGCATCAAAACCAAGGCGATCCTCCCTCCCAGCCCCCGTGGTTCCAGCTCCAAGGGGCTTCTCCCCGACACATCCACCCCTGCAGTCCTCATGCTCCAGAGCCTACTCTAGGAGCCCCCCTGCAGTCTCTCCCTCCCTGCAGCTCCCTCCCCCCTGCAGTCTCTCAGCCCTTCCTAGGGACGGCCTGACCCCTTCCCAGCGGGGTCTGATGACGTGGTGGTGTCGCCATGTTCTTTTTCAGCATCGTGCCTTTCCCCAGAGCCTGGGAGCTGGCTCTAAAGTGTGATTCCCAAGGGCCCATCCCCCAGCCAGTGTTAGCCAGAGTCCCACACACTCTGGTCATACCTCCAGAAAAAGCATCCAGATGGTCCCTTCTGGTCTCTCTGAGTCTATGGCTCCTCCACACCTGTGATGCCGGAAGGTGATTTGGAGCAGCTGTGCTGTCCCTAATGCCTCTGCAGCATCACCCGCTCCTGGGGAATCCCAGCAGGGTGGCCAGCTAGCAGCTTCCTGCTCCCTTTGTACTACTGGGGCAGCACACAGGGAGCGGATAATAGGCGCCTGATAATCTGGCTCCATTGTGAGTGGTGCTGATGGCAGAATTGCACAGGATGGCTCCAGTGTGACTCAGCCTGAGTAGGGGAGTTAAATAAACTCTGTGGTCTCAGGAACTGATCTTGGGCATCCCACTGACTGGGCATGTGGATCATGCAGCAAGTTCCTTCCATGCATTTTTCCAGACTTCAGCACAGTTATTTCCAAGAACGTTGTTTGCCACTTCCCAGTTATCTGTGCGTGGACAGCGCCTGCCCAGCGAACCTCTGATCTTGACTGGGACTGCGAGGCAGCACGCTACTATAAATATTAACTAAGGCACAGTTCTGGAGGAAAATTAACCCTAGATCTTGTGATAAATGTTAGCCTTTGAAGGGAGATCAGCTGTTCATCTTCAGACAGCTACCTAATTAACCTAATGCCTGAACTGTCTTCCATTCCTGAACGTGATTGAAAACATTCTGCAGATGGGGAAGGTTATGGGTGTGGACTATGGGGCAGTCAATGCTAATTCTGTAATTAACATAGACAAATAATGAAGGAGAAGGACCCATTAATACAGTGGGATTTACATATAGGAATTGTTCAAGCTTTGATCCTTTCTCCTTTAGTTCATGTCAGTGGCTTATCTGTTTTTCTACAGTTACAGTTTTGTACAGTGGTGTGAAATAGTTAAGGATTGCAAATGAGGTTAGGTGCCCATAAGCCCAGAAATGCACATTACTTCCTGTTTTACAGCTGATACTCCTGTTAGGACACCCCAGAATGATATTCAACTTTTCCCAGCTGTGTCCCCATTTGTGATCCACTGGACCCCTGAGATCTGGTGAGGCCCCGCAGTGGCAGGCAGAGGAAGAGCTAGGAGTGGTGTTGGGGATGGCAGGTTCTTCCCTGCAGAGAACCTGCAAGTTAAGGAAATTAAAAACACCACCTGCCACTACCTGCCTCTGGCCACTTCCACTAGGTAACTCCCTTCGCCTCCTAGCTGCCTTCCTCTCCCCAGCCACCGGCACCTTGCAAGCCGGACCCCTCACCCCCAGCCCCTCTCGCTCAGCCGCCTCTAGTCTCTGGCCCCTCCAGCCACACACTGTCCGGCTCTCGCTTCCGTGGCACCTCGCGGCAGGCCTAGCCCAGGCAGCCACATCTGGATTCCAAAGCACAACGAGCAGCGCAGAGTCCGACCAAACGCGGCGGCTCCTCCTTTGCCCCCCAAAGGTGACCAACAGCAGCAGTGCCCCGGAGATGCTGGCCAGCTGGCTGACTCCGTTGGGTCCCATTGTCCCTGCTTGGCAGGCTGGCTGGACCACTGCTGAGGAGACGTCTTGAGTGGCTCTGCTGGCCAGCACGGAATAAATGGCCGGGCTGCACTAGCAGTTAACAATGAGACTGAGGACCCTTGGCTGATGATTCACCTACCCTAGGAGAGGGCAGTCCAGGAAAACTGCAGGGAACATGTTCTTTGTCTTCTCAGAGCGGCGCCACGGAGATTAAGGGATGGCGCCTCGGCTATGGGGAACCGACGGGGCATCAATGGGCAACGTATTTGTAATAGACAGAGGAGCACGGCCGTCTAGCTGGGCATTACCAGGATGTCTACCCTGCGACAAAGGACCTCTGGCCTGGGTGTGGCTGGCCCTGGTCAGCTGACTGGGTTCATGCTGCAGGCTATAAAAGGACAGTGTGGACATTCGGCTCTGAGACCCCCATGAGGGGGGTGGGTCTTGGAGCCCAGCCTCCTGCCCGAGCCCAGTGGTGCACATTGCGATTCCTATCCCTGCAGCCTGAACCCCAGGTACCTGGGTCAGCTGAGACTCCCTGGCCCAGATTTTGTATTACAATGTAGACGTGACATCAAAACACTGTAGAGAGACACTTCTCCTGTCTTGCTCCCAATACTCCTGCTACTACATCCCAAAATGATGTTCGGGTTTTTGGAACAGCATCACACTGTTGACGCATTTAGCTTGTGGTCCACTCTGACCCCCAGATCCCTTTCCGCAGTACTCCTTCCTAGGCAGTCCTTTCCCATTGTGTGTGTGTGTGCAACGGATGGAGCACTCTGCATTGTATCACTGTTCTGTGCAAGCTCATTTGAGAGCATGGTGATTGTCTCATTTCACCCACAGAGCTGTTACTGGGGCACTTAGTGCACTGGATGAGATACAACAGCTGTTGTAATTTCTGTACTGCCTAAGTGGCAATACAAACTTGGTTTGTTTGGTCGTCTAGCAACCTGCGCTTCAACCTTGAGTGGAGCTGACTGCATGTGATTGTAGGAATAACCTTAGTAAAAGGATGTTTCCAATGCAACTCACCTACCTTCTCTCTGGAACCCGTTTCTATTGCATGTGTTCATTTGTTCTCTTGTATATGTCCCTTCATCAATATTTCACAGCACAGCAGAGTCCTTTGGACTGAATGAATCTGTTAAAGAAACACGCCCCGTTAGACTGTAATAAGAGCCATAACTTACCTTTATAGAGCACCCGAGGTGACGAACTGCAGATCAGACTGACTTAGCCCATGGCTGCAGTGCAGAGCCTCCTGGGGTGAAACGCAGCAGCTGGTTAAGGGGTGCATCACCCTGACACAACAGGTAGGTTCTTTGACATGAGGCTGTGGAGTATTATTACAGCTTGGTCTGGATACTGGGGTTAACATGCCAGTGTTGGCAAAGGGACACATGAACATCAGGAGTGGGATTTCCTCAGGTCTCAGCTTTCCATTTGATCCGGAAGCGCTCTTGGCTAACACCACGCGGTAGGTGTCCACTCCAGCGTCTCTTGACCACAATACACTGCCCCGAGGAGGGGGAGCCTGTCTGTGGCTAAGGTGGCTACTAGAACCAGCACAGACACTACTGCTATGCTTTCCTTTCGCCAGGAGTGGGGCTGGCGTAGAGAGAACTCGGGGAGCTGGTCCCACTGGGGACATGCCCCTTTGCATGGGGGGGTTTGCTGGCTGTGGGGAATGAAGAGTTCTGATCTGGCTGTTTCACACTCAGCCCAGGTATAAATGAAAACACCGGGGGCAGGGCCGTGGAGAGTGTGGCTCCACATCTGCAAACAGTGGTTGTTTCTGCTGATGCATTGTTCAGTTTTAGACATCTAGCCTAGGAGTACTGGCCACAGCGCAGCAGAGAGCACCCTAAACAGAGGGGCACTGCTCCACGTGTTAAGATAGTGCAACCGAGGCAGAAGTAAGTAGGCTTCATTGGGAAGCTCCAGTCGTTTTGATAAACTGTCTCTACAAATTAATGACTTGGAAGGTTAACTCTGGGTTCACTGACCATCTCTGTGCTAATCATGACTTAGTTGTATTGCTGATTCTGGAAGGCTCATAGACTTTAAGGTGCAGAGAATCCTCCAGCAAGTGACCCCGGCCCCCGCTGCAGAGGAAGGCTGTTGTATTTACCCCAGGATACCCTGGCATTGTGAACGAGCTGCCTTCCTGTTAGCAAAAGTGGGGCTAGTTGACTCAGCAACAATATTTTCCACTCTGTAGCTGTGCAGTCTGGCACTTGCATTTACAGCGACTGCCGTAACTGCAATAGGAGAGAGTGACTCTTTGTCTCCTTCTAGTGGCTGAGCTGTGTAAGAGGCTTGAGTAGTGTACCACGGCTTCATCGTAAGGGATTTGGGAGCAATTTCCTTCTCTTAGGTGCTTTTGAAAATCTCCTCCTTCATTTTAACTAGAGTTGTGTGTCTCAATTTCCTTCGAAAACCTCAGTCCTTCCCCTCAAGACGTCTGGAAGCCCTTATCTCTAATGCTACAGCTCTGGGGGTTCCATCCCAAGTAGGGCTGGTGATATATTGTCATGTTTTTGTTCTTTATTCTGATGATGCAAAATGTCAAAGAACTTGAATCCATCTTTCAAACCAAGATATCAACATGACTTGATTAAGATGTGTAGGTACCTTCATGGAGAGAAAATACCAGGGATTAGAAAACTCTTTAATTTAGCAGACAAAGGCAGAGCCAAGAACCAGTGGCTGGAAGTTAAAGCCAGACAATTTCTAAACACACAAAAGGCACACATTTTATAACAGTGAGGTTGATTAACCATAGGAAAAAACTACTAAGGGAAGTAGTGGATTCTCCGTCTTCAGATGTCTTCTAGACAAGATGCCTTTCTGAAAGATCTGATTTAGCCAAACATGAGTTATTGGGCTTACTGTGTGGGGACATGGATGAAATTTACAGCTTGTGCTCTGCAGGAAGTTAGACGAGATAATCTACTGGTCCCTTCCAGTCTTAAAATTTATCGATCTATAATTTTTGGTAAATAATTTGATTTTTGTTAGTTTTACATAGAATCAAAAGTCATCTCTGGCAATAGTTACTATCTATATCTAATTAGTTTCCAGTAATATTTTTTGGTTGTATGAAAGATGACATTACAGTGGACTTGCATCATAGGTGCATTTCACTTGTGCGAATTCAAACTATACATGCTCCACACAAAAAAAGAGAGATACATTTACATTTTGTCTGGTGGGTGTTCCTCGGGTGCAAACACTTTTGTAGTACAGATGTCAGTATTCCTAACTTTAGATACAAAAAAGATACATGCATACAAATAAGATACTCATATTCAGCAAATCATAATCTTTCCAATGATACCTCACATGACCTATGTTGCATAAAGTACGTTATGATTATGACAGAATCATATCATAATATTACTATAAAAATATGGGATGTGAGGTTTTGTTTAAAAATTGCTAAAATGTGAGCAGATATACTTTCCAAGCTGCTAGAAAACAGTTCACACGTACTGTCAACTCACCCCTGAAAGTCATGGGCCCAGAGATTAACAACAAGGTCATGTCTGAGCTAACTGTTACATTCTCCACAAGAGGGCTAGGGCTCCTCCTGCAAGACTGCTCAGCCCACACACTAGATCTTCACAGGTCTTAGAGTTATGACAATTTTACAGCAAGAAAAACTATCTCTGACTCAGGAATGAACTTGTCCAGCCTGGGTGCCTCTGGCAGATGTAATTTTGAGGGAAATTTCCCATGAGAGGGGAGGGGGAGGAGGCGGCTGGAGGAGGAAGAGGAGGAGGCTGTGTTTCTCTAGTGACAGGCTGATTTGAAGGTGCTCAGAAACATCCAGGGAGAAGTGAGCAGGGGATGTAGCACTGACCCATGCTACATTACAGAGGTGTTCGGTTGTGTCCATAGCTCTCATTGGCTATTCCACAATCATACACTTTCACTCTGGAGGATAAGGAGAAAGTAAGTAAAAGATATTAAATGTCAGTCATTTCTTCCAACCTGTGGGGGGATACCAGAGCGTATGGGATGGTATTTTAATACCAGCCCGGTTCCCAAGCTGCATGCGTGCACCTGCTAATCACTGAGCTAGTCGAGCAAGGCCCACGGCACTCAGAGACGGGTTCATTTGAACAGCACAGCTGGAGCTGACAACGTGGGGCTGAGCTTCTTAAAGTTAGTGCTGTAATTACGGCCAAGTGTGCGGTGGCCCGCTGCCTTGCTGAATGCCTCCCCTGGCTCTGAGTGAGCCAGGCTTTGGTACCAGGGCACTGGGAGTCTGAAGTCAGAACTGACTCCCCCCTTCTTGTGCTTGCTTGTGAGAAGCAGGGCACGCTGGGGTTATGCAAGGGTTGGGATCAATGCTTCGTGAGCCTGTTCCAGCCAAGACCCTGCCTTCTCAGTGTCCGGCCGCAGAGGGGCTCAGGGTAACTCATTTTACTGTCACAGATTTGGGTAGGAGAATCAAGCTGATGTCCCTGCTTCGGCTGAGCCTTTGATCAGGCAAATGGCACTCAAGCTGCTTTGTGTGGGGTTCAGGGTGTGATTGTTCTTGCCTCAGGGACGTACAATTAGGACTGTATTTCAAAGGATTATTGCATTCTCTCCCGTGGCAAAGAGCTTTCTCACTCTGGCAGCGCATGGCTGGACTGATCCTTCCCTGAGTCTGCTCTGCATGTTGCTTTAGTAGTTGCATTTTCTCGCCTCACTTGGTTGTTTTATTCCCCTGGACAAAACGTGAGCTCGTTGAGACAGGGCCTGTCTGCTCCTTACACGTGTACAGCGCCTAGCACTAGGCTGGCCTGATCCTGAGCGGGGCTCGGGGCTCTATCTCGCTGCAAACAGTAAATACCACTTTGGGGGTACTGGTTGCCTGGCTGTGCTCTCGTGATTCCTACAGCCAGGCCCAGCCAGGGGAATCTCTCTTCCTGTGCCACGGGCACAAACCCAGCTCCCACCTCCGAACCCTCCTTGGCTGCTGACTCCTTGCCCCTGGCAGCACCTGCCCCAACATTGCCTCCCTTTATCCCCACCTCCACCCCCTCGTGCCACCCTTCACCTCACACCCATCCCTGCTCTTCTCCTGCTACCTCCAATTCCCTGATCCATCCACCCACCCAGGCCTGGATCTCTCCATCAGCAGGTGCCCTCTCCAGCGGGGCCTCTCCCTCCCTCACGCTCCCAGCCCTGGCTGTGGCGGCCGGGGGGTGGGTATGTTGGGCTTCTCCGGTCTCCTTCCCTCCTTCCCAAGCTTTCTCCTCTGTTGGGCAGCCCAGCATCCAGCTCTCTCCTCCTCCCAGCTACCCAGCCAGCCATTCTCCTCCTGGGCCTGTCAGCTGCCTTCAGCTCTCTCAGCCAAACTCACCTTCTCCTCCCTTGGCTGCCATGACCCTGTCCTCTCCCGGGTCTCTCTCTGATCGGTGTGGGTCCTCCTCACCTCCCTTCAGCTGTCTGCAGGATCCTTGGTCCCCTTCTCTCCTCCCTCTGCACCTTGCCTGGGGGTAATCTCGTCTGCAAACACGTCCAGCCCCAGCTCTCTGCCAATGACTGGCAGGTTTACCTCCCTGTGCCAGACCGGCCTCCGGTCTCTGATGCCTCCTTGTGAGTGTCCAGCCACCATCACCACAGCGACAGGGGAGCTCTGAGTCCCCACGCACACCCCCAAGCTCCACGACCCAACACCTCCATCCTGCCTGTCACTCAGCGCAGGGTCTGCGCAGCATCTTCGTCTCTCCCTCCCCTCAGTGCTCAGACCCAAGCTGTGTCCTGCCGATGCTTCCTGCAGAACGTCTTCCACGCGGCCGTCCCCATCCATCCAACATCTCTCATCTGGGCTCTCCTAATCTCCTGCCTCAATTACTGCCACAGCTTCTGCCCGGCCTGGCCCCACTCGCATCCCATCAGAATGCTGCTGCAAAGATCATTTTCCAGGCTTCTTGCTTCGACCCATAACCACTCCGCTTGCATCCCTCCACCGGCTCACCCGTTTGCACACCACTGGACACACACTACTTGTCTTCACTATCAGGCCGTTTGTGACCAATCCCCACCTGCCTGTCATCGCTCAGAGGGCCTGAGGCCTTGGCCTTCATCCCACAAACGTCAGTCTTGACTGATCAGTTTTAAAAGTTTCCGGCAAGCATCTTTGTGCTTTCTCCCCTGCTGCCCCTCACAGTAACGCCTGGATGGAGAGCCCCATCAACATCTGCAAAGCTACCTCATTGGCCTCCTTCAGATCCTTCCTTAGAACTCTCCTCTGTTGTGATGCCTCCAAAAAACTCCACAATGATTGTGCTGTGGGGGCTGCTTTTCATGCTGACCAATATTGCCTCCCTCTTCCCTGTGCTTCATTCAACTTTGTGTTAAATTCACCTGTTGTCTGTAGCCTGACACTCCGATTGTAAACTGTACAGGTCAGGGACAATCTCTGCAATATCTCAGTATGGAGCTTAGTGCAATGGGGCTACCGCAGTGTAAATAATAATCAAAGAGACCTCACCATGGACTGTACCAAAAGAAAAGGTCTTTCTAGGACCCACCCAAAAGATTTTGGTGGTGTCAAATGCGAACTGGGATCCCCACAATGTTCCTGGCTATGTAACCCCTCGTCACGCGCCACTTGGCACAGTCCCAGAGCAGGATAAAGCAATCTAAAAATAAGGAAGGCTATAGAATGGGGCACGTCCTGGGATCATGACTAGACTCCATCTGTCTTAGTTTGTGGCTTTCATATTAAGTAGGACAGTGGGATCGGTGCTTTGCTACCTCCCTGCTGCAATTATTCATTTTCCTATGAAAACGGAAAGTTCTCCCTGATGAAATACTGCAGCTCACCAGCTCTCTGCTAAGGAGGATCCTTAAGTTGCCATCCAAACACAGCTCAGCTTCATCTGGAAGGGAGGCCAAGACAAATGTGTCTCCAAGAAGTCGTGTGGTTGGAATTCTGTTTTTGCAGTTTATTCTGCAGCCTCTCTTAACCCAAATAATAAATATGTCAGAGGCAAAAGAAGAATGTAAACACAGGTTCCACAGAGAGAATTTTGGGGCATGTTTGTTTATTTAGGAAAAAGACTGAACAATCTTCCTCAATTTCCATATTAGGCATCATATGATAAGGATTAAAAAGAAAAATAAACGTAAGATGCCCCAAGTCCCGTAGTGCAAGTGCACCAGGCCTGGTGAAATGTATATTTACACATTGGGTGTCCAGTGTCCATGTACAAGCACACTAGCAATACACCCGTTTGATCTCCTTCACAGCACATGGGACCCAGAAGGGTCTGCACTGAGATCTGGGTACATGTTCAACATGACGTGTTCTCTGATGATGATGGTATTTCAGCAGGGGAAGCAGAGGTTGGCTATTTCCTACCTAAGAAAAGTGTGTGACAAAGGTCCTAATTCAGCAAAGCACTTGCGCACAGGGTCAGCATGCCCTTAGGTGCATGAAGTACATGTGTCGGGGATGGATCTGGACTTGTACATACTGCTAGGTTCGTGCGTAAGGCCCCAATTCAGGAATGCACGTCAGCATGTGCTTAAAGTTACGCATGTGCTTAGGCACCTTTCCTGAGTTAGGAACGCATTCCTGAAGCAGTAACTGTAAGCTCTTTGCTGAATCAGGGCCAGAGAAGGGAGGACTAGGGTGACTAAAGATCTGACCTAGAGCCTGCCGACATTTTGGTTTGCCGTAATATTTATATGGCGTGTGGGAGGGTATATTCAGGAGTGCTGCACTAATGCTTGATGTTCACTATTTAATTAGATACGTAAATCCAGCAACAATTATTCAAACGGAACTTTTGCTGTTTGGGGCACGTTCACCTTCCACATGTTGCTGTGCAACAAAATTTGGGGGAAAAAATCTCTTTCCTCTCCTACAAGGCATCCAGAAATTGAAGTGTCTGAGATTGGCACGTCAGACTCAGGGCCGCCTTTCCGTTCAGCAGCAGGTTCTTTTTTCATGCTGTGGCTCCTTTGTGATGAGACCCTCCTTGGAAGAGAAACTGAAGAAAAACTGAAAGTCTTTCAGCATGATGGGCCCGATTTCCATTTAAATAGAACCTTCCAGAAGCTTCATGTTCCTGACTGTATGGCTCAGCCCCTGCTCACAGTGCACTTCTCCACCGTGTTAGCATTTCCTCTTGCAGGCTGGAGGGAAAGATGTCCCATTCAGAACACACCGGAAAGAGTGAAAAAGGCACGGATTGCAAGGGGTTAATATAGTCTGGTATTCTGCATCTAGAAATCTCAGTCCCCAACAGTCCCATTCTGTTTTCCAGTTGTTCATGTCGTGTAACCAGGACTGATGATGATATCCTAGATCCTATGTTAGGTGCTTTCTGGACAGATCGGAAGGGAAGAACCCTGGCCTAAGGAACGCACAAGCTAAGGACAGACAGACAAATAGGCAGAGGTTAGGGGAAGGGGAATAGCAAAGAGGGAGGTTTTATTTGACACTGTAGCTTGATGTGCTAACCCCTCACCCTGCCCCCTCTTTCCCCAGGACATGAACAATTAAATAACCTGAACACAACCAGAAATAGACAAGATGCAGTGGAGCAGCACTGGCTGCCTGGCAGGCCTCAGGGAGCTCGTTAAGTGTTGGCATAATGATGACTGGGGAAGGAAGGAAATTCCAACGTGCGGGTACAGAGGGGGGTGTCCTACTAACTCTGTGTAATGCCCCTTGTCAAGTGAATGGCCGAGGCGAAATGTTTGGCCACGTCAATCTCCCACGCTGGGGGCTTCACAAAACATGAGATGATGGTGCCTGGCATAAAACTCCAGCTGGTCCCATCCACTGGACCGCCCCCAACAGGGAAGCAAGAATAAAGAAAGATGAAGCAAGCCACCAGGAAGGAACCAATAGGAAAAAGCAGGTGTTCATCAAAATGCATCTCCTGAGATGAGAGAGAATCTTAGGAAAATGCTGACCGTCCCACAGGAAAATCTGCACTCATTGTCTAAATGCATCAGGATTAGGGCCTGATGCAAACCCCACTGAAACACGTAGGAAGACTCCCATTGACCAGACTTCCCAGCGGTGTGGGCCGCGGTGGCCTCGCCATGTGTTTGAAAACAGGGACTGACCAACTCATGGACTGATGTGCCTGAAAGGGTGGAAAGCAGAAGGCTGTGAGCGTCCAGGGTGATGATATGCAGGGTGCCTGCTGTTCCTTCACACCTAGGATCTATCCTCTGCCGGGTGGGAGTTCATGGTGAAACTGCTATTTTGGCCTTTCCTTCCCATCTGTAATGGCAGCGTGAGGGCTGTGGTGCTGCTCTGCAATCCTCTGCGAATACTGAGAGTGGAGCTGGGTTGGGGACGTTTGCTGTACGAATATATTGGGTTGGTTTCATCGAGATGAACAGTCAGAAAAGGGAAAGGATGGATCAAGATGAATCACCCCAGCAAACACTTGGCAGCTGTTAAGAGGCCAGGCCAGGCGCACGGCCCATCACCAGAACCATGGGAGGTTTAAAACCGAGACCTCTCTCAAGAGGGAGGTAGAAGTACAGGGGTCCCAGCCTGAGAGAGGGCACCCCTGAGGTGTGGGAAGGAGGTAGGGCTGCCTCGGCTACCGTACGGAGACGGTGTAAGACAGACAGATATCTCCACTGGTTTGAAAATAATGTTCTCTTTTCTGCTGTGTTTCTACTGTGTGAATAAACAATGCGGGAGTTGAAGAAGGGTGGTTGAGTGCTGTGTTCACCACTGCTCACAGCTCCGTGAAGGAAGGAAGTGCAGGTACCCAATACAGCTGGGTAAGCATAGGTGATGAGCAGGGGACTGTTGCCAAGGGCCAGGTCTGAGAGCGGGAGAGTCGTGGAATTCCCCCCAGGGACAGGGAAAGGCCTGACACCAGAGGAGCTGCGCTGGGAAACCAGAGAGGGGCAGAGACGCAGCTAGGGGTGAGACCGGGACAAGCACAATATACCAAATCTCACCATTTCTCAGAGCTTCTGTCTCCTGAATCCGCTTCCCTTCCAAGGCGTTACCTGAGCCCACTGTCTCTGTGTCTCTGATGTCTCTGGTCCTTCCACTCTTCTAGCCTGGCAGGAGCTCAGCTTTTCTCTGCAGCTTTTCTCGCAGCTGCAGTGCTTGGCTCCTCGGGCTGGGGCCGCCATGGCCCCAGTGGGTAGGCCGCAGGTTAGATCGTGCTGAGAGGGCAGCACCAGGTCCATGCCACAAGAACCTCCTGTTGGGCAGTTATGGCCTTTGCATAACTTGGGGAGTGTGGACGAAGCGGGCAGAGGATGGAAATTCTGTTTTCTGAAGGATTTTGGAATGAAACCAAAAAATTTGAAATTCTCCGCAAAGGAAAATTCTGCAGGGAAAATAGTTTCAGGTCAAGCAAAATGTTTTGTTCTGATGTCGACTTTTACCAATGTTTGTATTATGCAGTAAAATATCAAATTCAAAATGAAAACTTGTTTCAAACTGAAAAATCAAACCGCTTTGTTCCAAAATTGTGCAAATGAAATTCTAGTGAAATCAAGCCAGTTTCACGAAGCATTTTGGTTTTGACCGAATCACATACGCCGATGGACTGCGGTTCTCCAGCCATCTTTACCTGCCAGGGGCTCAAGTATCTCTTTATTCACTGGATCAAAGAATCTCTGCATGCAGCCACCCTTGAGTGCCTGCTAGTAGGAGCCCTGTCTCGTCCTGAAACTCACTTCACAGCACACGCTATCCTCTAGCCCACAGGGCTCAGAACAGATGCAGAAGGTCTGGGATGTGTCCACTATGGAGAACCTTTACCATGGCCAGGAGAGAAACCCTTGCTAAATATTCCACTACTTGCCAGCCCACCTTCAGTAATTCAGAAGAACAAGCTGGGGGGAAAAAGCCATCTCCGAGAACCCTTTGAATGTGATGTATTGACACAATCATTTCTACAGCTGGGACTCCATTGTTTTATTTATCGTTTTACTGTAATCCCATTGTATGGGACACCCACGATGATATTCACTTTTTTAAAAAAGACAGAGAACTTCTGGCAGCTGCTTAGAGAAGTGATTAAAATTTAAAAGGCAATTTGCCAGTAGAAGAAAACAATATAAAGTCGTTATTTACAGTGACTAGATTTTATAATGAAGCATGAAATTAATTTTGTTAATGATTTTGATATTTATGAGCCTTACCAATGCAATAAAAGAAAGAGAGACCCACTCAGAGTTACACAGAAATTAACATTGAGTGGGCAAATCTGGACCCATCCCTGGCAACAGCTCTTCTCCAAAACAAGAAGTTTCCATGACTCCTGTGGACAGAACATCTTTGCACCTCAGTCAGATATTTCCCCAAATGCATCATCTCCCTGCATGACTCCTTGGGCAAAGCTTCCATTGTCTTGAGTGGAGAGAGGCTGTTGCCCATGATGCTCACATAAAGGAGGAGACCGTTTCAGTACTTGCCGAGTATCATTTAGCACTCCTGGAACAGAGCCTGCCAGCTCATTCCAGGCCAGGTGGTCAGGAAACTATTGTTCATAGGCCTGCAACTTTGCACCTATGGTACCTTGAGAGCAGGAGTTATAAGACAAGGCAGTGGCAGGCGTGAAAGACAGGAAGTTGCCAGAAGATCCTTGCTCTGAGTCCAATAACAGCTCCACACTCCCGTCGTTGTCAGAAGAGCGAACAGCTCCCGGGTGGAGGACCAACAAACTCTGACTTTAATGGAACACCCTGTTGCCAACCTTGAGAGATCAAAAAGCAGGTGTCAGACCCCCCCATCCCGCCTCTGAAATCCTGCGTCAGCCCCCCACAAAAAATCCTGAGATTGCCCCCCCAACACAAAATCACGGGTGTTTTTACAAGTTCATGGGGTGGTTTTTTCCTGTCTTTTGTTGCTTGCACTCGGCTGCCCAGCCCCAGTGTGGGGGTGACTATCAGTGCTGCCGATGCTCCCCCACATACTGGGCAGGGGGATTTGACAGGAGCTCTCTCCCCACGTCTGCCCAGCCCCTGTCTAGCAACTTATCCTGTCCTCAACCTCCAAATCAATCCTGACTCCCCAGCCCACCTCTGCCCCTCCTGGGGCTGCTCAGACCTCTCTCCTCAAGGGGGCTGCAGCAGGATCCCAACAGTGCACAGGACGTTCCCGGCTGAGTTTGTCTAGGTCAATGTCGAGCCACTGGACTGTGGGAGACCTGGCTCTGCTAGACTGAAGAGCCATTATCAAATATGTGCTCCCCACTGTCATCAAGGCACCCAGAACCTTCTCTCTGCTAAGCTAAACAGACAGAGCTCCTTGGATGGGTTTTCTAATCCTTTACGCATTCCACCTTATCAATGTCCTTCTTGAACTGCGGACATCAGCACTGGACACATCCATGCCAAATACAGAGGTAAAACAGCTTCTCTACCTGAGATTCCCTTGTTGGTGTATCCCAAGTTCCTGTCCCTGCTCCAGTTGTGATGATTTATGCACAGTGGAATAACTTCAAGAGGAGAGCTCTGCCCTGGAATATCCCACTAGCTAGGACACTCTTCCACAGGGTGGGAGACCCAAGCCTGAAGCCCTTCTGCACATCGGGCAGAGGTTTAACTGGCCATGTGTCTGCCACACAAAAAGTGAGCACCCAAGCCACTGGGCTGAAGACTATAAGGCAGCCCACTACTGCCACCATCACACTGCCAGTATCCGCCCAAAGAATTCACCCAGTTACCTACTGGTCCCGTAACAGGATTGATGGTTGTGGGGCACTTGGCATTCTCCACAGTCCTGCCATCATCGTGGTTCCGGTGTTTATGCCAGAGGAGATGATGTCCCCTGGCGTTCCAATCAATTCCTCCAGTCCTGCTTTGTGAACGTCAGAGGTCAGAAAAGGCCTGGCTGTAATCATGGTACATGTCACCTTTTACTCCCTTGGGCTTTGGGGTGTCAGTCCATTCTTCGGTGTGCTCTCTGGGGCAGGGCTGTCTTTGTGTTATATGGTTAGGCAGTGGGGCCCATTTGTTTGGGACCCCTAGACCCTACTGCAATGGCAGTAACCACACGGATGGACAGTCTGTATTTTCCATTTGAGTAACTAGACTTTGGTGGGCCAGATTTCCCTCTGGTGTATACTGTTGCCTTTTTATACACACACACTCATGGGGGACTTTGCCCACTGCTCTTGAACTGTGACCCAATGTCAGCATAGCGATCCTTTCCTGTGCTAGCGAAACGGCCCCTTTTCCTCCGTTCCCGAACACCTGAATATCGTGACCACTCCCTGGGCGGTGGGGCTATTCTTCCCTGGGAACCAATCAAGAGCGAAGAGATGGTCACACAGGGAACAAGGAATGAAACGCCTGCCTCGTGGACCATCCTTTTCCTCCTGTCACTCCAGGAGTGACTTGTCTTTGATACTGTGTCTTTCCAGTGTAAGTCTGCAAGGGACATGCAAACGTAACTTTTTAGCACATCCTTCAAGCAGGAGTCTCCTGCAGATGACAATTTAAGGATAAAACCTGCAGACAGTGTTACGGAGGGTGTGAGAGGCTGCTTTTCCCTAGGCCTAAACAGCCCTGTCCACGTGGAGACAACCTGTCCGAAAATGCCATACTGCAGGGAACAAAACTCTCTCGGGACAACTGACTTTATGCCGCTCTTTTCCAAGAAGAGATTATATGGCAGGAGAGCAGCTCAGAGTGAATTAACATTACAGAAGTAATAAAGCAAGTTTAAACCTGTTCCTGTTCATCTGGCAAGTGCTTTCAGGCTAATAATGGAAAGGGCAGCAATATTATGGCCTTTTCCATTGTTCTGTGAAACTGCACTTCATTAACTTGCAACCCTTCTACAAGCCCTAAATAATAAACTATAATCAGTAGCAGTATAAAAGCACTTCAATATTTTATAGTAGCTAGGACTGCCTGCTATCTATAATTACAGCCAGTTCTTGGACTAGAGGGAAATGCCTTAATTTTCTTAATGTTTCATGCATGGAAAACCAATCCAGTTTCTCCTTTATTGGTAATTGCATCTCCTGGCTCTAGCTGGGTGCACTTTTCCAAATTATAACCGAGCTGGGCCAATGGCAGGCCGGAGTAAAACCCATTCACAGCTAACTGCTTTTCCTTGCCGCGACCTAATGGCGCAGAGATAAGAATCTTCCCTAAGCCACAATTATGGCCTGGACCCCTCATTCCGCATTCATAGACCTTAAATCTTGATTAAGTTTTGGCTGGGTCAGCTGGAAAGTAATAAGGCTTAGAGCACCGCACTGCGCCGTGTGTGCTTCCCACGGGTCAGCCTGCCTGCCCTGCATTGCCGGGCAGCGTGCCATGGGATAGGGGCTGCCAGCTGGCTGCGGGGGGCAGGAGCAGAGGTGCCTCCTGCTGTTGCTCTGGTCCCCTTCCCTCCATGCTGCTCCGGAGTCAGATTTCAGCTTCGGGGTGGGGGGCGAGAGAGGGGGGCGTTCTGCTGGGTCCAAGCATCGCTCACAGGAGGGGGAAGAATCACCCTGAGCTGCTGGCTCTCTGCGCTCCCTCCTCCCATCTTGTGGATAGCATGTGGGGCCAGTAGAGTGACCCCCGCACCCTGTCTGAAGCCTACTGGGCCTCCCCCACTCCCTGGAGGGAAGGCGCAGGGCATCTCTGGGTGTCCCGGGCGGCAGCAGCAGCTGGCTCCATCGTCCTAAGTCAGGGCACCCTATAAAATGGCGACATCTGGTCTCCGTAGTGTACTGCAGCGTGCAACGCTCCATTGAGTGATTGGGGGTTGAACTAGTGGCCTGAGCCCTGCAATGATCTTCCAAGAGCACGAAAGCCCAGATGCAGAAAAAGGAGGGAGGGGGAGGAGAACGTTTACTGGAAAAGAAAACGCTGTCAGAGTCATAGTTACAGAGTGACCAGGCCGGATTTGAGCAAGGGGACTGCCAGTGGCTGAATTCATAGCCTCTGGCTACGCATTTAGCAGTAGTGCATGCTGGGAAAAATGACGACTGGTGGGGTGTTGTAATTCAGAGTCATTAACGCTAGAATAAATTCAAGTGGCCTTCAAGAAAGTGATCAAAGCTCGTAATCCAGAATGACACTCAGAACTCAACCTGTAACCCAACATGATGAACTAGCAGATTGAGTCAGGGCTGGTCTACATAGTGTGTTAGCCTGCAGTAGAGGGGTGTGAGTTCCAGTGTGCCCTCGTGTGTCACCCACTACCTGGTGCACACTAAGAGTTCCCTGATGTACATTAACGCAGACCCGCTTCTAACAGCACTACATTAACTCACAGCTGGAGACCTTAGTGTGAGCCAGCAGGGTCCACATGGACCAGTTAGTGTGCAACACACTAGTATTTACACCCTCGAATGTGTAGACAAGCCCTTAATAACCAGAGCCAGAGAAGCCAGAGTCTACGCGCTGCCATGTTGTTTTGGGGTTGATTCTAATGCCAGCTTTGCCAGCCTACTACGGATCACGTCTTATGGACCTGTCGACTCGTTTTCCTGAACAGCTCGTTTGCAACTGACAATTCCTCCCCTGAAATAATATTTTCCATCGCTGTAAAACGAAAGGTGTGCTGTTCCTGCTGCATTAAATAAACCCATTGTGTCTCTGCCAGCCCTTAGCTCCATCTTGTGCTTTTACTAACAACTGAAGGCTTGATTGGAACTGAAACTTCTAATTTTATAAACTCCTACACAACCATAATATTCTCTCTCTCTCTCTCTCTCTCTCTCTCTCTCTCTCTCTCTCTCACTCTGTAGCTGATTTATGCAGAATCACCAACTCTCTAAAAGGGAACAGGCAAAACAAAGGCTAGATGTGGGATGTCGGAAGTTTTAAAACGTGCTGGTTCTGTAATGGAAGCAGGTAGTGCCATGTGGCTTGGCCCGTATCCCAACCCACTGTTTGTATCCAAATAGGCTAGTAAAGACCCCACTAAAATAGCATATTCCTATGGAAGTGGGGTTAAGTTTGCTGCCACATAGCAGTGCCTTCTGCTCCCTGTATCCAAAACACGCCACTTAACATCCCTCCGTTCAAGGGCTGGAAAAGCAGAAATGCTCACTGCACGTCCCTGCCTGCTTCCTTTCCAAGAGCCTCAGTCTTACAACAAAAAACATCCACTTTTGGCAAAAAACTGAGCACCCACAAGCCAAAATATTTTATTGGTAAAAGCTGCTACGGTGCCTCATGGGAGTTGTTGCTCAGCTGCCTGGTGTCCCCACTCTCCTCTACAGGCCAAGCTGTCCAGCTACACTACATCTCCCATGATGCACCAAGTCCAGGGACTCCCATAATGCACTGCCTCCCTCACCAAGAGGGAAGACCCCGTTGCATCACGGGAAGAGATGTTTTACCAAAGAGCCCAGACTACAGATGACAATGGGAACACGAGGCACCGTGGCCGCTCTCCCATATTGAAATACAGGCCGTCCTCGGACCTACGCCACAGCTGGTTCCTGAATATTGTGTCAGCATTCGAAACGTTGTAACTGGGAACTCAATCCGCTGCATTGCGGGACTGAGCGTCATAAAGTCGAAACCAGGGGTGGTAAGTCGACTCAGGGTGTCAACTCAGAGATGTCGTAAGGGCCGTTCGTTGTAAGTCAAACATCGTAAAGTCGCTGACTGCTTGTATTTTGCTTTGTGGCAGAAATATTTTGCTTTCAGGTGACCTTCTCCCGACCCGCTATAGAGTTACGGTAGCGCTTCACACACAATACAACCAGCCCATCCCGTGGGGAAGCCAGGAGGAACTGGAAGAGTCGGGGAGGAAGCCAGACCTCCATTACAAACACTGTCATTGTAAATGCATCCAACACCGCTGACTGGTGCCAGGTGCCACCAGATTCCCCAAGTCTCCTCGCACAGAGCAATCCACTCCCTGCAGGCTGCTTTGGCCCTGGGGGGCTCAGTCCTTTACGTGCTGCAGATCACTGGTGTGGATTCAAGCCGGGGCAGGCTGAGATACAGAATGCAAGTTGCTGACGTAGCTGCTCAGCATAAGAATGCATGGAACTGTCTCCTGCCTGGTACCTCCGTCCGGTGCGCTTTACAGGGTGGCAGATCCTAGTTCACACTCCTTCTCCCTCTCAGGTGGGAGGGGGCCTTGGACAGTGGGGTCTCCCCCCTCCCCGCCCCGCTGAGTACCCTGACCATTGGGCTACATGTTGTGAGATGCCCATGGCTGGTGGGGAAAACGACATGAGCGCCTAACTCCAAAGGGGGTTCCCAGCTGTGAACCGCAAGCACAGCTCAGCAGCTCCCAGGAGCCCGGACTGAGGCGCCTGGCTCCGAGACAGGTGCAGGGCTTGGCACATGCCTCAGCAGTTCCCTGCCTAGCGTGCTGGCTCTGTGGAACGCTTCCTAAGAGATCTCTCTCCCCATTCATTGTAGAGAGAACCTGGGCACGTGACTGAGGATGGGGGACCCCCAGTGTCTTCCTGAGATTGTCTAGGCCCCTAAAAGTTAGGGGCTGTGATGCTCACTGAATTCCCTTTGTGCATCCGTACCTCAGCCTCTCGGTGCCTGTGTTCCCATCTGAAAAATGGGGAGAAGAGCACTGCCCCCCCTCCCAGGGGCATCATAAGGAAAGAGTGTTGCAGGCGATGAGGGGCTCAGGTGGGATGGTGATGGTGGGGTTGGGGGGGAAGAAAAGCTGCAGAGATACACACATAGTTAGACTCAGGCTATACGTTCTACAGACTCTCACAGTCTCCAAGCCTCCTGGAGCTGGCCAACAGCGAAGATAACAGCGAAGGCACATCAGGTGGAGGGTTTGGAGAGGGTGGTCGATGTGGTACATCCATCACCCTGAAGGTGTCTCGAGATTCTGTAGATGGTTACACGCTTTCACAACTCAGTGTTAATGCACCTTGGGTGGCTAGCCAGGAACGGTAGATGGAGGTTGATTGGTTCAGAGAAAGCAACGGACATGTGAGGAGCACACCTGATAACTTGAAATGAGCAGTCAGCTGCAGACAGAGATGGACTGTAACGAGATGGAATTTGTTCTTGGCATAGCTGGAGGGGTGGAAGGTGGGTGCTGAAAGGAGGGGAGGTTGGTGCGGTGGATGGTGCTCTTTTTTTTACCACTGACATATTGGTGCAACATTTAAAAATTAGAACTGGTTATAAAAATGCAGAAAAATCTTGGACATTTTTCATCATTGTTTTGAGGTTTTTGAAAATGTTGCCCACTTGGCTGCAAAAATGTCATGAAAATTTTTCATCAGAATTTTGAAAATGTCAAGTGCTAATAAAAACAAGCAAACTTTACTTTGCCTCACTGCTTCCCAGTGCCTGCAGCAGTAACGGACCGATGGTTTGGCCAATGCTGGCTTCTTGTTGAGACAGTTCTGGTTGTCCCTGCTGTCCGATGAACAAACGTATACAGTGCACGTTAATCACATTACTCATCAAGTTCTCTGGCAGAAGAATGGATGATACCCCAGTGAAATCAATAGAGCTGAGCCCATTTTCATCAGCAGGGCATCTCTCTCTTTCTCTCAAATTAACACTAAGAAAATTCAAGAATTCTTCTGAATTAGGAAACCAGAATTTTCTTTATATAAGTAAAAACAAAAGCAGGGGGAGGAGGGCTAAAAAAAGTTTTGAGCCAATTTTTTCTTTAACATTTTCACTTGCTACAGAAAGCACTTTTGTACGAATGTGAAGATTAATTAGGATGCAGAATGCAAGATCTTGCTTATGTGAACATATTTGTTGAAAGTTTATGAAGGCTGAATATTGCAGTAATTGACGCGTGCTCGTATTTTAATTTCTCGTGAATGCCATCTGGCTTGGTACAGTAGCTCTGTTACTGCACTGTTATTTCATACCATAAGTGGTTTTATTATTTTATGCTTACTCTTCTGCAACCATAAAATCAGGGAAGGTAAGAATGTACTCTGAGGCATTCTACACCTTCTTAAACCAATCCATACATACTGTAACTAAGGGACCATCTCTGCATTAATAGATGGACACAGTCTGCTAGTGTGTGTGTTTTTTAAGAGCTAGTTTAATATTATTCAGTGAGTATTAGATCTGGGCAGAAAATATGGAAAAAATTGGAACTGAGCCTGGACTCAGTTTCCAAACATGTTTTTTTCTTCCCTTCCCCCGACCGCCATCAAAATCTTTACATTTGAATTGTTTTAACCTGCTCTGTAGTTGTTTGAAAAATAAATAGGATACTTGTTCATGGAAATGTTAGAAAGAAAGAAAGGTTCTTTCTTCCAATGTGAAATATAGAAAATTTCAGCCATTTCTATGGAATATGTTATTCAGTGATGGTCACCATTTTTCATCAGATAATTTATTGACACACTTCTTTTTCCTGCTCTTTGACCAGCCCTAGAGTGGGTTGAACAGTCTGTGTAAAATATAATGTCTATGAAATTCATTGAAAATATTCAACAAGCTCCGGTGTTGCTAATCTTTGGTTCTTCTCTCACTTACATAAATCAGGAATACCCCATAGTTGAAGTTAACAGATACTCACTCCAGTGTTAGATGGACCCCAGTCAGAGAGGAAGATGCTATCTTCTTCCTCAGAGCCTCAGTCTGTTCTCACTTACTCTTATCAGGAGCTACATGGTGGAAGTTACTTATCCCCTCTGTGCTACATTCTTAAGCAGCCATCTTTTTTCTAGTCCTTTTTCTTGATGTTCACCATTGTCGTCCTATGGTCTTCTTAGAAGCACATATACACACACACGCATACACATTTGCAGGACATCAAAACTACAAGAGAGTTTAAAATCAATTGTTCATAGTCACCTTAATATCCTACAGAAAGAGAGCCTCTTGACTAATTTTGAGGAGATCAGAAACTCCTTACAGCCATCGTTGAAGGTCATCTGCCGCATCAAAGAATAAATGCTCTTAATTGTCTATAAACTGGTGTAGTTTTTGCAGAATACAGAACTGAGGTAGAAAAACGTAAAGTAGTAAACTCCTGACCAGAACCACTTAAAAAAGATGTTCCGCCCAAATGTTTTTCAACAGAAAAAGCAATTTCTGCAAAATTTTCCATGGGAAAAATTCAGTTTTGCCAAGAAACTGATTCCCGTCTGTGAGAGTCTCATTCACTGGACTACATCTTCCATGATGCACTGTAGTTCAACCTCCGGTTGAACTGATGTGGTGCATCATGGGAGTCATGTGACCACAGTGCATTTGAGATGAAAATAAATTTTGAAATATCCGAAATTCTAATTTTTGACCAGCTCGAGTTGTAATTTTTTTCTTTCTGCCTGTAAGTCCTTAGAAAGATCAATAAAGATATTGTGATAATAGACACTAGTCACTTTTTCTCCCATAACTGATGCGTAATCATTTCCCTACCTGACACCGAGGCAGAAACTACAATTATAGTAGAAGAAAATCATGCTGTGAGAGATTTAGATAGTAGTGAAGTTTTATCTGCTCTCTTGATTACTGTGAATCCTTGGAGACCTGTGTCCAACGCAGCTCTAGAATTAATAAAAGCAGATCTTAAATCAGAAATGTCTTTCCTTCCAGATACTTCCAGAATCTCCATATCTGTTCCATTAGAAGACTCAATTTTGTAATTTACTAGTCTTGGGCTTTTGATAAGCTTCTTCATTGGGGTGAGATTCTTATTCGCTCTCTTGACATTGGGCTGTTCTGGGGGCAGGACACGCCCCCAGTATAACTGAGAGAGCCCCGCGGCCTGTCTTACCCACCGCAGCCTCCCCAGGCTCTCTGATAAGCTGCAGCCCTGCCCACGATTTGCATAGCATTGCATGCTCCTACTTCCCTGTTCCCAGCATGCCTTCTGCCACCGCTGCCCTGCCCTGCCCTGCCCCTTGCATGTCCCTTTGGCTGGACACTGCCAGGCAGTTCTCAGAAAGCAGCTTTATGGGTGTCTTCTGCATTGGGGAAATTCTCCCCTGACCGGATCTAGAACTTCTAGGGCCCCTGTGCAGTACTCACAGGATAAAGAGGCTGGAGGCGGGTGTGGGGCTCACCTCTGCTCTGGGTACAGTTCAGTTCCATTTGTCGTCTTTGCCTTTTTAGATAATAAGATCTTTGTGTCAAGGTGAATCTAGCACCTAGCACAATGTTGTCCTGATGTTGTTTGGGGATTCCAGCACTATTGTGATCTAAATATCAATATATCATCCACCTTGCGTTTCCCTCAGGCAGTACATCATCCCTAGATTATTCGAATCTCCCATTTCAATGCAAACAGCACCTCGGTTACTTCTCCTCCTTGCAGGGCAAATGAATTCTCAATAGAATGGAAGAGGGGTTTTGCCAATAATTGTTCAATAATTATTAGAATGAACATGATTAGGAAGTCACGATTCATTTGATCCACAGTGGAGAGACTTTTTCATAGAGAGTCAAGAGGTTTAAAGTGTTTGCAGAGCTATTTGAGGCAGCACCTGGAGAAACAGAGATCAAAGTTCAGCTAGAATTTGTTTAACTCGTAGTGTATTTAGCAGCATTTTATATAAAACTTATTGAACTTCTGCAATGATTTTTCTACATTCAGTGTGTGTTCAAGGGCTTTCTGGAGTGGGGGTGGGGTTACAAGTTAGACACTTAAGAGCTTTGCTGAAGTGCTAATGTTTAACTCTCGTTTTTTATGCAATGATCCTTTGCCACAGTCGCACACAAGCAGGACAATAGAATCAGTCTAGCTATTTGTCCAGGGTATCGTGTGTATGATCTAGCCACATTATCCCAGAACTATGTTGCTAAATGCAATCTTCGGAGCAAAATAATTGAACGGCTGATGTGGTTGCAAAGCTTTTTCCTGAATATCGACTTTGGAAGGAAGTCATACTGGTCTGGAAAATATGGCTTAGGGTGGAGACTTGGAGACAATCTGTTTAGCTTATCAGAAAGAAGATCAAGACTGCAGTGTATAAGTGCTTCCATAGGGAGAAAAGGGGCTCGTTAGCCTAATTAAGACAGTCTGGACAAGAACCAATGGCAGGAGATTAAAACCATATAGGTTCAAAGTGGAAATAAGTCTCAGAATTATTTTAGCTGTGAGGGGGATTAACCACTGGACCATAAAGCCAGGATTCGCCATCTCTCAGTGTCTTCAGGGCCAGACCAGCTGCCTTGCCGGAGGCCTTGCTTCAGCCAGATGTAAATTTAGCAGGTTTAGTCCTGGGGTAACAGATGAGGCTGTCTGGCCTGTGATATCCGAGAGATCCGACTAGATGATGGTGCATTTTGTCCTTAAAAGTCTATGAATCTGATGGTTAAAGGCCCTGGCTTGAAACACAGGAAATCACTGCTCAGCTCCCAGCTCTGCCACCAACTTCATCTGGGGCCTTGGGCAAGTCACTTGTTTCCCTTCCTCAGAGAGGGGACTGAGGCTCAAAGAGGTTAATACTCCCTGGCCTGTCTTGTCTCTTTAGCGGAAGGGACAGTCTGCATCGAGGTTGAGCCAGAAGACCAGCCGTCTCCAGGCAGGTGAGTGACCCAGCTGGGCTGCGATAGGGAGTTTATATAGCACCTGTCTAATGGGACCCTGACTCTGCGGGTGGGGCATTCCTAGGTGCTACAAAACAAAATAACAGCAGCACCTGAATCTTTCCAATGCAGTGGCATTGTCACCTTTACAGAGACATTGTTGCTAAAGCTTTCACCGGTGTGCCACCCCTGCTATTCCCCTGCCTCTCCCCCTCTGGTAAGGATCAGGGACTCCCTCACTTTTAAGGTGGAAAAATTAATACAAGAAATTCGGGAAAATCCAGCCAAGCTCCTGGCTGGAGACAGCTGGGGGCTGTTGTCACCCTATTGCTGGCGTTTCCCCGAGCTGGCTGGGGGCTCTGCTGGGCAGGGCCCTGTTGCGAGCGGCTGCCGTGGGCGCACAGCCGTGGGCGGGTGGAAATGGCAGGCTGCCTAACGGAAAGCGTCATGTTGCTTTGAGAACAGATTGCTCTCGTTCCGAGAACACCTGCAGGAGCCAAATAAAACCCCCCTGGAGTAAGGCAGCCATCACCCGACCACGAGCTGTCAGAGAGGAGCCACCAACCCCAGCAAACTAACCCATCCAGGCGCCTAGTCCTGCTGCCCGGACGCAGGGGCAGAACCGATTGATGGGGGATGCTGGGGACAAAGCTCCTAACGTGGCCTGTGCCCTGGGCCTACCTGCTTTGGGCTCAAGGCTGTAATGAAGTTAACGCCCCTTGCTCAGCTCTGCATAGAAGCTGTCATTCCACCACCCCATCAAAATCCTACATCCTGGCTCAACAGTGGTCAGGAGCAGTTGCTTCAGAGGAGGGTGTAAGGACGGGATAACCTGCCCCCTGGCCAAGTTTTCTCCTCGCGAAAACGCTCGTGGCTGTTTTATAATCCTGGCTTTTGGACTGCTGGATGCTCTCACGGGTCAGAGAAATAAACGACTACTTGTTCTAGAATGACTGATAGAGTTCAGAAGTTTTAGCAGTTCTTCAAATCCTTGCCATGTAAACATCAGAATCAAGGCAACAGCCACTGCAAAGTGAGCTGTATTTGTTTACAGAACCATTTCTGCAGCAATATAATCATCTAATCTCTCTTGTTAGCAGGGTGTTACCATATTATAGGGTGAGCCTGTGTAAACAGTCCCCCTCCCCCAGGCATGTTTTGACAGCAGCACAGGGATTTTTCCATTGCTTGAGAAGGAGGGATGTAGGTCAATTTAGCTGCATCTGCAGTAAGGAGTAGGTCCTAACTACATTGCACAGAGCATGACATTTTTCACAGTCCTGCAATGTAGCTAGGTCAAGCTAAATTCTAGGTATAGACCAGACTTAAGTATGTATTTATTCCATCTGTTTTGCTGCATGCCAAATTGCTGATTTTTCCCTTACAACCACCTCCCTTATATTTTGGAACTATTCCTCTAGTTTGGGTCTATTTTTCTTTCCACAGTGATTGGCTATCAGTCTGGCAGATAAGAGGTTAATTCTTCAATCCTTTGAGAGGGATCAGTTCTACTAGGAAGCTCCGGGAGGATTACCAAAGGATCATATGGCAATCAATTTGCAATATTTGGTTACAACTTACCTTCCAGTACTCTGGCCACATCAACCATATAGATGTAAAATCTCCTTTTTCACCATAAGTCTTCAAGCAATAAATGGCCAGGTGACCTCCTGGTCTGAATGATAGCCTGTGGACTTATTGCCATGAGATATATATGAGTTGTGTGTAAAATAACTTCCTTTTGTCTGTTTTATGCTTCCTGCGATTTGTGGCGCTGCTGTTAAAGTTCCCCGAAGTTTTACATTGGGATTTTCACATGAACATAGGATTTATTTACTCAAAAACATTCTTTTCTGAGGCAAAAGCCAAATCTGCCATGTCCCTGTCTGGCCAGGCAAGGGTTGCCCACAGTCTTTGTCTTGCAAGGGAGTTCTAAAAGAAAAGCCCTTGTATTGGAGGGTACTCTGACTGGAGTTGCTGTAGCATCTAGCTGTCAGTCCCTGACTGGGAAGACCAGTTTAAAAAAAAATAGGGGAGAGGAGGAACTGTGACTTTTTTTGCACATTTGTTCATCTTTTTCCTTCAACGTTTCATCAAAATGTAAAAAGGCAACAGATTTGTGAGCAGCAGTGTCTGCATCTGACCCGCACAAGCTACACAGGGCAGATGTCCTGTGCAAACTGGGACTTCACAACTGTCTCAGCACCGGGATCCTAGGACTAGCTCCATACCAACGGAGCCCTTTCAGAGCTGTGGCTTCTATCGGAATTCTTTCGCTATAATTTCAAAAGTCTCCTCTTGCCAGTGCAGCCATGGGCTCTCCCCAAGCATCGCTTTGGGGTAGCACTTAAGTATAACAAATTAGGGATGAACTATCTTAGGTACATAACATGCCTGTGGGTCTCTGGGCATTGTCCTTGATTTGGGATCTTTCCGTTGGTACAGATATTCCAGCTTCCCTGGGTCTCCTTTGTCATGTAGCTCATCTCGTTCAAGCCCATCTGTTCCTCATCACATCAAGGTTTTTCTAGAACACTACATGCTATCTCACAGGGCTTCGGAACATCTTTTTGCTGCAGACCAGCTGAAGTCATTGTGACCTTGACTTCCAGTCAAATCAATGGCTGATTCCCAGTATATGCTCTTCAGTTTCTAAGGGCTTCAATCTGCAAACCGATCAATGGAGGCCACAAAAAGGCCAATCTGCGGCTATGTACATGCTACCGCTTCTGCTGCAGCACCGTAGTTTAGACACTGCCTACACCAATGGAAGGGTTTTTTCCATTGACAAAGTGAATCCACCTCTCTGAGAGGCAGGGGTTGACCCAACGAGAGTGCTCAGGGGGTGAGAGTTTTCACAACCCGCAGCACCATCGTGAGGTCGCACAATGTGTAAGTGTAGAGCAGGCCTCAGTCAGATTCCCAGGAGACATGATGGAGGAAAGACACTTAACTTCCTGGGAGCCTTTGGTAGGATCCTCAGAAAATCTGTGACATGCGTCCTAATGTAAGTGAACAGAATAGTGGATTAGCATCTTGCAGTGGGCATTTGAAGGTGCAAACCAGAGTAAAATGATTAAATTGTGTGATCTTTCCCTTGGTCTCCTCAATCTATCTAATAAAAATAGACTTTCAAGGTCTCGCTCTGAGTGTTACCAAGTTCTATTGACTGTAATGGCTCTGAGGAGGGTCAGGCCATGGTAGAGTCAGCTGCTAAATAACAGTTCAGCCCAGATGTAGGATGTGAGAAATGTTTCTCATATCGACCAGTCACCGCGGTATCAAAGTGATAAATGACTGGCTGCTGGCCTGGCTGCATCTCTTGGGTACTGCATGAGGGAGTTTTCCTTTTAGTCGGGTTCAAAGCCTTTTCCTTATTGATCCTCCTCCTCCTTTTCAAACTGCATTTACTTAATTATACATCAGCCTTTGCTAATTAGATACATGCTTTGTCAGCAGCAGAAAGAAACAATGGATTAAAATTCTGATCAAATAGACTCAATAACTAGTGCACGTTGAAATTAGTGTAATCATAAAATTAGCATGAGAATTGATGCTTTGAACAAAACTCCTCGCAATGAACATGGGGACTTTAGATTGAAAGGAGTCAGTTTGTTACACCATGTATTAGACAGTCTGTAAGCCATCTTCAGACATGCTTCTTCTGTAGCTTAAGGTTGGAAATCAAAGGAATGAAAAATGTCTTAAAAATTAATATAACTGAAAATGGAGTAGATGTGAATCCAACTTCTACAGTGCCAAGGGCTGAAATAAAACAGATTAACTCAAGGATTTGTAGGGAAAATGTAAAGCACTTCAATTTCTTCTGTGATTTCTGGTTAATGCATTAAAAAAGCTAGATTCTCACCTAACTAATACCCTAAAGTTGTCAGTAGATCACTTTCATAGTACTAAGTTGGGAGTTACTTTCTCCTAGTGCAGTAACAGTAAGTGACATGACTAAAAATGGCAGGGTAGCCTAGTGGATAGAGCGCTAAACTGGCCTGGCCTGCTAGATGACCTTCGTCAAGTATTGTCACTGTTCTGTGCCTCAGTTTCCCCACCTATAAAATGGGGAGACTGACCTTTATAAAGTGCTTTGAGAGCTACTGATGAAAAGCATCCTATAAGAGCTACTACTGCTACCTTCTTGTTAAGGTATTGGCCTAGGTCTCGAGCTCTGAGTTCAGTCCCTAGCTCTCCAACAGATGGAGGCAAACCTTTGTCTCTCAGTTCCACCTGTGAGCAGTGGAAATACAAAGAATTCCTTTTCCCATCTGGGCTCTTCAGTCTTTGAGACAGGGACTGTCTCGTACTATGTGTACGGGCAGCAGCCAGCACAGTGGTTCTCAACCAGGGACACGCGTACCCCCAGAACTCTGACTCTAACCTGCTTCAAACAGCGGGAGCCTCTGGGCTCAAGCCGATCTTTTGTCTTGTAAGAAAGAAGGTCGTGAGCTGAAAGAAGTTGAAAATGGAATTCAGTAACCACCAGCTAAGTCCATACACCACATGGCCACATTCTCACAGAGATTAACTCCTATCTAGGCACTATGACAAATGGCCAGATTTTCAAAATTGTTCAGCACAAGAGTGTTGGGTGCAGGGCTGTTTTGGCAATCTGTCCGTACATGTACCTGTGGGGGCTATTAGGTGCTGAGCAATTTTGGAAAGATGACCCCTTTCCTATACCTAAGCCCGCAACGGCTTTAAAAAAAATCTGGCTGTTAGTAGCCAAGGAAACCAGCCAGTTTCCCACTCCTACATAATCTTTTATCACTCTTAATCACCTCCAGTGATTTATGATCCTATTCTACCACCTCATATGGAGGGGGAAGGGCTGTTGGTCTGCAGTTTTGAATAATACACGACTACACTGATGATCACTCACAATTTTCAACTACAAGAGACAATATTTCTGTTATCAGTTAGTCAATAATAACAATGACCCATCTTCTGACCAGCTGTGGGCTGATCATCTAGGCCTGAGCTGTTCCGTCCTAGAAGGGAAATAAATGATGTAGAGACCCTGAGGATCTGATTCCAACAGCAGAGGTCCCTTTACACCACTCTGGCATGTAAAGGGGCTTTAGAGTAGTTTGCGCCCACTTGGCATAATTGAGACTTAGGCCTAGAATGTTTGCTCCTCAATTGTTTTAAGAACATGAGACTCTGTCAGACTGGGTCAGACCATCTGTCCACCTAGCCCAGTATCCTGTCTTCCAACAGTGGCCAATGCCAGGTGCTTTGTCTAACCTGTTCTTAAAAATCCTCAATGATGGAGATTCCACAACCTCCCTGAGCAACTTATTGCAGGGCTCAACCACTCTGACAGCTAGGAAGTTTTTCCTAATGTCCAAATTAAACCGCCCTTGCTGCAATGTAAGCTCATTGCTTCTTGTCCTGTCCTCAGAGGTTAAGAAGAACAATTTTTCTCCCCCTTCCCTGTAACAACCTTTTACATACTTGAAAACTGTTCTCATGTCTCTCTTCGGTCATCTTTTCTCCAGACTAAACAAACTCAATTTTTTCAATCTTCCCTCACAGGTCGTGTTTTCTAGAGTTTTAATAATTTTTGTTGCTCTTCTCTGGACTTTCTCCAATTTGTCCACATCCTTCCTGAAATGTGGTGCCTAGAACTGGACACAATATGCCAGTTGTGGCCTAATCAGCGCAGAGTAGAGCGGAAGAATCACTTCTCGTGTCTTGCTTATAACACTCCTGCTACATCCCAGAATGATGTTTGCTTTTTTTGCAACAGCATTACACTATCGACTCAGATTTACCTTGTGATCCACTGTGACCCCCAGATCCCTTTCTGCAGTACTCCTTAGGCAGTCATTGCCCATTTTGTGTGTGTACAACAGATTGTTCCTCCCTAAGTGGAGCACATTTATTCAGCTGCTCGTTTCTGAGCTGCACTCAGATCACGTTTTCAAGCTTTTCTCCATAACTGTGGGGGCTGGAAATGTTTTTTTAAAAGGAAAGCTGAGAATCTCACCCAGTAACAGGACTCCAGGAGATGGGGCTTCATGAAACACACCAAATATCTCAAAACTCTCAGTACAATCTGGAGGGAGGGCGTCACCGCTGTCTGACGGTCTCTTTGGTAATAAGCAGGTGACTTTCAAGCTATTCATTTGCAAACGCGGTGGAAGCTCCTTTTACGCTTTGTGCATTTCTTTCTGTTTCCCTAATCTCACCATCAAGGCCTTGACTTCTACCCGCGTGGTTTCTTTTAGGCACCCATTTGTGGAAGATATAAATGTATCCAATGGTAAAATGTGAAGGATTCCCATCATTACCTGTACCAATGCCACCATTCACTCTTGCAGGGTGCCCAGAGATCTGGCCTTGGAATGCCTGTCAGCAATGTCTCTCTCCCTGCTCAGGGTGATTCCCCATCTGGCCCTTCCTTACACCCCACTCTTCTTCCTCTGGCTCGCTCTCTCTCAGCTGTCCTCAGCTGGGGGAGATGAGCCATATTATTACTTGGACAATCGTTCAGTCCTTATGCAGAGATGTCTCTAATTTGCCCCATGCAGGGACACTCCCCAAGTGTCCAGCCTGGGGAGTCAGCCTGCAGCTACTCTCACACGGCCCCAGGTTAGCCAAGAATTTAGAGATGTTCTTAACTCCACCCACAGGATTAAGTCTCATAGAAGTGCTGACTCAGCCATTGCGAGCAAACCCACTAGATCAGGGGTCTCCAAACTGTTTGAGATGAGGCCATATTAGATAGTTGAAGGGGCTTCATGGGCCGCTGCTGTGCCCCCCCCTTTGCTCCTCCAGCCACGCCGCTGCTGCGGCCCCCCCCTTTGCTCCTCTGGCCTCTGCCGTGCCCCCGCACTTTGCTCCTCTAGCCACACTGGGGGGGCACTTACCCCTCCACACATGGGGCCGCCAGCAGCAGCTTGCATGGGGGGCGGGGGCAGGGGCAGCGGCCGCTTCTCCATGTGCCTGCTCAGCTGGGGCCTGGGGGCTGGACAAATCGACGCTGCGGGCCGAATCTGGCCCCCGGGCCGTAGTTTGGAGATCCCTGTACTAGAGAAACCAGAAAGACAAGCCAGGATTTTTGAGACCATGGGCCACCACCCATGTTTTGGGTTTCTTCAGAATTGGGTTTACAACGCCAGTAGGTTGGGGCTTCATGCAATTTTCAGCCAAATGTATCTTCTCAAGGGCAAGTAAATGAATGAAGCAGACAGTCAACTCTTTGCCTGGGCTAATACTGAGAATCCACTCTGGACAATACACTGTACTGCAACTCCAAATCAAGACTGCCTGGAATAGACAGGAATCTCCTTCATCCCTCATTGGCAATTCATTGGGCATTTAAAACCAAAATGGAACGGAAAGGATTCAGTGCCTCCTCCTCTGTGTGTGGGTGTTACAGACCTGCATGTTCAAATGTTTTCTAATGGTCACCATTCGGAACAAGTCCTTCCTGAGCAGCAGATCAATTGACCTGTGCTTGCATGCTGAATTTTGAGTAATGCAAATAGCACTTTATTTGTATTGCCAGGCAAATAACATCTGTTGTCTTTTAAGTGGGGTTCTCACCACCTTATTTCCATATTTAGCTCCTGCTAAGCCTATGTCAATTGGCTTTGGTGGAACACTCTGTCATATTGCTCACAAGATCACTTTTGTTTCTCCACTGCAAATTGGTTTTCATGCCGATTTTCTGAGTAGTTTGCCAGAACGAGAAAAGCAAGATCTGATTCCTCCCCACCCAGCCAGAGGGCAGCCGGGGTGTGGCTGAGGACTCATGTTCTGTGGGAATGCCACTTCTGATTCAGACATCTTGAGACAGTTACTTTTGACAAGAGAGTAATCTAGTCTTTTCGTCTTCATGGGCCCAGCTCAGCAAAGCACATGCTTAATTTTCAGCATGTGCTTAAAATGGGATTACTCCTGGTAGTGAACACTATGCTTAGTAGCCAGATTGGCCCCTAAGGTATAAACTCTTCAGGGCAGTAGCCAACCTCATTGTGGGCTGGAATATATTTCATCTCACTTATAGTAAGTGATTTGAAAACTACTCTTCCTTTCTCCTCTGCCCCCACACATTTCTTCAGCAGGACATTTCTTCAGCTCTCCTGCCTGTTACAAGCTTTGAAAGAAATAGGAGTGAAGCAAACAGCATCAGCAATTATTATTTGAAACTCTCTGTTGCCCATTACGCTCAAGGCTCATTTTTCAAAGATCAGATTGGTTGAAACACATACAAACAAATAACATCCAGGAGAGAACTTTCTGCATCAATCCCGACATCGTGGAATTGGGTCTCCTCTCTCAGGGGGGAAAATTCCTGTACGTTGTCGTCAGTTTTACCTAACCGGGGTGGAGTTTCAGATGAGACTCTTGGTGGATTCTTCAGCTGTTTTTTAGGGCAGGAAAGGAGGGGTAAAGGATGGGTCTGTGAGTAGGGTCTAGATGAACCTAATAGGAATCCCGTTGATTATTAAAGACATTTTGCACCTTGAAGGAGGCACTGAGCTCCGAGTGTCGTTATCAGGTCTCCCCTTTTGCTAGCACAAGCTGGCAGCCCAGGGTCCTGCCTTACCCAGGTATTTCCCATTTCTTTACTCCTTCGTAACGTAGCTCTCTGGTCTTCGCTGTAAACCAGCCACGAAGGAAGGGGAGGAGAGGCCTTTGCGGCTGCTTAGCGCTGTCACTGCTTTTCCCAGGAGTTCACTTCTTTTAAGACATGTTACTGCTCTGAGCTGGACTCCTGCCACACAATTCCACTGCACCGGCTCCCAAGGGTGTCTCAGTTCAGCCCTCTAGCTCTCCTAGGAACCAGCTGGAGCCTGGGCATTGCCCTGGCCCCAGGGGGCCGTAGAGCAGCAGGCTGGCATTGTCAGGCACTGAGGTGAGTGTGATCCAATGCAGCCTTCTCGGCCCACCTCTCTCCATTTCGAGCTCTTCCTTTCCCAGGCTCCTCCCATGTGACCCAAGTCTCGCCTACGCTGCGTGGTTATAAAATAAATTCTAGGGCTGGAGGGGACCTTGGGAGCTCAGCTAGTCCAGCCCCTCGTGCTGACGCAGCACAAGTATCCCTAGACCACCTCTGGCAGGTGTTTGTCCAACCTGTTCTTACAAACCTCCAATGGCAGGGATTCCACAGCCTCCCTCGGTGACTTGTTCTTAGGGTGACCAGACATCCCAATTTTATAGGGACAGTCCCGATTTTGGGGTCTTTTTGTTATATAGGCTCCTATTACCCCCCTAACCACCCTGAGAGTTAGGAAGTTTTTTCTGATAGCCAGCCTAAATCTGCCTTGCTGCAAACTAAGTTGATTGCATCTTGTCCGATCCTCGGCGGCCAAGAAGAACTATTGATCACCATCCTGTTTAGAACAACCTTTTATTTGAAGACTGTTATCAGTCCCACCCCCTCCCCCAGTCTTCTCTTCTCTAGTCTAAACACGCCCATTCATTTAACCTTTCCTCATAGGTAAGCCTGGAAGAATTAGACTTTTATTGGTAAATGTTGGTAAACGTCAATTTCACCGCCCACGCACAGGGATTGAAAAAAATATTTCTTTTGATAATAATTGAAATTTACATATTAGCAAAGTAACAAAAATGCTGCTGGAGAACTTACTGGAGTTTGATTAAAGGGTATTTACTGCGTATATTTTGGCATGTGATGCTGGTAATTTGTATTTTGACAGTTAAAATTGTAACTTATTGAATCTCAACATTAAATCGTTATTGTCTGATTTCGTCATTTCCCTCTGCCCCCATAATTTCCCAGGCCTGTGAAAATGTCAATAGATAAAAATAGAAAAAAAGCTTTATGCATAATTTTGCTCAACTGCATTTAAATTGATAAAAATTTAAAATATGCTTAAATAATGGCATTATCCATAGAAATTATTTTTTAAAAAATCTTCCACACCTACTCATAGGCCAGGCCTCTGTTCATTAAATAGTGTATATGATGCAATAATTTCACTAAATCATCTAAAATCTAGCTCTGTTTTCAGGTGATTTGTCTGGGAGGAATGCTCTGCTCTAAGCCATACCTAAGTTCATTCTGAACTTTAGAGACTGCTGTGATATGCTCTTGCAGCAAAATACCTACCAAAAAGGATCTTTGGAAAGGCCCTCTTCTGTGCTGCGTGGAGTAGTGATATTTCAAGCGATGAATGTTCAGAGCCATGGGAAAGCTACCTAGGAGGTGACAGATCACTTCCTCCCATGTCCAAGAAAGGATGCAGATTGTTCAGATTTCTCATGGAAGAGAAATGTCAATTGCAAGGCTCATAAAGGAGGGAAATGAAGAGATCAGACCTTACTCTGATGTGATGATGTAGATTCTTGCTGTATTTCATTTTGGTGAGTGTGGTTTGTTTGGGTTTGTTTTTTTTAAAATTTCCCTCTTATTTTAAGAGGATAGAAAGTCCAGAGTGGGCTGTGGGGATATGCACAGTCCAGTGGCAAGGATATGCCAAAGTTACTTGTAAGCTGTTGGCTCCTGTGTTCTGCTCTCCCAACACTGAACATAGACATCTGCTTCTAAAATGCTTTTCTATTCTTTTAAAAATGCATTTTCATTTCAAGTGGTTCCAAGCATCCATCCGCTTTCTGCTGAAGCACAAAAACCCTCCTGAAACATCTGGAAATTGGCAAGATGATACAAAAGTAAGGACTGTTTTTAAGAATTACGAATCACTTGTAATTAAGTGCAGCTGTCACTTTGTTCAAATCCTCAATATTGGTAAAAAATGAAAATCAGTCTCAAGTATGCTCAAGAGGGAGTCAACTCTGGCTTTGAGTAATGCACTCCTTTGTATTTGTATTTTACAGTTCACTGGAAAGAATCTAGATGCTTCATTTTTAACTCCACAATGCATCGTATTCCATAGAAAAGCCAAGGCTCTGCAGAACACCGAGCATGAGACAAGACATTCAGTCAGGCAGTAGCTCCGACCCCACTACCAGCATCTGAACGCTCACAGGGCACAGCCTGCCTATGGGACCCGACCCAGTGCCCGGTCAAAGAGCAATTTTAATGGGTTTGATTCAATGTTCTTTTGGCATTTTGATTTTCAACCCTGCTCCTCCCCCAGGTAAAAGGAGCAAATGAAATAGTTTGTAGGTTATTTAGAGCCAATTGAAAATATATTAGAGAAAATTGAAAAGAATCCAACATCTAAAAAAAAATCCCCCCCTCCCATTTTTTTTTTAAATCAGCTCTTCCTGTGGAATTCAGTGGGAATCCTATTCACTTCAGTGGGTGCAGAATCAGGTCTATAAAGAATAAATCAGGATTGAAATCACAGCCTTTTTTTAACACTCCCTCATCCCTGCCCCACTATGTTGTTGGGATGTATTTGAAGCTGCTCAGAATGTATATATCTGGAAAACACAGTAAATGACACTCACAGGGACTACAGAAGAAACCAGCCATTTGTAATATAGGATCCCAGGTTTCAGAGAATTGCTTTTATGTAACAAAGACATTGACTTCACAATAGTGAATGACCCTGCCCCAGGACACCTAAACTCTGTGTGACGGCATGTCTGTCTCTAGACTTCTTCCCTCTCTGGTCCCCAAGATGGCTCGATGCCACGTTCCTTTGTTAGTTTCCTTTTTTTACGTAACCCTATTGTTAACTCTGACTGGTTTTTTCACGGCTTTCCCATGTCCAGCTCCAGTCCAAGTACAAGGATCTTCTGTTTCTGGAACGTGCGACCGAGCTTCCCTCTTAGCAGTAGGATGGTTTTCTTCCTGGTTATGTATTTGCTAGACCTAGATGACGTTTCTGTGACAAATACAGATTCCGGGACATCAGACTGTTTCGTGAATTCGTGTACTTGAGGCTGGTGTGGCCCATGCTGACTGGTCCTGCTGGGTCCCGCAGCGGCCAGGAGAGACGGGACAGTTCACATCCAGGGATGATGTAAAAAATAAGGCAATTCCGCAACTGCTCTCTCTTCACCCTGACTCTGAAAACATTGGGACTGGAGAGCATCTGTACTAGCCCACACATGAGGGAGCACAAGGGCCCTTCCCCACGAGTGCACTCACCAGGAACTGCTCCTGGCCTGTGCTGCTGGTCTGGAGGGACTGGGGGATTTGATCACTGGCCAGAATGCTAGAAATCCCCCCAGGGAAGGAGCAAGGGTGACCTCCTGGCCCCTCCTGCTCAGCTCACGCTGGCCAGTGAAGACGGGCCAGCATCTGGGTGGCACGTGCTGTGGCTGTTCCAAGGGTAGCAATGTGTCATCGCCTGGCACTCACGCAGACTTGGCATCCGCACCAGGGACCGTTGCCCCGAGTCACTGCTGCCTCTGAGCTCTGCTCCGCACCAGAGCCTCCTGTAAGACCTGCCATCTCCACCCCTGCGGTGAGTTAGAGCATCCTGGGGGGTCGCCCTGACTTCCCCCCAGCTGCCCATGAACCTCGGGGCCATGGTGGCAGTAGGAATTGCCAGAGTGCAGCAGAGCTCTCAGCATGCTCCTTCCTGGCTGGAGCTCTGTGCCCTGCAGAGCCGCCTCCTATGCAACGGCAAACCACTGCGGTGTCTGGCTCCTGTAATGCTGGTGGAGCTGCCACACTGGGTTCGTGGGGTCATGTGACCCCTGCAGGGGCAGGCGTCACTGCGGCAGGATGCGGCTTAGAGCCTCCCCCACCCCTCCAGCCCGGGGGCGATTCTTGCAGGTTCTACGTCTAGAACTGTCTGGATGCGCCCAGTTATGTCATCATCTGTTCGGCGCCCCCCCGGCCCCGCTGTCTGTGGACATCTGAGCAGGGGTGGAAATATCCCATGGGCATCAGCACTGCAGCCCCTAGATACGGAGCATTGGTGGAGGTTGGCATGTCACTTATCAGGCTGGTTTTTTAAATAGCTTATGAGTAGATTACGGGGGGTTGACTTTAAAGGGGTGTTTACCCTGTGGTGTAAAGTCTCCTCCTCCCCTGTGGAGAGTGGATTTTCTCCTCCACATATGAGATGAGGGTTTTTTAAATAATCATATTGGAGAGCTTTGCAAAACCAGTATTTTTAAAAGGAAGAAGATGGAAATCCAGCCTGCGTAAGTGACCTAATGTGGCAGCTCCTGAAAGACTCTTCCTAAGGCACCAGAAACCGTTGTGTGTGGGCGTGGGGAGGGCAGGAATCTTGCGAAGGAGCGTTTTTGAAATAAGCCGTCTACTGCACATAAACTCCTGCGAGCCGGGGACCGGGGTGTCAGTGCAGGGCTCTGGAGACCAGGAACCAAGCACAGCCAGGCTCCGAGGGGGTGGGAAACGAGTCATAAGCTGCGGTGAAGTCCCCTGCAGGTCACACAAGAGGCCAAGCCTGGTGGCAGGTGTCCGCGGACACACCAACCGCCTGTCGGGAGCGTGGAAGTGGGGACTACGCCAGGACAATGACAGCTGGGGAATTCAGCCCCGGCGGCCCATCGAGGTGACAACTAATATGTGCGCAGCTCACTAGAGAGATGGTCCCGTGCTGTCAGCAGGGGACGAAGGAGGCAGGAGAACACAGTCACCTTGAGTCTAGCTGCCGCACTTTGGCCTGACTTGGAAGGCCACTTGAAAACTAAGGACATTTGGGCAACAGCACCCTGAGGAGCAAACTGAGGAGTGTGCCTGGTACCAGGAGTCTGTACTGGCTGCCGGCCCAGGGCCCAAGGTCACGGTTCTCACCTCCAAACCCTAAACAATGTAGGGTAACAATTCCTCGCCACAGCTCAGGGCCTGCAGGCCTCTGCCTCAAGAGCTAACCGGGTGATAACACTGCTAGCCCAACACCTGCAAACGCCAGCCACTCCCCGCAGCCAGCGCGTGTCACTAGCAGGGTGCTGTCTCACATCCCTTCCCTCCTCCCAGGAACACTTTGGGCCATGAAACCCAGCCAGGTCTGATCTTGCAAGGGCCGGCCTGAACTGCCAAAGCAAAAAAAAGGCCGGCCGAATTGTGTCACCCTATGATTGGCTGGAATGCCGTCCCCTACAATGGGCTGCCCCAGGCACGTGTGTCTTCAGCTGGTGCCTGGAGCCGGCCCTAGGTCCGGGGCATTCTCCGAGCAGCTCTGGAGTCCACTGCCATCAGCCATCGCACCAAATCTGCCTCTTACAACTCTCACGGCCCATTTCTCTCCTGGCCATTCGCATCAGGTCAAGGCATCTGATGAACAATAATCATTGTTTTCCTAGCAGCGCTGCTGACTCCTGGTGTGACCTGTTGCAAATCCCTTCTGCTCTCCGTACCTCACTTTTCTCGTCTGTGAAATGGGGTATTCATACTCCCCTGGCTCGGGTATTGATGTGTGAATGACTCCTTCTCTGTGGTCTGCAGAACCGCAGGCTGAAGATGCAGCAGGAAGCAAAGTGATGATTTTGTTATATTTTTCCTCCTGTGAACAGCACAAGGACATGCATTTTGTGGTGGCTTCTGCCTTATGTTCAGCAAGTGGTGGGGAGGGCACATTGTGTTAACACTTGTGAGGCTTTGTGATTTGCAAGCATTGGTATAATTGGATGGGACATGGTGCAAGGAGCTGCACATGTCGTGCTGAATCACAAATGCAGCCCCTTGGCCCCAGGCCTCTGAAGGGCCCCGGGTCACAGAACTGAGCAGCACTGTCACAGCTCGAGCCCATTATCTGCAGGGAGCCAGCAGTGAAAACAGGATTTCGGACCATCTCACATGTCCAGGCTACCCAGGCATGACCCCGCAGTGCGTGAAGTGATGTCACCAAGGAGTTGGAGGACACCTGTTTGCTTTTCAGACACCAGAGCAAATGGGTGGTTGGGACTTTATCAGCTAAATGGTACCAAGTACATGGAAATGGGAATAAACAAAAGTATTTCTAAACGAATAAGTGAGCAAATGATTATTTCTTGTGACCCAAATAGCAGCAGTGGTGATATCCTTGATCAATTCCACCGCATTCGCCTGGGATTGCGGCTGGAATTTTACTTCGGCTCAGGGATTATTGACTCGTATATTTCACTGGCTGAGCGCTGGGTATGAAAATGCCTCTCCGTGAGTAATTGTGTTAATCATTTATGGTTTTGTTTTACATCTCATTAATTAATTTCATTTCGAAGTACATTAGCATTTCGAATGCTTTCCCTACTGGAGTAAATTATCTGTGGCATCTAGGGCTTCGTTTTGCAAGCAAGTATAGGAAAAAATCACATCCCTTAGCCCATCTAGTTCTACTGGCAAATTCAGCTGCACCTCCCCATGTGCATGTAACTAGAAAAATGGCAGAGTTCTGTTGTCAACATAGCTTATGTTGTTTGGGCTGTTTGGCCAGCATGCGCTGTGTCCCCGTGGGGGGCTTTGCCAGCATTGTCATACCAGGCGTGGCTTTGTAGTGTACACAGGCCATAGGGTTTCAGCTGAAGCCTGGTCCCCGGCGAATGTAAGACCCGATGGTGACATTCATTGTCACTTCTGGGGCGAGAAGTAGCACTTGGAAGAATTTCAGACCTGTGTTAACAAGGTCGCTTTGAAGTGAAAGTTCATTTTCAGTGGCCTTTTATGAATACCCAGGAGCAAAGAGGAATAGTGAAGAACCAAAGCCAGGGAGAAATGGGGAGCAATCAAGACTTTTCAGGTTTAGCAAGGCAGTGGTGGGGGCAAAGGGGGTGAAATAAAGTGATCAAGGGAGGCTTTCTTTGGGGGAGAGTCTTCTATCTTATGTGAGCTGAGTTTTACTCCTTGAGCTCTTCCACTGGGTTCAGTGGGACAGTTCCTGGATGGATTTGTCAGGCAGGCCCATGTGAGCGCACGGTGAATTAGCCCTGTCTGGAGTGGGACAACTGGTGAAGCCGCTCGGTGTGAGTAAGAGTGGCAGAATCCAGCCATGGAAAATGGAATGTTTCCAACTTTCTGTTGTTTCCCAGGGTGAAGTGCCACCCTGTCATCTTATTGGCTTGTTTTCAAAGCCTTCCTTTGTTCCTTAGGCACGTGGCAGGAGAGTTCTCGCCAGTCACAGCACAATTACCTTGGTGCACTCCACAGCTTTAGTCTCTGCTCTATTCACATCAAGGTTCATCACGTAAACAATACTCAAGAGCTTTTCTCTTAACTCTGGATTTCCAGTTCCCAGCACAAATTGCTTCCCACGGGTGGTTTATAGATGCCACCAAGACATGTTGTGGGGCAGTTTTGGGTTTGCCATTGGACAAGCAAAACACAGCCGTAGAAACTGCCAAAAGTTTAACCAAAATACAGCCTCTGAAGCCTGCCTGTGGTCTGCCCAGCGAGAGATTGTTCATTGGAGTCCTTCTAAGCCAACGATATTCTGTGCTTTCCCATGGGCAGCTGAGCTACTTGACTGTCTCACAAAGAAGCCTCCCACGTGGGAATTGTCCTTCAACGTGCCCCTGGGAAGGTGAGATTGTAAATCCCCCACTGCAGATAGCCAGAAACTCAAAAGGTAATAATACAATGTTTTTTAAATATGTCAGAAGCAGGAAGCCTGCTAAACAATCAGTGGGGCCCCTGGATGATAGAGATCCAAAAGGAACACTTAAAGATGATAAAGTCATTGCGGAGAAACTAAATGAATTCTTTGCTTCGGTCTTCACGGCTGAGGATGTTAGGGAGATTCCCAAACCTGAGCCGTCTTTTGTAGGTGACAAAGCTGAGGAATTGTCACAGATTGAAATGTCACTAGAGGAGGTTTTGGAACTAATTGATAAACTTAACTGTAACAAGTCACCGGGACCAGATGGCATTCACCCAAGAGTTCTGAAAGAACTCAAATGTGAAATTGCGTAACTATTAACTAGGGTTTGTAACCTGTCAATTTATTCATCAATGATTTGGAGCAAGGGATAAACGGTGAGGTGGCAAAGTTTGCAGATGATACTAAACTGCTCAAAATAGTTAAGACCCAAACAGACTGTGAAGAACTTCAAAAAGATCTCACAAAACTAAGTGATTGGGCAACAAAATGGCAAATGAAATTTAATGTGGATAAATGTAAAGTAATGCACTTTGGAAAAAATAACCCCAATTATATACGTACAATATGATGGGGGCTAATTTAGCTACAACTAATCAGGAAAAAGATCTTGGAGTCATCGTGGATAGTTCTCTAAAGATGTCCATGCAGCGTGCAGCGGCAGTCAAAAAAGCAAATAGGATGTTAGGAATCCTTAAAAAAGGGATAGAGAATAAGACGGAGAAGATCTTATTACCCTTATACAAATCCATGGTGCTCCCACATCTTGAATACTGTGTGCAAATGTGGTCTCCTCATCTCAAAAAGGATATTCTGGTGTTAGAAAAGGTTCAGAGAAGGGCAATTAAAATGATTAGGGGATTGGAACGGGTCCCATATGAGGAGAGATTAAAGAGGCTAGGACTTTTTAGTTTGGAAAAGAGGAGACTAAGGGGGGATATGATAGAGGTATATAAAATTATGAGTGGTGTGGAGGAAGTGAATAAGGAAAAGTTATTTACTTGTTCTCATAAGAGAAGAACTAGGGGCCACCCATTGAAATTAGTGGGCAGCAGGTTTAAAACAAATAAAAGGAAGTTCTTCTTCACACAGCGCGCAGTCAACCTGTGGAACTCCTTGCCTGAGGAGGTTGTGAAGGCTAGGACTAGAACAGGGTTTAAAAGAGAACTGGATAAATTCATGGAGGTTAAGTCCATTAATGGCTATGATCCAGGCTGGGTAAGGAATGGTGTCCTTAGCCTCTGTTTGTCAGAGGGGGGTGATGGATGGCAGGAGAGAGATCACTTGATCTTTACCTGTTAGGTTCACTCACTCCAGGGCACCTGGCATTGGCCCCTGTCGGCAGACAGGATACTGGGCTGGATGGATCTTTGGTCTGACCCAGTACAGCCTTTCTTATATTCTTAAGATGAAGAATAATGCGCGCTCTGTTGGATGCACTGAAATCAATAGACACTGAGGGTGCGTCACAGATCACAGGAGGTGCCGCTGTGGGCCAATCAATGCTAAGTGAATCTGTATCCTTATGACATAAATCGTTGCCTAATTAAAGCTCCGACACCACAGGGGATTTGTATACAACAATTTCTTTGTAGCCAGTCGTAAAGGGTGCCTGTGTGGTATAAAGATTTCAGAACAGAGCCTGCAAATCCATTCTAAAATACACAAAATACCCTTTGTGCCAGCAGCATTATCTGTAGGGTTTCCCTGGTCCTACTCTGCTCCCATTGAAGTCAGCGGAAGTTTTCCCATTAACCCCACTGGGGCATAGTTGGCTGTGTTGAAAAGCCCAACCCTTTTGTGCTGGATGTCTCAGTCGTTGTCCCAGAGGCTGGAGAGACAGCCTGGCTTGCTGCCCATGTCGGTTTAACATGGACATGGAGGGGAACAGCTCCAGTAGCTGGGGAACTGGTGGACTCAGGTTCACATCCCTGCTCCAAAGCAGGCAGCGGGATCTGCCACACACCAGGGCAAGGTCCTGACCAGCAGGCTGTTCTGTGGCACTGGCTCTTTCCCTGCGGGACCTGAACCCCCTTCCCAGCGGATCATTCGTCGACCCTGCAGGTTTGCACAAGCCCCTCAGTGCTGACGGGGAGAAAGAGAGAGATCTGTCAGCCCAATTAAGTAAATAAGGTTAGAGACCAATAGCACCCTTTGGCCATTCTGTTCTTATCCTAGAAATGACCCAGCACTCAGGAACGCCGGGTTTGTTTCCTATCCTTCCCTGTTGGCCCAGGGGTTTCCAGTCTTGGTTTTATCACAAGTACAAACATGCTCTGTTGTCCCATCCTGCCCCGTCCCTATTCTGCACCCACTGGAGTTAATGGCAGAACAGCTGATCAGGCCATGATTAAATGTCTGTCCACATCTCGAACCCACCACCCCGTGTGGTGCCATTAGCAGCCTGGGGTCAGGAAAGGGCTGGTTTGAACGAGCTGGGTGGGTGCGTGGCAGTGCTGTGTGAGAGCCCTCACTGGGGTGGCTCTCTGGGTACCCAGACGGACTCTCATCTCATTCCCTCCACCCTGCAGCCAGTGAGAGAGAGATTCGCTTGTGCTTAGCTGGGTGTCAGCTCTGACCCCTACAGCCTGTGGGCCACCCAAAGGATCTCCTCCGGGCTCTGCCAGCCATTACCTTGCCTTGCAGGTTCACAGTAGGTGCATCCCCAAGGCCCTTCAAAGCATCCCCTGTCATGCCAGCTCCTTCCCCACGGACACAGAAACATACGCTCATCTCTCCTGTTCAGCAGGCCTCCCTCCCCATCAGCATTCTCCTCTGCAGGGCAGACAGTCCGAGCCAGGCCTGGGAAAAGTGGAGAAGGGATTTGTGGTTTAGTTCTCTCTGAGTGTTCAGTGAATGTAGCTCAGATTTCAAAGAGCCACGGAAGGGCTTTGGATGCTCAAGGCTTATTGATTTGAATGGGAATTGGGGCCCCAAATCTCTTAGGGGCTTTGAAAATCTCAGCCTGTGGGTGCATAAACCTGCCCTGAAGCGCTGGGATCTGGACACCTGAAGTCTTGTGAGTTACTATAGCCACACTTGGCTGCATAATATCGATTCCCTGTTTCCTTTAACTCTGCAGGGATTCGCTGGCAAGGTGCAGTTCTACTTGGACTTATGGTTGTTAATGGAAGTCGCTCTGCTAAAAGTCCATGCTTGGAAAACCTAGGGAGGTGAGTCTATCTTCTAACAAGTGCGGGGCTTCTGGGAATATTCAGAGAGTTTGGGTAGTTCTGTTAATCACCCAGAGAGGACTGAAGAGAAATGTCTGTCTGTCAACATCACGTCTCTCAATAACCTTCAAAGAGCCTCGCAGCTGGGAATGAAGGATCCTTTGAGGTCTAGCACTGTATTAGTTCATTCTGAGAGCCAAGGTCATGTCGGGTAAAGCTTCTATAGAACAAACCATAGACAGACAAGACAATCCTGGGCTGCTTTTCATCTTTCCAGCAGCCGGCCCTACAGCACTCCATATTTAGTTATTAGTCAAACCCCTTCGTTAATTGACATGAGTCAAAACGACATCAGACAAGAGAGCCTCCGAGTGAGATTTCTGAAGTCGTGAGCATGACGTTTGTGTTTTTTAATATACACACTCAGTCCTTCTTTTAAATTGTATCCTTATCTCTGTCAGTCTCCACGCAGACTGATAGTGGTGGTGCAGGGGGATTGACTAGATTCAGAGACTTTTATCTTCTGAATATTTTGTAGCTGGCAGCACAACAGGTGTAGCTTTCATATGTAGTTAAGAAAAAAGAGCTTTTTGACTCAACAGCCAGACTGGCACTAATTCAACAGCAAGGCTTCCCAGAGCATTTGCTGATGTGCAAATCAAATAACTGAAATCATTGTTTGTTACCCTTGCAATTTGCTGCCAATTAAGGTTTAATAGTTAATTACCAGCTCATTAAGATTGCGACTAAAAATGACACTGAACGTTAGTTAGCGCTTAAAGGCAGAATTTCAAGGGGAAAACCCAGGCATGTATCAGGAGGTCTGGAAGTTCAGAGCAGCCTGAGTCTAGGAGATAACGACATGTGATTGAGTCTAACTACAAGGTACTTGCGTGCTCACTAGGATGTGTTGCACCAGATTCCATGTAAAATAAGCACAGGAAAGCGGCTTTTGTGGTTAGTGCACTAGAATGGGGGTCAGAAGACCTGGCTGTGCATCCCAGTTCTGGCATGAATGGGGCAAATCACTCATGCCAAATCCCCACCGGTATTTAGGTGCCTAACTCCCATTGAAATCAATGATTGATTTCAGTGGCAGCTGCCTCTGTACGCTGGAGAATCTGGGTCTTACTCTCCACCAGCAAAGGGGGAAACTCAAATCTTTGCTCTCCCACCTCGCTCTGTCTAGGAGTCACACTATCAGCTTTGTAGGGGCAGGGACTGCCTCTTACTATATGTATGTGCAGCCCTTAGTAGGGCCTGATCTTGGGGGTGGGGATCTTAGCTTGGCTAGGGTCTCTAGCAGCTACAGAAATACTGGTACCCACTGCTAAGTCTCATCAGCAGGAACACACTTTATTTAAGTCAGATTGTAAATTATTAAATATCTAGTTCCTTAATCCCCCGGCCCTTTTTTACTGGTGGGGGAAGGGAGGGACATTGCAATTTGAAAAATAAATGAATGCAAGCGAAGAATAATGCTCTCTCCTAGAGTCCAGGAATAGCCAGAGTGGACTAGAGATTGTGGCACACATCTGTATATTTGGGAACACATGCTTTCGAGATAGAGGTCAACGTGCCTTGAACATCTGAATTTAGAAAAGAACTGGGGAGCACCCACCTTTTCTAATTTGTGGGCCTCAATTGTGTGCTCACATCAGACCCTGGTGCACTCAAAGAAGCACTTAGCCACTTGCACTGGGTATGTGATGCCTCTTTGGGTCTCGAACTTATTTGGTTAAAAAGGGAAGATAATAGTGTGAGATCACAGCGACTCTTGGTAAAAGAAGACTCCGTGATACTAACTTACAATTCCACCTCAGAAACATTCAGACAGGGATTAGTGTTCACGTCACGCTCCCCGGCAGTACCCAGGCAGAGGAAGCTAATGATCCGGTCAGCGGACCAAATTCGGTGATGAATCCTGAAGCATGTTGCGCATACGCTAAGAAGATTATCAAACAAATGGCCTGACCCTGCTCCCAACTAAATCAGTAGCAAAATGGTTTTTGGTGGGATTAAAACTAAATCCAAACTCTGCTGAGAAAGGTTGTTGTGTATTTATCCTGTTATTTATGTCTCCAGTAGAATGCTCTATCCTGTATGACAGGGTCAGGCCAGATGGCTACAGGAGGGTGATCGAAAGTAGATGCATTAGCCCTAGATTACGCAGGCCCCTTTTCCCTGAGTAAGATAATGGGCTGTTCCAGAACAATCAGGAAGTTGCTGGAACCAATTGTGGCAGGCAAGCTAACTAGGCCATCTGGAGCCAATTAAGAAGCTACTGGAATCAATTAGGACAGGCAGGCTAATCAGGGCACCTGGCTTAAAAAGGCCATGTGCGAGGAGCTGGGAGCAAGAGGCATTAGGAAATGAGAGTGGAAGGTGTACAAGCATTCTCAGACACCAGGATGAAGGTCCTGTGGTGAGGATAAGGAAGGTGTTGTGAGGAGGCCATGGGGAAGTAGCCCAGGGAGTTGTAGCTGTCACAGGAAACACTCGAGACAGCTGCAATCCACGGGTCTGGGCTGGAACCTGGAGTAGAGGGTGGGCCCACGTTCTCCCCCATCCTCCCAACTCCCTACTTGTTACCAGAGGAGTTGACCTAGACTGGGGGAAGGTCTCTGGCCTGTTCCCCAACCCACTAGGTGGGTCAGCAGAGACTGTGGGGATTGTTCTCCCCTTTTTCCCCAGGCTGGCCAGTGATGAGGTGAGCTGAGTGAAGGGCAGGTTTGAGCCACTGGCAAAAGTGGCTAAACTGAGGGCTGCCATGAATCTCTGAAGTAAGCAAATCCGCCAATAAGTGCAGGACCCACCAAGGGGGAGGCAGACCTTTGTCACATCTGTTACATGAGACCACAAGTGGTTCTGGGCAATAAGAACTGAGTTTTGATCTTAGCACAAGTGACAGGCCCAAAGCATGTGACTAAACACTATGGAATCATGGGAAAGAGGACTTGTCGTGTCAAACTTGTTGTGACCCTTGAAATACCAGCATTTTAGTGGTCAAGGTTTGGCTTGAGGTGATAGACAATATGGTGAATTGGGTACCAGGTGCAGTAAATAGTTGGTTTGTTGGGTTCATAATAAAGAAATGCTTAGTGCAGTGATTAAGAACATAAGAACACAAGAATGACCATACTGGGTCAGACCAAAGGTCCATCCAGTCCAGTATCCTGTCTACTGACAGTGACCAATGCCAGGTGCCCCAGAGTGAGTGAACCTAACAGGTAAGGATCAAGAGATCTCTCTCCTGCCATCCATCACCCTCCTCTGACAAACAGAGGCTAGAGACACCATTCCTTACCCATCCTGGCTAATAGCCATTAATGGACTTAACCTCCATGAATTTATCCAGTTCTCTTTTAAACCCTTTTATAGTCCTAGCCTTCACAACCTCCTCAGGCAAGGAGTTGCACAGGTTGACTGTGCGCAGTGTGAAGAAGAACTTCCTCTTATTTGTTTTAAACCTGCTGCCCACTAATTTCATTGGGTGGGCCCTAGTTTTTCTATTGTAGGAACAAGTAAATAACTTTTCCTTATTCACTTCCTCCACACCACTCATAATTTTATATACCTCTATCATATCCCACCTTAGTCTCCTCTTTTCCAAACTAAAAAGTCCTAGCCTCTTTAATCTCTCCTCATATGGGACCCGTTCCAAAACTCAAATCATTTTAGTTGCCCTTCTCTGAACCTTTTCTAATGCCAGTATATCCTTTTTGAGATGAGGAGACTACATATGTACGCAGTATTCAAGATATGGGCGAACCATGGATTTGTATAAGGGCAGTAAGATATTCTCTGTCTTATTCTCTATCCCTTTTTTAATGATTCCTAACATCCTGTTTGCTTTTCTGACTGCTGCTGCACACTTCATGGACATCTTCAGAGAACTATCCACGACTGACTCCAAGATCTTTTACCTGATTAGTTGTAGCTAAATTAGCCCCCATCATATTGTATGTATACTTGGAGTTATTTTTTCCAATGTGCATTTATCCACATTAAATGTCATTTGCCATTTTGTTGCCCAATCACTTAGTTTTGTGAGATCTTTTTGAAGTTTTTCACAGTCTGCTTTGGTCTTAACTATTTTGAGCAGTTTAGTATCATCTGCAAACTTTGCCATCTTACCGTTTACCCCTTTCTCCAGATCATTTATGAATAAGCTCCAAGTCTTGCTCTGTTATTTACTAAATTCAAAACTTTGTAGAATGTCTTCATTACAGGAAAAACACATGCCACTGGCAAAATGAGTTAAGATGTCTCTGTATCAGACATTCTGCCACGTACAAAAGCTTCTGTCCGGAAAATGATTTCCGCCTTCAGCTAGAGACAGCTGTAGTCTGGCTCCATTTTTTTCTTAAAACTTTAACCAGCAAAAAGTGGTACCAGTCCAACTGGCAGATGTCTATTATCCCCTTAAATTCTTAAAGGTTAAATTTCCCTTCCCAGCTCCTAAAATGGATGTTCTGAAGGCCAAGACTATAACAGGGTTCAAAACAGAACAAGATAAATTCATGGAGGACAGGTCCATCAATGGCTATTAGCCAGCATGGGCAGGGATGGTGTCCCTAGCCTCTGTTTGCCTGGAGCTGGGAATGGGCGTCAGTGGCTGGATCATTCAATAATTGACCTGTTCTGTTCATTCCCTCTGGGGCACCTGGCATTGGACACTGTCAAAAGACGGGATACTGATGGACCTTTGGTCTGAGCCAGTCTGGCCGCTCTTATGATGTTGTAAAATAAAATTTTCTTTTGGGGATTTGCTCAAAATGAGCCATTTACAGAAACACAAAGACAATCGGCAACTTAAAATGCAACAGGTGGGGATATTTTTTTCCCTCCAAGTGCAGCTGTTTTTATTTAATTTTTAAAAGACTCTAGAGTCATTAAATGAGTGACAAGAGATGTGTTTCATTGCCATGCCAAATGTGATTCCGACAAACTGTCACTGGAAAATGTCTATGGTGGCAATTCCAGATTTCTCCCAGATCTGTTATTAAAGCTGGTTGATTCTTTTTCCCCTCAGCCCCGAGAGCTAGACATTGTTTCAGAGCTAGAGAACTATAATTACTGCAGTGGATTTGTTTTATTCTGTTCTCTAATGTATGGAGGTCACAGAGCATCAACCTTGAGAAAGCAACTCAATTCTCGGGTGACGTGTTTTCTGCATTTTTTTTTGGTGGTGGGTGTTAAACTCCTGGGCCTGGGTAGGCAAAGGGGGAGAGCCATGTCTCAGACCATTTCTACCAGACTGGAGGTAGCTGTATTCTGCACACACACTTCTACCAGCGTGGTTACAACAGCAAGGTGGCCTCAGCACACTCCTGGTCCTGGATTTCCCCCGAACCATGTGCCCTGCAGCATCCTGCCCTATCCTGGGAACTTCTGAGAAATAATAAGGGTTGTTGCTCCTGCATAGAGACAAAACAACATCCCATCTTTCACTGGGGGTAAGGACACGTTCCCCTTTCAATGCAGCACAGTGAGCTGCCTTATGGTCAAAACATGCATAGGGCTCAGTGAGTTCAAGGACAAGGAATGAAGATAGAAGGAGTTACAATTAAACCAAAACAAAATCTGCTTCTAAAACCAGGGTTGGGGTTACCCCCCCAACCAAAAAAAAAAAAAAAAAAGCCGGAGCGCCACCGAAGCAAGAACAAAATGGGGGGGAGGGGGAGCCGGAATGTGCCGCCCCGAGAATGGCCAGAATGCCGCCCCTTACAATAGGCCGTCCCAAGCACGTGCTTCCTCAGCTGGTGCCTGGGGCCGGCCCTGTCTAAAACTTAATCCAGCAAGATGCACACTTTGTTCGGGATGGTTCCTCTCACCAATTGTCGTTCTTCCCAGCCAGGGCTGACTTTCTTTCCTGCAGTCAGGACCTTCCACAGAAGTGCAAGTTGCCGGCTGCCCTTGGCTTTCTAGATGAAAGACCTTTGCCGAAGCAGGTTTCTCGCCTATATTCAGTTCAGAGACTTCAACCACCCCTGAGCTGAAGGGCCCACCTTCATCAACGTGCAAGAGCTCTGGTCTCTTGTATCTGTCAAGTGGTGGATGCTAAAGGCAGCTTCTGTCTTTGCTTCTGTCTCCCAAAGTTCAGTGACTTTGGCCATGCCTACACCAGCGCTTATGTCGGCAAAACTTTTGTTTCTCGGGGCTGTGAAAAAAGCCCCCCCCTTGAGAAATGCACATTTTTCTGGCATAAGTGCTCGTGCACAGCGCGATGCTCTCCCACCGACAGGGCTCATTGAGCTGGTTTTATTGTCTCAACAGGAGAGGCATAACGCTGTGCTGCAGTAAGCTTGGAAGGGTAGACGTGGCAGGCTGATCTCATGGCGTGTTTCCCCTCTTGTGGGTTCCCCATCCCCCTGGGGCTTCCTCTGTTTCTGATTCCACCCAGCTGAGTTTACAGAAGAGTCAGTAGGTAGCTGTGACATCCCCTGCTGTCTGGGCAGATTGTACAGCCTGATATCCGTGAGTATCTATAATTCCTTCCGTTGAGTTAATGTTAATACATTTCGCAAGCTTTCCCAAGAGACCTTGATACTATTCTTGTGTCCTTCGGGGAGTTGTCCCTCCAAGTGATGTCTGTTCCAGCCGCGAGGAAGGCGGCATGGAGCCTGGTGGGGAAGGGAGCCCCGCACTCTTTCTTCTCTCACTTGTTAGCTCCATAGCTTTGTTTCCCTAATATGTAAAAATTGACCTTCATTGACTTTGTCTGAAGATTGGGCTCAGAGACTAATTTGCATCCTTCAACTAAGCAGGCCTCTTGAGCAACTCCCCCGGCCTGCCGGGCTTGAACCCAGCTGAGTTGTCTCTCCAGAGTATGTCCATGACTCTTAATAAATCACTCAAGAGCATTATTGATCAGCGAGATATTGGGTTACAAATGACACCTCACCCGCCATATCTGGTGCAAAGATCATGAGCAGGGTTGTGGGGTGTGAACACGAGGGTGCTGAGCATCCTGCTCCCCATGGTAGGACCTGCTGTGAGTTGAACCATCTGCCAGGAAATCACGCCAGTTCCTGGCCGGCCTGCCCATCTCTGTACTCCCACGCTAACCCTTGCACCATATTGCCACCGTCGGGATCTTCCTTACCTGCCATTCTGTGCATGCTGCCCTCATCCCAGTTCTTAGGGACTCGATGGACGGGGCCATTTTACTGCTCTAGCTCTGCAACCTCTCCTGCAAGGCTCTGCCTGCTGCTGCCTCTGTCTCACCTTCGTAACTGATTTCTTGGAGTTTAGTTTAAATGTGTCCCTCCAGAGTTCATTACCCTGCAGCCCCCTCTCAGAACCAGCTCCAACTCCTGCACTATTTCCATGCTCTGCCTGGAACATCCTCCCACTCCGAGACGCCAGGCGAACTCACTGGCTGCCTCCAAATCCCTCCTACAAATTCCCTTTTTTTGGCTGGCATTCCACAAATAGTCACCCGCCCCTGCTCTTGCATCATCTCCCCATCACCCTTTAATGGAACTCGTGTTAATAGATGGAAAAACAACCCTTGGACCTGACAAGGCTTGATCCCTCTGTAACCACTCGGAGCTGGTGATTTTTATGTTTTGGGTCCATTTTGCTTTTTTCACCAGGATAAGTGGCTAGAATTGCACTGAAGAGGAGCCCAGCAATAGCTAAAAAGGCTTTCAGTTTTAAAAACACACTTATTTTGTAAGACAAGAGTAATAGATTCATGGACTCCAAAGCCAGACAGGACCATTGTGACCAGCTAGCCTGACCTCCTGCATAACACAGACCAGAGAACATCCCTGAAATAATTCCTCTTTGAGCCAGGCCAGATTCTTTAATAAAATATCCAGTCTGGATTTAAAAAGTGCCAGTGATGGAGAACCCACCACAGCCCCTGGTCAATTGTTCCAGTGGTTAATTACCCTCACTATGAAAAATGTGCACCTTATTTCTAATCTAAATTTGTCTAGCTTCAACTTTCAGGCACTGAATCTCGTTAAATCTTATATTGCTCTTGCAGGCTCCATTTTCAAATAAAAATGTTTAAAACATTTTTAAAACAAAGCTTTGAAAACATCCACCAGTTTCTATGCACACGTTCACTTATATGCTGTATTACTGCTCTGCGCGCAAATTCAGTACTGCCAGGAGCTGTGACCATTGCATTGTCATGCAGGGAACAATATAAAACATATTAAGGCTCCCAGTTTAGGGAGTTTCATTCCTTGTCCCTTCAGACTGTCTCTCAGCGCGCCTCGATAGGCTCTGATGGGGGCAGTGACAGCGTCTGTGGTGAGAAAAAAGAATTGTGTTCTCTGGGAGTCATTGCTCTTGGTTGTTAATTATGTCTCGTGGACAATGTCCACTTAAGGATAATCCATCTGATGAAATGTTGGGCCAAATGCTTCTCGCATGTACAGTAGAACAAACTTCTTAACTTCAGTGGTGTTGCAAGGTGTCCTAGGAGAAAGAATTTGCTCCATGGTGCACAGAATTAAATGCTCCATTGTGCCGGCAATGGACGCCACGTGAATTCTTAAGTGTGCGCTTGCAACAACGTCCCAGCCAAATAGGCGCTAACACTATTAACTCTAACAAATTAACCAACTCCCAAGATTTTCCATAAATAAAGTGGAAGCTGGGCAGTCTCATGCGATCTTCCCAGTTAACGCCACGTTAGATGAGTTTGTGTCCATCAGTCCCCTGCCTCGTGGATGCGATAGGCCGGCTGGCATATGAAGTGGTCACTTTTACAATGTATTCCTACAATATACTGGGAGCTCTCCCTGTCCCAAGGAGCTCACAGTCTAGGGACAGGCAGACAAGTAGACCAAGGTTAGGGATGGGGGGAGAACAACAGGAACGTTCTAGACAAGCCAACTCCACTGGCTGTCTGCAGCACGGCAGGACTGGGTCAGTAGGAGGGGCGTCAAGGTAGCAAAGGCGGATACCAGATGAGCTCGAGGGGTTGGTGCCATGCAGAAGGAGCCCTGTAGAAGACAGCAATGGGGTGGGTGTGCGAAGCACTGGCATGAGTAGATAAGGCCAGGAGTGTTGGGACAAGACAAGACAAGTGAGCGTAAAGAGGGGCACAGCTGCACAGACCTTTCCAGGTGGTGACAATTTGCTTAAATCCAGCATAGACTTGGCCAGTTTGGCACATCTTTTCTTGGTCTGCAGGGCCACTGTCCGTGCTGCCATGAAGACCCTGCCAGAACCAGGGACCAGAGAAGAGGCTCAGTTTTAAAGCACAGCACATGGCTGCTGATTGTGCTGGTACAGTAATTCTATTACCTGTGCTGTCAGCGATTGCTCTTTTAGAGCCCTTCTACTGCAGAAGCTCTGGTGCTACTTAATGAGCACTAATTAGGAGTTTGATCTTTAGGTTTGTAGTTTGGGGGGATTTTTCCAGCGTCTTATGCAGCTGCTAATGAGGAAGTTACTTGCTAATCTCTCTGCTGCTCCCAGCAGGTTCACAGCACAAATGTTCGTACCGTTGGAATTCTCTCGTGTTCCTGGTGATTTCACTACACGAGTGACAGAAGGGCTACAGCGAAGCCTCCTTCAGTGGCACCCTCGGCTTATTAAACACCAGCAATGGAGTATACATAGCCCTGCAAAGTGCACAGTGACTGAACAGGGAAGGCCTCGTGTTTATCTGCAGTATGGCCGGGGTTATTAAAATGTATTTATCTGGCTTATTTCCAGACTCTCCGCACCACAGGATCTGCATTTTGACAAATAGCCGGTTAGGTGAGTCAGAAGGAAACAGAATCTGGGCTCACTGCTTTTTCCTTCCCTCCTTTGCCCAGCTCCAGGGTGATCCATGCCGGGACTCTCTTTAGCCAGCGTGTTGTGAGCAGAGAGGGAGATATAATAACCCCACAGTGTAACGCTGGCCAGGAGTCCCAGCTCTAGGCATAGCACATCTCATCAAGAAGGCAGGTCTCCCGCTTACCTGTCCTGGTGGCTGATTGACACGCCACAGCCTGGCCTCACCTGCCCTGGACACCAGACGAGATATGGCAGAGGGGCCTTGGCTTGCCCACCCTGGCAGCGAGGCCAAACCCTGCACTGGTTTCCCAGTTTGCCAGCCCTCGAGGCTCGGGGTTCCTGGCTCACCTGCTCCAACCGAATCACCAGGGAGCGGGGTCTCTCTTTGCTCATCCAGGCCCCCCTGGCAACAGCAACACACCAGCCTGCCCATGGCTGGCACTGCCCAGAGGAGTGCGCAGCACTCAAGTAGCTGCAGGGAGCTGGCTCCCAGGAGCAGGGGATGCAGCAAGGCAGGCCCCCACCTCCGGGCTCCCCTGGCTGCCAGCCGCACCCTGCAGGCCTCTCTGCACTGGTCGCCAGGTGACATCAGGCCTGCGGTAGCTAGGAACTCACCCCACCAGGATGAGAGATCCATCGGCTCCCCCGGCACCACTGTGTCCCATTGAGCTGCAGCTCTGCTCTGGGCCCTGGGGAGACTCGAGGGGATGCAGGCTGCTGAGCATGCGAGCGCAGGAGTGTTTAATCATGGTGGTGCATCAGCTGGTCACTGATTCTGTCGGTGCCCAGTGCATGGTGCCCGAAGGTGCTATCGCGGTACGAACCGACACTCACACTGCAGAGTCGTGTGGAGTGCAGGAGACTCTGAGAGCAGCAGAGTAACATCCTCGTGAACGGCTCCCCGGCCGCCTTCCCAGCAAGGTGCCCAGTGGAGATGCCTTGATTAGAGAGAGGCGATGGCATTACAAAGAACTGAACTTACTCCAGTGTTGTTCCTCCCTCCTACCCAATTCTGAACCTTCTTTAATGACTGATCTACAAGGACATCGGACTGTCCCTGGGCTCCCTCTCGAGCTCCTCATCTTCTCGCTGCCTGTCTTGGGTTTTGCCTGAGAAAATTTTCCTTGGGCTCACAACATGTCAGGGTGTTTTGCATGCTCTTTGGTGCAGTAATTGTAAATCCCAATGCAATCTGTTCAGGCGTTGAGAGTCCATTTTGGGACAGGTACAATGTACTCCAGCACATGATGTGTTCAGCCAGGCAGGAAATCACAGTTCAGGAGTTGAACGGAGCACCAGGAACTCACCATTAATGAGTCAAAGATGCACTTGCCAGCTGCAAGGTCCTGAGCGAGCTGGGAGCAATCACTCCATGTCTCTTTCCATCTTCAGTGTTTATATGGCCCCATCACTACAGGATCTGAGCTCCTCACAACTGTTACTGTCCCTATTTACCCTCATAGCACCTTGAGGGCTAGGGCATTGCTGTTAACCTCATTGGAGAGAGGGGGCACTGAGACACCAGAAGGCTAAGTGACTTGCTGAAGGTCACACGAGGAGTCTGTGGCAGAGATGGGACTCAAACCCAGCTCTCTCAAAGCTTAGGCTGGTGCCCTCACCAGTGCTCTTCTCTTCCTCTCGACGGGCGTCTGAGTCTGTTAGAGATTGGGATTAGACCAGATGTGGCTGCAGCTACTGCAGGGTTCTCATGCCTTCCTACGAAGCATCTGATACTGGCCACTGTCCCAGACAGGATCCTGGTCTAGATGGGCCTTGGGTCTGACCCAGTCTGGCTACCTGCCGTCCCTGACCGTTCCTAGCCTCGTGCTGCCCAGAGAGTGTGGCAGCCAGCACAGGGCCAGGTGAGAATTCCAGTCTGGGCTTGGGCGTACAAGCCAGATTGGAGATTTTATCCACGATTAAAACCAGCAAGGTTGCACTGAATACCAGAAGCTGTATGTCAGGTGCCACGCATGGCATGAGACCCTCATGCAAGACCAATAGAACAGATGATAAATGGTGGGATGGTGCCTAAGATTTAGATAGGTAAAAGATGTAGGCAGAGATTTGCAAAGCTGCCTGGGAGATTTGGTTCCCTCATTGAGTGTGAAGATACCTTAGGTGGATTGGAAATCCCACTTCTAATTTCTTTAGTAGAGCAGGTCAAACACTTTTTGCAATTTTTTTTTTCAAGATTCCTTCAAAAAATGTGCAAAAAATTCTTCTGCTCTTTTTTGACTGGCTTGTGGAATGGTCAGAATTCTTCAAAATAACAATGAAAAATGTGCTGCATTTTACCAACAGCTCTGTCCTTAAGATTTCCCTGCAGACAACTGTACCTGCCTCTCACCCAAAATTTGGTTCCAAATAGGGCCTATTCATTTTGGCAGCATCCTTACTGCTGGTTTTACAAGTTGGTAAAATAAGAAAGAAGTATTTGACTTCTGATACAATCAGGAAAGACTTGCTGCAAATCACAGCTTTTCCTGATACACTGATCCAGCTTCTCATTTAAGTTTCTGAACCTCCACTTGGAAAATTTCAATGTTAGGACAGCATATAGAGTCTATCAGTATAACTCTCTGGCCTTACATTGAGGGGTGAACCCCACAAGATAGACAGCAGCCTAGTTTAGAGGATTCTGTTTATGCTCTGAAAACATCCTAAAGGCTGTACTATGGACTCTCACTCTTCACGTAAGGGGTCATCATTCATGGTACTTTCTTCATTTGCAATGTACTGTATCTGTTCTCCTAGCTTGGTTTGATAACATTTCATATGACTATTAATAGCCACACAACACAATAAATTCCTTTTGACTATCCTTACTGGAAGGCTGGGTAATTTTTTTTCAAAAGGTTTAAGACGGTGTGAGGATTTTGTTAGAGGATTTAGATTTGTCTGGAAACTGAGCTGCGATTAAACCCTGCTGAAATGTGCCATCAGAAATGCAAGGCAGGATATTATTAGAACCACTGAACTTGGTGCTTGTCAAGTGAGCTGCTGCACAAAGCAAAGGGAGTTTTAACATCTCACCCTGGCTGGGAGAGATACTAATGTGTGACTATGCTAATGAAGGGGAGAGGTATTGGGTTTCTCATGGGTGGGTTGAGTTCTGCTGTGCACGTTATCGTCCAAAAGGGAAAGAATCCTGTTTCTGTGCTGGAGTCAACCAGCAATTTCTCCCAAGCAAAGGCATCAAAGAGTTAAATCCCACCACACCTAAAAAATCGAAACCTTGGTAAGTGTCCTTTGTTCCTTTGTTACCTACTGGCATTAACTGGGAACTGGCTCCAGAAGTGTTGCTTGCCAAGATGCTTCTTTCTGAGGGGCCAGACGTTCAGCCAGTGTAAATGGAGTAGCTCCAGTAAAATCAGCGAGACTTTGCAGATTCTTTGCTGGCTGGACAACCCCTCTTTGACTTCAATGGACTCTGGGTCATGCCTGAATGATTGTGCAACCTATCCAGGCACTTCTCACTGCAGTATCTTCGCCTATGGAGTACAGGTGGCTCTTTTAGAAAGGCAGTATTCTGTCACACGAAGATTTCCTTCTTTACAATGGGAAGTAACTGCAATCCCCAGGTATGGAGGTGAGGTAATGACTGGTGGGGATTGTTTAATACTGACAATGGAAAAGTGATGTGTGGTAAATTAAAGTGAATAAATGACAATAATCAAAGCTGAGATTTTCAATGCTGACTAGAGATTTAGACACCTAATTCCCATTGATTTTAATTTAAAGTCTAAATCCCAGAGGCAGCTCTGAAAAGCCCCCCCTAACTCCGTACAACAAATGGAAACTCACAGCAAAGGAATTGAAAACAGCGGATCCAAAGGAAAGAAACTTGGCAGTAAGCTAAAGGTATCAGCAATGAGCTAACACTGGTCCCAGTCAGATAAGTGTGGCTATATTAAATTATCAATTAACATCTGTGAATTAAAAATGGCAGCGGTTAACCAAATATGGTACAGATGGGAACTGTGAAATCAGAGCTGCAGTAGTGAGGCTGCAGGCAATTAATAAGATATGGCAGCAATCAGTCAAAATGGCCTAATTTCATTCAAATTCTCTCAGTCTCATTTTAATCATGTTAGTGACACGGCACCAAGACTTAAAACAACAATTTTAAATGTAAAGTCCTGGCATTGTAAAATGCAATATGTAAATAGTTGTTATGGGTTTCTGCTTGGGTGTTAATTATAGTTTTAATCTGACCATCAAGCCCTTATCAGAGCAGGCTGGGAACTGGTATACAGACTTCTCCATCAGGTTCTAGGAGGACTGGAGACATCACTTGTGCTGGGAGAATGATGGGGTTTTTTGTAATTATTCAGGGACCAAACCAACACATCTGGGAAAAAAAAATCTGGTTTGATTTGAACTGAAACCAATTATAAAGAATTCATGGGGTCCTGTGCCCTAGGCGGATTGTCACCAGTTGGATTCAAATCTGGGATCTTAGGGTCTTACTACATGAGCCTCTACTGCCGGAGCTAACAGACCCTAGATCCCCCAACCCATAGCAGGTTCACCAAGCTCTAGTTAGTTCAGCCTTTTGGGGTATTTTTCGCCTTTTTTGCGTTTGTTTTTTAATTGGCCAAATTTGGATTCAAAATGCTGTTTCTCAATGAAAAGTTGGAAAAAAAATTTCAAAATTGTCAAAACATTTCAACTTTTTCCCCACTTTTTTTCTTGACCAGAATGATGAGTTGAATTTGACCCAAGCACTGAAAACCTGGAGTGCTGAAAAGTTCATTTCTTGATGTCTGATCTCTTAGCTGAATGAAATGTGCTCCGCTCTAGATACCACTTGTCCACAAGATGGCTGCTTCCAGCACTAAACTCCAACATGCTACTTGTGTTTAACTTCAGGGTTGGGCGAAATGTATTTCATGGTTTGTCCCTAGTGACAAGAGCTCAGGGATTTCCCCAACACTCCCCCTCCCCCGTGGGAGGTGTACCCCCCGCCCCCGAATTTCCAAACCTCCCCCTCCCCCAGTTTTGTGAACTAGTTACATGCCAATTTTGGAAATTTGAATTGAAATTGAAACATTAATACACACTTTAAAAGCATATACAGTGTAGGATAAAATATGTGTATATGAAAAAGTATAATAGACTAGCTTCCTTATACATTGTAAGCAAAGTCAAAATGAGTGCTCCCTGACAGCTAGTGATGGGCTGGGGGGAAGTGCTTCAGGACCGGATTGTATTTACATTCACACCTAATCTACCTAGGTATCCAGAAAACAGAGCTATGTTGCAAGTGATAGATTTTGGTGGGGGCTGAGATGCAAATCACTTGAATCGGGGGAGGGGGGAATGAAATGTTGTTGTTCTTATTGTATGAGTAAAGGGCGGTAGAACTGTACTTAACCTGTGCGAATTGAGGGCATCAAGAGAGAGGGTGGGGACAGGTGTTTTGCTCTGATGGTCTGTCTGAGTCACAAGTACTATTTGACTTGCCCTTCTCCACTGTTTAAAGACAGAACTGATTAAGATTCATAAAGAGTCTTTTGGTTTGTTAAGTGACCACTACAGCTGAAATCACTGATAACCAAGTCACATAAGGACCAGGCTTCACATAAACACATAGTGTTTACTTAGTCCTTCTGTGGAGACACTTTTCCTACCCCACTGAGAGCTCAGTTGAAATCACTGAAAGCTGGGTTGAACCTCAAGAGACCAACTCAGAGAGGTCACAGTGGCAAGTGGCAACAGAAGGTGAAGGGCAGTGCAGGGCCATTGGCAACAGAGCAAGGGAGTGAATGGTGGCACAACAAACAGTGGCCAGAGCGAACAGTGAGCAGCTGGAAGAACAAGCAAAGTGCCTTCTTGCCCCCCATCAGGGAAGTGAACTCACAAGAAAGCACCTCTGAACTCTGAGAAAAACACTGGAGAGTGGGGTGAGATGGAGGGAAAAGTGAGAGGCTGCAGGGCACGTTAACTAAACATTTGTTTTTGGACTATATTTTAGTGACTTTCCTCCAGAATGCTACTGTAGATTTGTGACTGGGAATGGAAACTTATTTAAGTGTTTAGTATCAGAGGGGTAGCCGTGTTAGTCTGGATCTGCAAAAGCAACAAAGAGTCTTGTAGCACCTTATAGACTAACAGATCTTAAAGATCCGTAAGCTTTCATGGGCTAAGACCCACTCTATAAGGTGCTATAAGACTCTTTGTCACTTCTATAAACGTGTTTCCTAATTGGCCAAGATTTTTAAAATGCATTATTTGCCAAGATTGTTATCTCACATCATTGCTATCTTGAGAGGTCATTATGTTGGGGAGTTTTTGTACTAAACATTATTATAATTAATTTTTACATAAGAATGGTCTGACCCAGTAGAACCAATGTCCATATAGCCTGGTATCCTGTCTTCTGACAGTGGTCAAGGCCAGGTGCCCCAGAGGGAATGAACAGAACAGGTAATCATGAAGTGATCCATCCCCTGTTGCCCATTCCCAGCTTCTGACAACCAGGCTAGGGACACTCAGAGCATGGTGTTGCATCCCTCCCCATCCTGGCTAATAGCCACTGATGGACCTATCCTCCAGGAATTTATCTAGTTCTTTTTTTAATCCTGTTATAGTTTTGGTCTTCACAGCATCCCCTGGCAAAGATTTCCATGGGTTGACTTTATGAGGTGTGAAGAATTACTTCCCTTTGTTTGTTTGCAAAGGGTCTGCCCCAGGGAGCGGGGGCTTGATGCTGACTGGCAGTAGCCCAAACTGAGGCAAGGTGGGGATAGAGAGTTGGAGGTTCCCCAGGGAGGGGAGACCCAGAGGCAGAGACTGTGGGGGCATTGCCAGTGGGCAGCACCCCAGATACAAGGGCACTGGGGTCTGGGAATGGCACAGGGCCAGCAGACAGTGAGACACTGGCCTGCAGAGGGCGCTCTGAGCTGGAAAGAGCTAATTCCCAGACAACCAGAAGGAGGCGCCACAGGGGTGACGTCACGCCGCTACACCCGCCCTGAAAATTCAAACACCCCCCTAATTTCAATTCCTGGGGAAAACACTGCAAGAGCTGCTTATGCTGTGAATTTTTACATTGTGATGCAGAGCAAAATGGGCGCACTTTTCCTTTGCTGCTCTGTGAACGGCCAGAGCTAACTTGAAATGACACTAGCCAATGTAGCAAATAAGCTGTGTCAAATTATGGTGGGGCTGTCCTGTGGTCTGTGCTGTACAGGTGGTTGGACTCATGTTCAGAATGGTTCTTCTGGTTTAAGAATCTAGAAATATGAACACGAAACAAGGATGATAAGCGATTGTCAAGTGGGGCTCCTCTGCACTCCTGAGTCCCAGCAGAATTATGCCCTTATGTTTCACTGGTGTGCTGTGACTGGTGAAACTCCTCAAATCAAAACTCACACTACAAAGCCGTGAAAAGTCCTGACCCCGTGGGGCTCCCTTTTGTACTGCAATGGGTTATATCCATGTTAAATGTGTGCAGCCAGCATGTGCAGCAACGGGATGTCTGATGTGGCAAGTTTCTACTTCTCCCACCCAAGGTGTCTTAGCACAGTGGAATGGAACAAGACTTTACAGACCAGGAGGGACCGGGCTGGTGGGAACGTGCCTTCACAGCTGCTCTTTAGCACTTCAGAGACCTGTGAGGAAGATCATTTCTCTTCCTGCAGGAGCGGGGTTGATGTGAAGTATTAGGAGCAAAAAGGGAGCATTAAATAATGGAAATGAGAAATGACTGTAGTGTGAGAATGGAGCCTTTGGTCAGAGCAATGAGATCGAATACCATGTGGGGCTATTGGAAAACTGTTGAACTGAGCAAAACTAGAGACTCTGTCTTATGCCAGCAGAGAGTAGAGTGAGGAGCACCTCAGACATGCCTAGGAAAACAAACTGATTCGTTGACTTCATGAAATTGCAGAGAGAGAGAGAGAGAAAGAGAGAGAGAGAGACCCCACTTTAGCTGTCATCTCGCTAAATGTTGATGTAAGCAGTGTCAGGAATGAGATATATTCTGACATCTGGTGGCGAACTATGGGAATTGCAGTGAGTTATGGAAAATAACTTTGGGGCTGATCAATTTGCATAGGCACACCCACTGCACCTAGCCTGAGCTCACAGCAGCCCACATGGCCACTTCGGCTGATGTGGGAGCCCCAGTTTCTATGTATTTTGGGCAGGAAATATAAAGTGATGTTATTCCTGATTATGTGACTGAAGGACTATGGACATGTACTTGGCCCTTGTTATGATGGAGAGACTCGCCATCATCTCGGTAGCACTCACTGGGCAAGGGCCAGGCATTTCAGAAGACTCTGAGATTGAGAAAGGCTGGGGCTAAGCACTTATATTTTTTAGTGGGGGCTTTGTGTGAGGGCTTCATAGACTTATTGCACATTGCCTCTCTGCACTGTGAAATATCAGGGTTAAATTTTGTTTCCATTAGAAGCCTGGGTTTAAGCTACTGAGCTGAGATCATTTTAGGCTCACTGGTACACTTGTACTAAGGCTCTGCTGCTATATGCTGAAATCACTTAAATGCTGAAATCTACTAAGAGCTAAAGAAATCACTGAGCACTGTCTTAAGTCGGGGAGCCTGAAAATAGTGCAGAGTGGCTGGCGCAGCAGAGCGGTCTGTGTGTCAGCTAGCAGGACCGCTAGCGGAGTGACTGGCGCTGCAGAGCAGTTCGAGTAACGGCGAGCAGAGCAGCTAGTGGATCAACTGGCAGAGCGGTTTGTGGGATGGCCAGTGGAGCAGAGCGGATTGCGGTGAGGGCTGCAGCGGAACCCCACGGAGAGGCAGCGCAGTCGGCCTCGGACCACGGAAGGTGCCCCTGGCCCTACCCTCCATTTCCACTCAGGCTGGGAGGTAAGACTCTGCAGATTGACTTTTGAACTCGGCACTGACTAGCAACAGAGACTCTTGGGCTGTTGGACTTTGGGGACTATTGGGTGACTTTTTGGGGTTGTGGGACTCAAGAGCCAAAGGGAAGGCCACGGCCTATTTGCTGGGAGGGGGGCTTCTGGTTCATGGTTTGGTTTATTAATCCTGTTTGTGGTGTTTCCCCAATATAATGCCACATTGTTTCTCCCTGTTATTAAAAGGCTTTGGTACGCTCAGACTCTGTGCTTGTGAGAGGGGAAGTATTGTCTCTTACAGACGCCCAGAGGGGTGGTATAGGGTTGTCCCAGGTCACTGGGTGGGGGCTCGAGCCGGTTTTGTTTTGTGCTATTGGAATGGAACCCCTGGATACTGAATCCGGTCCTTGTTGCTGCCAACTCTGATGGGCAGAAGGGTTACATTTCCATAATGTCAGCGATGATTTTCCTCCCGCCAGCTGACAGGGCCTTGCTCACCTTCCATCAGTTCCAGTCAGCTTGGGGGAGGAAGGACGCCGGCTGCGACTGAGTCTTTTCTTTCTCTAGGAGCTAAACTTGACCCAAGCAATCAGCTCCATTCACTGGTGCAGCCGGGGCTGGGAGAGGGGCAGGAATGGGGGTGGAGGAGGCGCCATCTCGGTGTAGGTGACTCAGCCACAGCACGGTGCTGTGCAGCGTGAGGTACGTCAAGGGAGCTGGACCGGAGCCGGGAAGGACAGTGTGGAGATGTTGTAGGGCGCGGTGGCGAGGGAATGACGCAGTCACAGGAGCTCCACTGAGCCCCCCCGTGGGGACGTCTGAAAGAGGTGCTGCAGTTTTTCTACATTTCAGGAGATTCTAAGGCATTTTGAAACCAAAGATTGGGGTAATAAAGGGGCCCTGTGCCTGGCTTGGCTTTGGACTCCTGGCCTAGAATAACCAGCCAGGGGCCAGGTCTGCTCACAGCTCCTCAGGCTGGTCTCGGGTCCTGTTGTGTACACACAGACAGAGAGAAGCGTTCAGGAGGGGATTCTTTGCTGGCTGGGTGACGGGTGGATCAGGAGGGAATGAGCATTACCATCATGTCTTCTGGGACATGGGATCCACCGTTACACCACTAGTCCTTCATCATCCTGATCCCGAGAGAGAACCCGACTAGACCAGAGAGAGCAAGCCAATGACATCACCAACTCCCCCAGCACTGGCTAAAGCCCAAACCTGTCCTGGGATGTGAGACTTTGTCTTGCTCTCCCACACCCACTTCTGTGAATCCTTTTCCTTCCCTCTCTTTGCTGTTCTTCTTCGGCTGCCAGTCTAATACCTAGCCAGCCAAAAGTGCATGGTTTGCAACACTGCTCTAAGCCTGTGACCAGAGAGGCAGCCAGAAGCAATGCCCTGAGGCTGGGACAAGTTGCCCAGGTCTCAGAGTGGCTGATAAGCCCGCGTATTGGTCCTGATCAGGCCCCATGCTGTGCCTGTGTTTCTCCAGCAGTGAGGCTGCAAGTCTGAGTCCACAGTTGACTCAGAAACCGCATCGTCTGTCTTTGCTGTTCTTGTCTCTTCTCTTTTACATGTCTTTGTCTCACAGCTCCGGCCCATCTGAGCTGTTCTCCAAAAAGGACAGTTGTTACCTTCATGCCATACAAGAGAGTGCAAACAAGGGAGGTTTCTTTCTTATGTAAACTTTCTACAGCTAAAGGGAAATGGGGCAAGGAATATGGTTACAATAAAAGCCTTATTTAATGCTTCACACTTCAAAAGATTTAACTGCTTTTCCTTCTTTCTGTGGCTTTATTAGAAGGTTGGAATGATTTTTAATGGTGTGTTTTTGCCATGGTATCAAGCCGGCTGCGGTCTCTGGTTAGGTTGTATAGTGACAGGGTCATTTTAACACAGTTGACGCTCTGGGCCCACATATTCCACTGAAGTTAATGCAGCAGGTGTCCGTCCCCCGTTCCCCCCCCCCGCCCAGGAGGGAGTGGGCTGCTGGGGCCAGGGAGTGGTCAAGAGGAGCTCCACCTGCTCTTTCCCTTTCTCCACCTTCAGAGATGGGAGGCGGGGGGTCGCTCCAGCCACATGGTGCCCCCAGAGGACGGTGATGGGCCACTGGGGTGGAAAGAGGCCACAGTCCTGTGTCAAAAAGAGTCGGCAGATAGTCTGGCATCACAAGAAAGCTCACGGGAGCGTGGGAAAGGAAGGTCACGTACTCTCCCCAGGCAATCCGAGTCTCTTACTCAGTGAGCAGCGTTTGAGAAACCTAGAACGTGTCCAGAACCAACTCACCACGAAAAAATACTTGAGAAAATCACCTCTCTGGAGTCCGAATAATCTTCTCTGCACAGAACTGAGTTCACGGCAAGAAACCGTGGCAACCCACCCACTCTCAATAGAGACTGACACAGTGCGTGAGATAATATCTTTCATCAATTTCCTCCCAATGGACTCACCATCCGTAGCCCTCTGCCAGCAACATACAACAACTGACATTTCCTGGCCCCTTGGTGTCTCTGATACCCTGGGAGCAGCGTGGACGCTACATCCACACGGCAACAGAAATCTTAATAGTGACGATGATGATGATGATGATGATATTGACTAGAAGCCTCGCCAGCGTATGACATTTCAAAGAGGCTTGTACCAAGTATTATTGATTTTTTTCTTTTTCCCTTTGGATGGCTGGTGTGATGCTTTGAGGTCCCAATGAAATCCCAGTGTAATGTCCTGAAATAATATAGGGAGTCATTAAACTAACAGAAATGGATGGTGGTATTTCAAAGGGCTCATTTTAACCTGTGGATCCTCTCACTGATTATCCCGGTTTCTATGGTAGCGGCACATCAGACCTCCTCTCACAAGAGACATAACGAGTGTTCCGGTGAGGGCTGATGTGCAGGTTTGTAGTGCGTCTGGTGTCTGCCGCTCCCCTAGGTAGCGTGGCAGCATCTCCCACTAGTGCAAAGGACTCCCGGGAGCGAAGAGGAGCAGTGCACTGGGCCTGTGGACTTTCCCACAGTGAGGATGGGGAAAACCGGCTCCCCCAGCCCCCTTCAGGCCGCTCAGATTGGCTAGCTGTAGTCTGTGGAAAATGTGAGACTGCATGTTGGAAGCCACTAGTAAATTAGAGCTCATTTGCATTTCTAAGGGCTCTGGAGGCCAGTTAATCTCTCACCTAATCTGCCAGCATGTTGTGCTGTGTATTTTGCACAGCCTTCAGTGCTACAACTGCCAAGGTTTATTTTTGTACTGAATCAAGCCCCACGTAATTGAACTAGTTTGCTACAGTGCACTATTTACTAGGCCATCAGGAAATGAGACAAGGGACCTCAACTTCCTCCTTAGCTTCTCATCCCAGAGCCACCATTAACACAAAATGGAGCAGCAATAAAACCAGAGCTACCCTGCAAACACAAGGCTGTGATTCAGATAAATTTCAGTTCCAGTCCATTTCCATTCCGAGGGAACCACAGTTTAGTAGCTGGAGAATTAAAATGAGCCCATTCATCCTAGAGCAAGGTTAAATAGCTGTGATGAACGGCAAGCAGTGAGAACACTTAAAAAGACAGAAGCCAACTGGAGGGGGAATGAGCAAGGGGAAAGACGTTATGCCACGGCGGGGCTGCCTGGATGTGTGTGCAGATACAGGAGCAGGCTAGTCTTCCACACTGCATAAATGTGGGATTTTCACCGGGCTGGGGGAATGGTGGTGAGGCTACAGGTACAGGCTCTGAGGCGGGGCCAGAGATGAAGGGTTTGGGGTACAGGAGAGGGCTCCGGGCTGGGGCAGGGGTATGGGAGGGGGTGAGGGCTCCATGGTGGGGCCAGAAATGAGGGGTGCAGGAGAGGGCTCAAAGCTGGAGCAGAGGGTTGGGGCATGGGGGCGGGGGCTGAGGGCTCCGGCTGTGGATGTGGACCCTGGGGGTGGGGCTGGGGTTTGCGGTATAGGAGGGGGCTCTGGGCTGGGGCAGAGGGTGGGGGTGGGGGAGGCTGAGGGCTCCAGCTGTGGATGTGGGCCCTGGGGGTGGGGGTTGAGGGGGCACTGAAGGCTACATAATATAGATCAGCAGTTCTCACACTGTGGGGTGGGATCCCAAAGTGGGTCGTGACCCCGTTTTAACGGGGTCACCAGGGCTGGCATAGACTTGCAGGGACCCAGGGCCAAAGCCCTGGGCAGCAGAGCTCAAGTTGCAGCCCCCTGTCTGGGTCTGACGCCCTTGAGGTTCAGCCTTGGGGGCCCCTGCCCAGCGTGGTGGGGCTCAGACTTCGGTCCCCCATCTTGGGGTCGTGAAGTAATTTTTGTTGTCAGAAGAGGATGACGGTACCATGAAGTTTGAGAACCCCAATAGAGATACAAATCAGGCAGTCCCCTTCCTCCAGCTACCCAGGATTTGTAACCGTCTTGTGTGATTAACAAGGCTGCATTTTATCCCATGTAAAGTGCATGATAAACCTATTTGTTCGAGCAAAGAAGAAGATAGAGACTGACACACATCACTCTTGGACAGATGCTCCAGGGGGCTCCCTCTGTCCTTGCTAAAGTCAGTGGGAGGAGACCCCCTTGCTCCACACTCTTGGAGATTTGTATTACTATTTAGTCCATAGTTGTAGAAACTGTTTTGTTTTGTTCATCCACCACAGTGACTGTAGACTAACAAAAAGAGCCAAATCAGAACAGCCAGACTGGGTCACACCAGTGCTCCCTCTGGCCCCGTATCCTGTTTCCTGACTGTGACCAGTGCCACGTGCCCCAGAGAGAATGAACAGAATGGAGAAATGATCCAATAATCTATCCCCTGTCCTCCATTCCCAAAGCTTTAGGGAGACCCAGCGCATGGGGTTGCCCTGCCCATCCCTGCTCATCCCAGCTCATAGACGTCGATGGACCTGTCCTTGATCAGCTTGTCTAGTTCGTGTTTTAACCTGTTATAGTCTTGGCCTTCACAACGTCCTCTGGCACAGTTCACAGGTTGACTGTGTTTGTGTGTGTTTGTTTCAGTCCTGTTACTGTTTTTTATTTGTTCTGTTTTTAAAATTGGGGTATAAATGTAGTTTGAGCTTCTGTTCTGGTGTTTTTAAATAGTTTAAATGCAGCTTGCAGGCATTTCACCCTTGTGACTGTTCCTTTTAATTTCTCGTTAACTAGCTTCCTCAGTTTTGTGCTGTTCCCCTTTTTGGAATTAAAGGCTACTGTGGTGGGTTTCTCTGGTATTTTCCTCCCTACCCGGTATGTTAAATTTGATTACATTGTGGTCACTCTCACAGAGCAGCTTTGGGTTGCTATTAGCGAGCGGTAATGCCACGCTTGGTTTCAGCTGGTTGTTTCTCAGATGACACCTCTTCCAAGGGAGAAACCAGGCCATGAACTTGACCAGTGACTCAGAAAATGAATATCTTCTCTTCCATCTATCTGTGGGTTACATCTTACGCCTGTTGCTGCTGGTGGTTTTCCATTTGAACAGCTGCATGAACAGAGTATTGGAATGTCCTTAGTAGAGAAGGGGGAGCTTTGGAAAAACCCTCTTGGCTAGAAAGCACTTTAAAATATAAGTAATCAAACCTTCCTAGCCTAAGGAGAGGTCAGCTAATGTGAACGGGGAATGTTTTTAAGTGAAGAAAGAAAAGAGGAAATCTTGAGACATGCCAAGGAGAAGGCGGAAAGCTCTGGCGTGTTCTGGTAAGAAATGTCAGTAGGGAAATAACCACAAACACCGATTGGTGACGAGATGCCGGCCAAGCCCCTCCAGTGGCAGAACCTGACAACAGGCTACAGGAAGAGCTCACTCATGCTTGGTCACACAAGGCCTGCTCCAAAGCACATGGAAGTCAGTGGGAAACCTCCTCCTCCTGACTGTAATGCCCTTCTGGGTCGGGGCAGCGAGTTATATGGACCTGTGGTGCCTGGGCTCCTGCAATATTCAGGGCCCGGGAGACCCAGCTCCACCGACGTCTGGGGTCGGGTCTCTGCCTGTCGCCTCCGCGTGCTTCCCCCAACCGCATACGCCTCCCCTGAGCGTCTCAGCCTGCCCTGGGCAGCAGGCGGCTGCCCCATGCCGCCCCGCACTGTGTTCTCTCCAGGCCGCTGCTGGCCACAAGGGAGCAATGCTGGGGCAGATCCAGGGGCAGGCTGAGGTGTCTGCCGGGCCTGCAGGGGGAGGGGGCACAAGCCCCTAACCCGGCCCAGCAGGTGATTCCGAGTTGACTTTGGGGATGGGGCTTATCCTGGCTGGACTTCCTGAGCAACAGCCTTTTGGGGCTTGGGTGAGAGTCACGCTGGGATGGGGGCAGAGGAGGGCCCCCTCTCTCTCTCTCTCTCCATCTACCCCTCCCCTGGAGCTCGCTGCTGACAGTGGGGAGAGGGCTGAGGAGAGGAGTCCTCTCTGACCCCCTGCCCCAGTCCTGGGGCAGCCTGCCTGCTGCACCCCAAACGCCTCATCTCTGGCCCAGCCCAGCCCCATGCCCTGCTCCCCAACCCTCTGTCCCAGCCCAGAGCCCGCACCCAGCACCACAAACCTGCTCCTGTACCCCCCTGCACCCCACTACACCCCCTCCAGCTCCCCAACCCTCTGTC